>OY997268.1:240181757-240619280 GCA_963921465.1 Triticum timopheevii
ACGATGTGTGCATGCCCAGCTATTCGAAGTGTGGGAAAAAGAAAAAGAAAAAAGAGGGCTAGATAATGCGGATGCCCGAACATTGTAAAAGATGTTTTTATTTTCCATAAGCTCTGGACGTCTATCCGTACAATTCGAACTACTGAGGCATTTATTATAAGTAAGAAAATAAAACTTTACAGAGAAAGGTTTACACAGGGCCTTGATGCATGGGTCGAAGCCTCAACTATTCCCTGTTGCACGTCTGCGCCTTTGCTTTTGCTGGGTAAGGGACTCGTCCGTGTAGAAAAACGCATGCCGGCGAGGGGGGCCTTGAATAGGAACCTTGATGGGTGGTCGCGTCGACACAACTTGATGTTGGGTGAGTCCGTAGTTGTCCCCCTTATCATCTGAAGACGTGGTAATTGCTTAGTTCGGTCGAGCCGATCATATGGTGTTGTTTGTTTGATATAGACCTCACGGCTGCCCATGGTATCTTGAGCGCAAAGTTGTGCTGACAAGGCACATAGAGCGCGACTATGTTGGGTGTGCTGTGGGGCGCGTGGCCCTATTTGCGGCAAACGCAAGCGGGCTCCCATGACAGGGATCGGGCTCGAGCCCATTTACTTGTATCTCTGGCCTTTAACGGGGGCTGATACATCTGCCCGTTGGCTACGGCTTGGTCTTCGGCTGCCAGGGCCACAGTATGTTCCTTAGCCCGGAGTGAACTGTCGGTGTACTAAAGTAGGGGTACCTTAGTATCCCGAAATTGTGCACGGGCAGTCGCAGCACCCAGTGGCAGGGCTTGCCGGGCGTCCGCCAAGATCCTCCATAGCTCATATTGATGCCATTCAAGAACAAAGTGTTTTGACTGAGAAGACAAGACTCCGGCAAGAGTAGCTCGCCGGGAAGGACAAGGCCCCGGCAAGAGGAGCTTGCCGGGAAGGCCAACCAAGGCACTGCGAAGAACTTGCTGCGATGCGCCGCGCGTCCCGGCAGGGCCCGACGAGCGGCAAGCTCTCGGGTGCGGCAAGACAACGACCGCGGCAAGGCGCTTGCCGCGGCGAAGCCACCACTCTGCGCCCACGCTCCAGCGCATCCGACAACGTGTCGCCCCAAGATCGTTCCTGGCGCACGTGGCGGGCGGCTGTGCAGCCAAGCGGTGTGAGGTGGCAAGTGGAGATGACGAGAAGGCCATCGTGGCAATCGGTGGTGTCCCTAACGGTTGTTTCCTGCACTGTTTGGGCGACCAGATGGGCATTAAATGCCCTTGTCCCCTGCCGTCAGAGTTAGGTAGGGGGCACTGTAGATAGCGGTTGTACCAACCCCTCTTTTTACTTTTATACCCCTGTCTTCGTTGCCACCTGTCGGTGACCCCTTTAGCCTATAAAAGGAGGCCCATGCACAACGTAGAAGGGGTTCGACTCCTTCGAAAACACAGAACGCTCACGCCCTTGAGCAAGAACATAATACCACCACAAAGCAGCAGTAGGAGTTTTATCTCTCTGGAGAGCTCTGAAGCTGGGTAAAATCCCTCGCGTGCTCCGCCTCGATCTGCTCTTCGTGCGCTCTCCGCTCCCTTGCCGGACCGAAAGGGGCCCTGCCCCATAGGTGTTCGTTTCCCACGACATCTTTGGGGCCTGGGCCACACACGGTGCCGAGCGCTGTTGGGCCAGGCCCAAAATGAACGATCCGTGTTGCCGTTTATTGTTATGACGCCCATGAGACCAGGCATCTTCGTCTTGAGGTATGCATAATGCGAGACGATGTCAAATTTGGCAAACATCATTCGCCCGAGGAGGGCATGATAACCACTACGGAACAGGGTGATATCGAAGATCAAGTCCTCGCTACAGAAGTTGTCTGATGAGCCTAATACCACTTACAGAGTCACCGCGCCTGAGCAGCGGGCCTCTACGCCCAGAATAACCCCTTTGAAGGTGGCGTTACTAGGTTTGATCCGTGACAGATCGATCCCCATTTTCCTCACTGTGTCTACATAAATCAGATTGAGGATACTGCCTCCATACATTAGGACTCTCGTGAGGTGGTACGCATCGACAATGGGGTCAAGTAACAGGGCCGCTGATCCTCCATGACGCCTACTGGTCGGATGGTCCCTGCGGTCAAAGGTGATCGGGCAGGCCGACCACGGGTTGAACTTCGGTGCTACGGGGTCAACGGCGTACACATCTCGCAGCGCGTGCTTCCGCTCCTTCCTTGAAATATGGGTGCCGTAGATCATGTTCGCCATCTTGACCTCAGAAGGGAAGGGTTTTGGTCTCCACTGTTCGGCCTGCGGGGCTCCTCATCATCCTCGCTTCGTGGGATTTTGCCATAGTCTTCGGCTGTGAGCTTGCCGGCCTATTTTTTCACCCAAAATTTACGGTTTGTGTGGTTGGCGGGTTTTTTGGTTGTGCCATACATCTGGCAGGGCCTGTCAAGGATTGCGTCCAATTTGGTTGGGCCGTCCTGGTTGCCTTTAGAGGGTTTTTTCCATGATCCAGACATCAGATTATGAAATCTGGCATTGACTGTCGTTTCGTCAGCTTCGCTGTCATTGTGGCGATGCTTGTTCTTGTCTCGTTGTGGCTTCCCTTTTCCGTCCTGGACTTTCGAGGTGTCGGGGGGTTCCGGGGTGGAGCTTCTACAAGCCAGCCAACTATCCTCTCCGACGCAGAAGTGGGTCATCCGGGAGGCAAGCGCTAACATAGTTCTCGGCTTGTTGAAAGTGCGTTATATCGACTAGAGGGGGGTGAATAGGCGATTTTTATGAATTCTTCACTGAGGAATTTGCTGGTGAGGAAATTCCTAAATGAAGAACTAGTAGCAGCGGAATAAGTACTCAAAAGTAAACATAACAGAGCACAAGCATAGTCATCATGACGAGATGAAGACAAGCACAGAGTACAGAAAGCGTAAACACAGGATAACACAAGATAGAAGACGAACAGACTGAAGAAATTGAACTGAGGAAATTGAGAAAGTCTTCAGTCAAAGTCTTCAAACAGATATGAACAGGCACACAACAACAGACATGAGGAAATGAAAGAGTTGAGGAAATAGAACCAGCAAGCTCGGTGAAGACAATGATATGGTAGACCAGTTCCAACTATTGTCTCAGTTGTACATCTGGTTGGAGCAGCTGAGTATTTAAACTCGAGGACACCCAGTCCCGGACACATAGTCCTCACCGTATTCTCCTTGAGCTAAGGTCACACAGACCTCGCCCAATCACTCGTGGTAAATCTTCAGGTGACTTCCGAACCTTCACAAACTCGGTCACTTAGCGATCCACAATTCCTCTTGGATGCTCTAGACCTTGATGCCTAACTGTCTGGAAGAAGCACAGTCTTCAATGATGATTTTCCTCACTTGATGATTTTCGCTCAAAGTCCTCGGAGGATGGGATGCTCTCAATTGACAAGTGTCAGTTTCTCTCAGAGCAGCCAACCAGCTAGTGGTTGAAGGGGGCGGGTATTTATAGCCTAGGGAGAAGCCCGACATGATAAGACATAAATGCCCTTGTCTGATATGACCGTTAGGTGGGTAGATATTTTCGAACCGCTGGTGCATAGCACAACAACGGTCAGAATTTTGACTATCAAAATCCTCAGGGCTATCATGTTCCTCACTGTGTAGGCAATTCACACTGGTGAATTCCTAACTCCCAAGTCAGAACAAATTCCTCAGAGACCAGAAGAACTTTGTCTCTGTCACTGAAGAATATGACTGAACTGTATGAGATTTCCAATGGCTTCACTCGAAGGGATTGGTAGGTGTAGGATTTTGAGTTGAGCATCACATGGAAATTTTTCCTTAGTATTTCCTTGACCCCCTTTAACAGTACGGTGTTTCCTATGACTCAAGAAAGAGAAAATAAAACTACGAAAACAAAAGTCTTCACGCTTCATGTTCTTCGAATGATTGCCTAGCCTTCAAGGTCACACCAATTTCTTCACTTTCAAAGTCTTCAGAAAGTCTTCAGAGATCCAAAGTCTTCAGTTGAAGAACTTCATTTTTAGGGGTCGACTTCCTCTGTAAATATCAAACTCCTCATAGACTCATAGACCTGTGTACACTCACAAATGCATCAGTCCCTTAACCTATAAGTCTTCAATACACCAAAATCACTAAGGGGCACTAGATGCACTTACAATCTCCCCCCTTTTGGTGATTGATGACAATATAGGTTAAGTTTTCAACGGGGATAAACATGTGAAGTGTAAATACTGATATTGGCTAATTTGATTGCAAGATATAGAAGAACTCCCCCTGAAGATGTGCATAGTGAGGAATTTGCTTTTGAAGCAATGCACACTTGAAGAGTATAATCATGGAGATCTCCCCCTATATCTTGTAATTCATACACGCATTTGATATATAATATGAAGAATTTGAAATGCATGATGAAATATGGTGACTAATGTAATTCCGCATGCGTGCATTAACATTAATGAGGAATAAGCATGCAGAAGAACACAACAAAGGTATCAGGTCACCATGGAGTTTAAGATTACAACTCGATCCAGCAAAGTCATCAGGAACGAGAGTTGTAACTTAGCAAAAAAACGCCCATATAAGATAGACCCACTTGAAGACTAACTCAAATTTCTCCCCCTTTGTCATAGAATGACCAAAAGGGTTGAAACTGGAGACTAACGCCCCTGAAGAATATCATGAAGATGGAGGAGCGCCAGCGTTGTCAGGGTCTTGAGTCGATGTAGGGTCTGCTGCAGTGTTATCCAAGTCTTCATGCTCGTCCGTGGCGCGTGATGAAGAATATGAGCTGGCCACCATGGAAGGAACCTTGACCCTCTTGAATTTCTTCGGAGGAGGAGCAGACCAGTAAAAGTCTTCCTTGAAGCCCATTTGCTTCAGATCTTCTTCACCATATAGATGTGACAGAATAGCCCAGGTGTGATCAAACACTTCATGGAGGTAGTAGTGGTTTTTCTTCACTACATTATGTGTGGAAGTCATGTTGTGAAGAATAGAATCAAACTGACGCTTAACCCACTTGTGGTTGCGATCCACCTTCTGGTGAAGACTTATCAGCAGTTCACGATCAGTCAGCACACGAGGAGCAGTAGCTTGAGGACTTGTCTTGGTAGCATTGGCAGCAGTGTCATGAGTGGCAGAGTCATCATTGGTGGAGTAAGATGCAGCTTTGCGGAACTGACCATCCAATGGATGAATGCCTTCATCGATAACGGCTGGTGACTTGCCCTTCTCGTCAGATGAGGAAATTGTCCGCTTGAGGACTTCAATAGGGGGCAAGTAGCTGAGGTGATTCTGAAAATCAGCCTTGTAGTTGAGTGCAGACCTTGTTCTGAGGAATCTCATGATCCACGGCGCGTAAGGCTTCAGCTCAAATGGAGAAAGTGCAACATTTGCCAGAGTCCTCATGAAGAAATCATGATAATTTATGGGAATGCCATGCATGATGTTGAAAAGCATGTTCTTCATCATTCTGATAATTTCTTCATTGGATGAGTCATGGCCTTTGATGGGACTCATGGTCTTTGTCAAAATGCGGTAGATTGTTCTTGGCACATAGAGCAATTCCTTCACGAGGAATTTGGTACTTGGAGCTTGTCCCGGCTTCAGCGGCTTCATGAGAACTTGCATATAGTGATCAGTGAGTTCAGGCTCATCATACAGACAACGAGCACCGTCAGGTGGAGGACTGATTGGTAGGGCACGAAGCAATTCAGAAGCTGGTGCCTTGTAATGAGTGTTTTCCGTCATCCAGTCCAACACCCACGAGTTGACGTCAGCAGCATCGCCTGTGATATGCAAAGTTGCGTAGAACTGAAGAATAAGCTCTTCATTCCAATCAACTATGTCGGAGCAGAAATTGAGCAAGCCAGCGTCATGAATCATGCTGAGGACTTGAGAGAAGCAAGACATGGATTCCATGTCCACATGAGGAATATGCTCATGATCGAAGACTTTGTCCTTGTTGAAGAGCACTGAGGAATAGAAGTTGGCCTGGCTGGCAGTCCAGAAATGCTTCCTTCTAAGACGAGCATTGTCATAGGGGTTGAATTCCGTGAACAATACGTGCTCGCCGAAGAAATCATCAGCCTTGAATTTTTGCTTCTTGGAGAAAGGATCCTTTGGCTTGGGCTGAGGAGTGTCAGTCAATTGCAGCACTACTTCAGGAATCGCAATCTCAGGTTCCTCAGGCTGAGGAATTTCAGGCTCTTCTTTAGCTTTAGCCTGGGTCGTCAATTCTTCATTGACAATTTCTTCAGCACTAGTGGCTGGAATTTCTTCATGAACACTTGGGGTTGCATGAGGTTATTCAGATCCCATTTACACTTCAGTGGCAGCAGGGGACTGAGGAATAGCTTGGAGTGGAGTGAACATTGGAGAGTTTGGATGTTGACTATCCAAAAATTCATCATTGAGCACAGGAGTGGTACACCCAATGTCCACATCCTCATCTTCAATTTCTTAAACACTTGCCTCTTCAGCAGTAAACTGAGGCAAAGGTGAGGAAATGACTGGGGTTGAAGGGATCTTATCCACTTCAATTTCTTCGTCCAACTGGTCTAACGAAGCAGCAGAAGGAGTTTCTTCATTAGATTCATCGGGAATCACATATTCTTCAGCAAAAGGAACAAGGTACTTTGATGGCTTTGATGAGACTGGAACGGCATCAATTGGATTGTCAATTGAACTGATCAGAGTCTTCATCTTCTTCGGAGCTGAAGAATTTGAAGAAGTTGATGCCTTCCTTTTCTTCACAGTTGCACGTTCTGCAGCCTTGATCTTCTTCGCATCTGATGCAGATGGAAGGATTGGAGTTGGTGTAGGCGCAGGGGGTGCAGAGGACTTTGGTTCAATTTCCTCAGGCACAACTCATGCAGTTGGCCTGACTTGTTCACTTTCCTCAGGCGCACCACTAGTAGATGCCCTGGCAATATCTTCAACGGCTGGAATGGAGTCATCAGCCCTGGCACTCTCATTTTCTTCAGCAGCCTGATTGTCATCAGCGGTGCTGGCATGTTCTTCAGTAGGCTGAGCAGATGCCTCAGCTTGAGTAACTTCAACGTGCACAGGTGGAGCAACACTTGAAGTGAATTTCTTTGTCAGATTGACAAAATGCACCTTGGCGCCCTTCCAATCAGCATGGTAGCGATCAAATTCATCACTCAGCTGTTTGATTTCAACTTGCAAGGGAAGGAGCTGATCAGGAGTGAGAGTGAGGACATTGTCCTTGAGGTAGCGCTGTTTCTTGTACTGCGCTTTCTTCAAACTTCTGCCTTGTTCAAATTTCCATTTCTCTTCTTCAATGAAGGCAGTGAGAACATGACTTTGACCAGGAGTGAGGTTCATCTCCGGCAAAGGCGTGTTAGGATCCTTGTGCCACGGATCAATGTAGTCGAGGATCAACTTTGGATCCAGCATTAGCGGCACATTGCTGTCTTTGGCTCTAGCGGCCCTAGCTTGCCTGTCTCTGATGATTTCGGCAAGTTCTTCATCATCAGCCTCATCATCATCAGAGGGTACATGGAAGGTGACCTGCTTCTTGTGAGGACTTGGGCGAGTGCCTCGTCCAGCAGTGGCCTTTTTCTTCAGCAGAGAGGGACCAGCTAAGGAAGTACGAGCAGCAGAGGAGCTTGCAGATGCTCCTGAGGCAATGGAGAAGCCTTGAGTCCTTTGGCACGTGGCAAGATGCACAAGTGCCGAGGATTTTGTCAGAGCAGCTGAAAACTTTGATGGAGGAGCTGAGGACTTTGAAGGAGCAATCTGAGAAATTTGTCATGAGGGCCTTGAGGAATCTGGCCTTGAAGGCATAGCGGAGGAGCTTGGCCGTGAGGGCATTGAAGGTGAAGCACTGGACTTGTGTGCAGGCTTCTTGTGCATAGCCTTCTTTGGCTGACTAACAGAGGCCTCAGCAGAGCAGCAGCAGCAGCAGAGTCCATGTTGAATTTCTTCACTGCTTTCTTTGCTTGCTTAGCCAGTTTTGCTTGGCGCTTAGCCCATTCATCAAGATAATCCTCACCGCACTTGAGGCTGGTGGGATCTGCCAACTGGCCTGGTGCCAGTGGAGGTCTTGGGCATGGAGGGTTGAGTGCGAATTTCTTCATGTACTTGGGAGTGACATATCTGTACTCCCTCCATTCTCGTGCCCATCTCCTCTCTATCCTTTGTATGCGCACCTTGCGCTGATTTTTGGTTCTCCTTTCCGAACTTGGCCTCATCAGGTGTGCAATAGTCTTTGTAAATATCCGCAGGGATCTCAAAACCCGTCATGACCTCAGGCTTCTTTCCTCCTTTCTGTGGCCTTTTGTCACCCATTTTCTTCAGCTAAGGAATATGAACAACTGAAGTTTCTGAAGAGGTATGCAACTTTTCTTTGAGGAACGCTGCAAATGAGTTAAGTTGATGAGAACCTAGTGATTCAGCAGCGGACATGAGTACCTGTGAACAGAGTATAGTTGCGAGGAATTTGGAGAGGTCATATGCGTTCTGAGAAGATTTTTCAATAAGAACAAGTTTGAGGAATTTGACCAGATGAGTCTTGAGGAATTTCACTAAGCGTTCTTTGTCTTAGGTTCCAGAGTTGTGTAGATTGAAAATCCACACAATTGAGGAATCTTGAACAAAATCATTGCTTAGAGAAACGAATCAATAGTAGATGACATGAGAGGTGTTTATGTGTGTGAAGAATTGAAGGATAAACACTTTTGAAGATTTTCAGGAAAACTTGAGAATCAAAGCGAGCAGTTAAAAGTAACTTTTAATTACCCAAAGTGAAGAACATGACAAACTGGGAAGAACAGAAGTGAAGTTCGTCAGGTGAGATCTTCCACGCCCTAACTCGGCAGAGGAAGAGGGCTACAACGGCGGCGGAGTGAAGAAATCCGCAACTGGCGCGAGTACGATGGCGACGAGGTCGAGGCAGTGAAGCTCTTCCTCATCGGCGACGATGAAGTAGCGGTAGCGCTAGGGTTTTGGGAAGCTCGAGCGGGAGAGAGAGCGCGAGCGAGGTGAAAGTGAAGTGAGGAAGAGATAGGGGTATTTATAGAAGGAGTGAAAAACTGTTCAACCGAGGAGATCGGACGAACATGCCCCTGGCCTCTTCTCATTCGCTTGACATGTGTCACCCACGTACTGAGAGGTGGCGATCGTGTAGGATCGTGGGTGAATAGATAAGTATTGTCGTGAGAAGTGGAACGGTTTGAGCGGCAAAGCCGAAAATTTAGATAAGATAAGTTAAAAGTTCCGTTCGCAATTTCTTCAGCTGTCAAGGACACAGTGAAGAATTTGAACGAGTTTCAAATAGAACGCATATGAGGAATTTGTGAATAGACTGGGTTGAGTTTAGCATAGAGGGGGAAGGGTCCGATCACATTCACTTAGTAGAAGAAATCAACTTGAAGAAATAACAATAAGTGAATGATGTAGAGGACATAAAACTCATATATGTATATTCGAATGAAGAACAACACCGGAAAGAGTGAAGACAATGCAAAGTTGAAGAATTTGAAAAACTGAGGAATTTCAAACGAAGAAAAACTCAAATTGAAGATTTTCAACTTTGGTTGGTGGCGTAACCCACCGTATAAGAAGGCTGATTTCAGACACCGCGTACAATTGTCGTTGGGCTCTGAGAATCAATTTCTTCATTAATTTCTTCACACTTAGAGGGTTAGTCTTCATTGATTGAAGAAAAACGTTTCTTCATGTGTTGCGCATCTAAGTCATCAAGTCAGCATAAGTGTTAGGATGTGTGTCCATTTCAAAGAACATTCGAAGATTCTTGGATATTTAGCTCACTCCGCAACTTGCTAAATATCTTCTCATCCAAGGGCTTTGTGAAGATATCGGCCAATTGATCTTCAGTGCTGATGTGGTCGATGGAGATGTCGCCCTTCAACACATGATCACGAAGAAAATGATGACGAATTTGAATGTGCTTGGTCTTCGAGTGCTGAACTGGGTTATGAGCAATCTTGATGGTACTCTCATTGTCACAGTAGAGAGGCACATTCTTCACGTTGACGCCATAGTCCTTGAGTGTTTGCTTCATCCATAGTAGTTGAGCACAGCACGATCAACAGGAATGTACTCAGCTTCTGGAGTGGAGAGAGATACACAGTTCTATTTCTTCGAGGACCAACAGACCAAAGATAGTCCGAGGAAATGACATGTACCAGATGTTGACTTGCGGTCCACGCGATCGCCAGCATAGTCAGAGTCTGAATATCCAATGAGTTCAAAAGTGGAGCCCTTGGGATACCATAATCCAAGTGTTGGTGTGTGAGCTAAGTATCGAAGAATATGCTTCATAGCCTTATGGTGTGATTCCTTCGGTGTAGCTTGAAATCGGGCACACATGCAAACACTAAGCATAATATCCGGCCTAGATTCACATAGGTACAATAAAGAGACAATCATGGAGCGGTATACCTTTTGATTGAAGTCTTTACCATTTTCATCAGTGCATAGATGGCCATTTGTGGGCATTGGAATTTTGACCCCTTTGCAATCTTGCATGCCGAATTTCCTCAATACGTCCTTGAGGTATTTCTCCTGAGATATGAATATTCCATTGCGCTGTTGACGAATTTGAATACCTAAAAAGAATTTCAACTCTCCCATCATAGACATTTGATATTCTTCACTTATCATATAGGCAAATTCATCACTATATCGTTGGTCAGTACAGCCGAAAATGATATCATCAACATATATTTGGCACACAAACAATTCACCATCATAAGACTTAGTGAAAAGAGTTGGGTCGAGTGTGCCGGGTTTGAAGCCATTCTTCGGTATCATACCACGCCCGAGGGGCTTGCTTGAGGCCATACAGGGCCTTGTTGGGCTTGAAGACTTTGTCGGGATTCTTTGGATCTTCAAAACCTGGGGGTTGAGCAACATATAGTTCTTCCTCAAGCTTACCATTGAGGAATGCACTTTTCACATCCATTTGTTGTAAGATAATATCATGATGGTTAGCATAGGCAAGTAATATGCGAATATCCTCAAGTCTAGCAACATGGCCAGAAGTTTCATCGAAGTCAATTCCTTCAACCTGTGTGTAGCCTTGAGCTACAAGCTGTGCCTTATTCCTCACCACAAGGCCATTTTCATCTTGCTTGTTGCGATAGATCCACTTTGTGCCAATAATGTTGTGCTTGCGAGGATCTGGACATTTGACCAGTTCCCAGACGTTGTTGAGCTCGAACTGATGTAATTCTTCTTGCATAGCTTGAATCCACTCAGGCTCCAGAAATGCTTCATCTACCTTAGTGGGCTCTGTGATAGAGACAAACGCAAAGTGCCCACAAAAGTTAGATAAATGTGAAGCTCTTGAGCGTGTGAGAGGACCTGGTGCTTCAATGTCATCGATGATCTTCTCGATTTGCACTTCATTTGCAATACGAGGATGAGCGGGTTGTCTTCGAGGAATTTGATCCGCATTTTCTTCAGGAGCATTTTCCTCAGCACCATTTTCTTCAGGTGCGCCAGCTCGACTTTCATCACATTCTGGAATGAATTCTTCAGCAGATTCTTCAGTAGGAATGACATCCTCAGTGGCTTTGAACTTGATAGAATCCTCAGGTGCTGGTTCATCTATCACAGAAGGTAGGTGCTCTCTTTGCGAGCCATTAGTTTCATCGAACCGCACATCCACTGTTTCAACAACCTTGTGAAGAACGTTGTTGAAGACTTTGTTGGTGTGCGAATCCTTTCCGTAACCAAGCATGAAACCCTCATGTGCTTTCGGTGCAAATTTAGAATTGTGATGAGGATCTCTAATCCAACATTTAGCACCAAAGACTTTGAAGTAACTTACATTGGGTTTCTTGTCAGTGAGGAGTTCATAGGCAGTCTTCTTGAAGAACTTGTGAAGATATACTCTGTTGATGATGTGGCAGGCAGTATCAATTGCTCACTCCAGAAATGACGAGCCATCTTGTATCCATCAAGCATAGTGTGAGCCATCTCAACAAGAGTTCTGTTCTTGCGCTCCACGACACCATTCTGTTGAGGAGTATAAGCAGATAACTCATGAGTAATACCAAGTTCATCAAGATAGTCATCAAGACTAGAATTCTTGAACTCAGTTCCATTGTCACTCCTGATGTTCTTGATCTTCACACCAAAGTTGGTTGAAGCCCTCAAGAAAAATCGTTTGAAGACTTCTTGCACTTCATGTTTGTAAGTGACAATGTGTACCCATGTGTAACGAGAATAATCATCAACAATAACAAAGCCATTAGGACCGAAGAGATCCATGTGAAGCAATTCAAATGGTCGAGTGGTGGTCATGATAGTCTCCGCTGGATGCTTCGCCTTTGTCATCTTCCCAGCTTCACAGGCTCCGCATAAGTGATCCTTGAGGAATTTGGCATTCTCAATGCCAATGACATGCTTCTTCTTCGCGAGCGTGTGCAGATTCCTCATGCCAGCTTGACCAAGTCATCGATGCCATAGCCAGTCTTCTGAAGCTTTTGCAAGTAAGCACACGGCAGGCTGTGGTCCCGTAGAGAAATCAACAATGTACAAGTCTCCTCTCCTAAAGCCTTCGAAGACTTTGGAATTGTCAGCTTCCAAGATCACAACACAACGATACTTCCCAAAGACAACAACCATATCAAGATCACAAAGCATTGAGATAGACATGAGGTTGTATCCTAAGGACTCAACAAGCATGACTTTGTCCATGTGTATGTCCTTAGAGATCGCAACCTTACCTAGACCCAATACCTGACTTTTACCTTTGTTAGCGAAGATGATATGCCTCAAATGTGACGGTGATAAAGGAGCGTCCATCAATAGATTCTTGTCACCAGTCATGTGATTTGTAGATCCACTATCGAGCACCCACTCATTTGCTTTGGGTTGATCATCCTGCAGATGAATTACTGCAGCTTACAAACTCATATACTTCATCAGTGAAGAATATGACATCAGTACCATCAGGTCAATTTCATCAAGCAATTAGAACAGATAATCAGTATGAGGACATGTGAAATGATGGTTCATTTCATCATGATTAGCCTGCTTCCTATCAGGCACTGTTCAGGTCTCCAGCAAATTCTTCAGTCGTTTTGAGCACGACTGGAGACCTGACCCTGCATAAGAGATTAGTTATTTTTCTTCACCACCCACATCTGGAGGGTGGGCAAAGAATTCATCACTCTGCGAGCACCATACGAGAAAGGTGGCATGGACGCCAGTCCACTTCGTTTCACATAAGAGGGGTTAGGGTAAGCATATGAATAAGAAGAGAAATTCTTCGAGGACTTATGAACATAATGATTTGAAGAATAATGCACATATTCATAGCCCTTAGATGTACCTTGCGAGACAGAAGGGTTAGCACGATGATGATCATATGAGGACTTTGATCCTTTTGAGGAATTTGATCCACGTGAGGAATTTGGTCCACCTGAGGACTTGGATCCATTTGAAGAATTTGGTCCATATGAAGAATTTGATCTGGAGTTCATTTTCTTCACAGGTGGTGTCATGAGGACATTCACCTGAAGACTTTCAAGGCAACTTTTGGGAACCCAGATTTTCTTCATGGGAGAACCGTTCCTACAGTTAGTCCCAACATATCTAGCAAATACTTCACCATTCTGATTTTTGAACATTTTATAGTTAGAGTCAAATGACTCATTAGAAGAATGAGGAGATTCACATGTAAATCCAGATAAGTTGGATGGATCAACTGGAGGTCCCTTTGCAGCAACCCATGAGGTTTTGGGGTACTGCTCAGGCTTCATACATGTTCCATCAGCATCGAGTTTCCTCTCGAAGGCAATACCCTCTTTCCTAGGGTTTCTGTTGAGGATCTAATTTTTGAGCACATCACAAAGAGTCTGATGCCCTTTGAGGCTTTTGTACATGTCCGTCATGTACAATTCCTTGAGCCCTGCATCATGAGTGATACTTGCATTGTCCTTAGATGAGGAAATTAGTGACAGCAGAGACATATGAAGAATTTGTAGCATTAGAAGCATTTGAACATTCAGGTGAAGAATTAGCAGTTTCACATTCAATGCACTTTAGACATGGAGGAACAAATACTTCCTGGGTAGCGCTGATTTGTTTAGCAAGTAATGAATTGTGCTCCTTCTGAAGATCTTCATAATCCACTCTTAGCTTTTCAAGATCTTGCTTTCTTTGAACAAATTCATAAGAAAGCTTCTCGTGATCAGATAAGAGAGTGTTATGATGACCTTGAAGATTGTCAAACCTGGACTGAAGTCTCTGAAGATTTTCTGTCAAGGTTTTAGTGCGATCCATTTCTTCACCCAACATATCATCACTTTTGTCTAGCATGTTTTGAACCTTTTCAAAGGCCTTTTGTTGTTTCACAACAATTTTAGCAAGTTTAGAGCTGGGTTTGAGATTTTCATCAGATTCATCCTCACTTGAGTCAGAGGAGCGTATTTAGTTACCTTGGCACCCTTTGCCATGAAGCAATAGGTGGGAGCATAGTTATCATCGCCTTCATCAGCCTTGTTGGTGGAGTCGTTTTCTTCAGAGTTGAAGATAGACTTGCTGACGAATGCAGTAGCGAGAGCTAGGCTCGCCACACCAGACTCAGACTCCTCAGATGCCTCCTCGTCCTCATGTTCCTCAGATTCATCCTCAGAGTCCATTTCCTTGCCAATGAATGCCCGAGCCTTCTTGGAGCTACTCTTCTTGTGAGATGAAGACCTCGAGGATTTTGATGATGAAGACTTTGAAGATTTCTTCTTCTTCTTTGCGTTATCAGAACTGTAATGCTTGTATTTCTTCTTCTTTGATTCCTTATCCCACTGAGGACAATCTTGGATGTAGTGACCAGGTTTCTTCATTTGTGGCATAGCCTCTTCTTGTAGTCACTGGATGAGGAATCATTGCTCCCTGAGGGTTTTCCAAAGCGACCACGTCTTGAGAACTTCTGAAATTTCTTCACGAGCAGTGCAAGTTCCTGGCTCAGTTCTTCAGGGTCACCAAGGCTGCTAGCAGAGTCTTCATCTTCAGACTCAGATACTGCCTTGGCCTTCAAAGCACGTGATCTGCCATAGCTCAAACCGTAGAGATCTCTCTTCTCAGCAAGCTGGAACTCATGAGTATTTAGCCTCTCGAGGATATCAGCGGGATCAAGTGACTTGTAGTCAGCATGCTCTTGAATCATCAGTGCCAGAGTATCAAATGAAGAATCTAGCGATCTCAGCAATTTCTTCACCACCTCATGGTCGGTGATCTCAGTGGCGCCAAGCGCTTGAAGCTCATTTGAGATGTCAGTGAGGCGATCGAAGGTTTGCTGAACATTTTCATTGTCGAGCCTTTTGAAGCGGTTGAAGAGATTGCGAAGAACGTCAACATGAGAGTCACGTTGAGTTGAGACTCCTTCATTCACTTTGGACAGCCTATCCCAGATAAGAGCTTAGCAGTTTCCAAAGCACTCACTCTTCCATACTGTCCTTTGCTCAGATGACCACATATGATATTCTTCGCTTGAGAATCGAGTTGCTTGAATCTCTTCACATCAGTAGCGTTCAGAAAAGGTGTGACTGAGGGAACACCATTTTCCACAACATACCAGAGATCATTGTCAATTGCCTCAAGATGCATGCGCATCTTATTCTTCAAGTAGGGGTAGTCCGTTCCATCAAAGGTAGGACACCCAGCAGAGGCCTTGATCATACCTGTGGTCGACATAACTAAAACTCCAGGCAGTTAAACCAAAATCACACAGAACAAGGGAGTACCTTGTTCTGATACCAATTGAAAGTGTGTTATATCGACTAGAGGGGGGTGAATAGGCGATTTTTATGAATTCTTCACTGAGGAATTTGCTGGTGAGGAAATTCCTAAATGAAGAACTACTAGCAGCGGAATAAGTACTCATAAGTAAACATAACAGAGGACAAGCATAGTCATCATGACGAGATGAAGACAAGCACAGAGTACAGAAAGCGTAAACACAGGATAACACATGACAGAAGACGGACAGACTAAAGAAATTGGACTGAGGAAATTGAGAAAGTCTTCAGTCAAAGTCTTCAAACAGATATGAACAGGCACACAACAACATACATGAGGAAATGAAAGAGTTGAGGAAATAGAACCAGCAAGCTCGGTGAAGACAATAATATGGTAGACCAGTTCCAACTGCTGTCTCAGTTGTACATCTGGTTGGAGCGGCTGAGTATTTAAACTCGAGGACACCCAGTCCCGGACACACAGTCCTCACCGTATTCTCCTTGAGCTAAGGTCACACAGACCTCGCCCAATCACTCGTGGTATGTCTTCAGGTGACTTCCGAACCTTCACAAACTCGGTCACTCGGCGATCCACAATTCCTCTTGGATGCTCTAGACCTTGACGCCTAACCGTCTGGAAGAAGCATAGTCTTCAAAGGAAACAAGCGTCGGATCCACGCAAGATCAATCTCTTCAGTGATGCTCAATCACTTCGGGTTTGTAGGTGTTGGGTTTTTGAGTTTTCCTCACTTGATGATTTTCGCTCAAAGTCCTCGGAGGATGGGATGCTCATAATTGACAAGTGTCAGTTTCTCTCGGAGCAGCCAACCAGCTAGTGGTTGAAGGGGGCGGCTATTTATAGCCTAGGGAGCAGCCCGACATGATAAGACATAAATGCCCTTGTCTGATATGACCGTTAGGTGGGTAGATATTTTGGAACTGCTGGCGCATAGCACAGCAACGGTCGGAATTTTGACTATAAAAATCCTCAGGGCTATCATGTTCCTCACTGTGTAGGCAATTCACACTGGTGAATTCCTAACTCGTCAGTCAGAACAAATTCCTCAGAGACCAGAAGAACTTTGTCTCTTTCACTGAAGAATATGACTGAACTGTATGAGATTTCCAATGGCTTCACTTGAAGGGATTAGTAGGTGTAGGATGTTGAGTTGAGCATCACATGGAAAATTTTCCTTAGTATTTCCTCGACCCCCTTTAACAGTATGGTGTTTCCTATGACTCAAGAAAGAGAAAATGAAACTACGAAAACAAAAGTCTTCACGCTTCATGTTCCTCGAATGATTGCCTAGTCTTCAAGGTCACACCAATTTCTTCACTTTCAAAGTCTTCAGAAAGTCTTCAGAGATCCAAAATCTTCAGTTGAAGAACTTCATTTTTAGGGGTCGACTTTCTCTGTAAATATCAAACTCCTCATAGACTTATAGACCTGTGTACACTCAGAAACGCATCAGTCCCTTAACCTATAAGTCTTCAATACACCAAAGACACTGAGGGGCACTAGATGCACTTACACTTGTCCTAGCTGAGCTAACATGCTAGCCGTTCATCTCAAATACGATGCTTGAAGGTGTCTGGCTTTGGCGTCCTGGTAGTCAACGATCTGGTTTTTCTTGGTGAAAAATCGGTTCCATAATTGCCGGGCTGACTCACAGGGCTGCTAGATTACGTGGCTCAAGTCATCGGCATCCGGGGGCCGGACATAATTTCCCTGAAAGTTGGCTCGAAAGGCCTCCTCAAGCTCCTCCCAACATCCTAGGGAGTCTTCGGGAAGCCTATTTAACCAGTGTCTGGACAGACCCTTGAGCTTTAACGGTAGGTATTTGATGGCATGGAGGTCGTCTACTCATGCCATATGAATGAGTAGCAGAAAATCTTCAATCCACGCGACCGGATCTGTTGTCCCGTCATAGGGATCGATATTTACAGGTTTGAAACATTCCGGGAATTGGTGCTACATCACTCTATTTGTGAAGCACAGTGAGCGGCGCCCCTGATTCGAGCTATGTCACGCCGAAGATCATCCGTCATCTGGGCTCATTGCAGCTCCTAGGCTCTCTCGTTTTGATCTAACCAGGCTTTGTATTTGTCCCGTCTAACAGGGGGATTTCTATTAGGTCCATAGATGGACCTCATCAGACCTGCCCGAGCGTCCAGGTCATGGTGCAGGTTGTACTCATAAGCTAGCCGCAATGGCTCCTTGCCTTGACGGTGAGGGTAAGCGGGAGGTTGCTTGGTTCTATCAGTTCTTTGATCCCATCCTCGGGGGGTGGTCCGGCTGGTCTGCCTGACTGTACCTTGGAGGCGCTTGCTCTATGACTGTCGGATATCGGGTTCCGGCAAAACCCTTAAGGTTCGAACTCTGGGGTGCGTGTGAAGATCTACTTCCTACCGATCCACGTCCCAACGCCTCGCTGTGAATCTAAGCTACACGATGAATAACACAAGGGACACAAGGTTTATACTATTTCGAGCCACCGTTGTGGTGTAATACCCTACTCTAGTTTATGCTGTGGTGGACTGCCTCGGGGGCTGATGATGAATAGTACAAAGGAAGAACAGCCTCATGGGAGGTGTTCTTGAGCTGGTGTGGTGTTCTAATTGGGTGGATTCGATTGTCTCTCGATGAGATGAGATCTCCTCTACTGTGGTGGCTATCTCTA
Source organism: Triticum timopheevii (assembly GCA_963921465.1). Taxonomy (NCBI): domain Eukaryota; kingdom Viridiplantae; phylum Streptophyta; class Magnoliopsida; order Poales; family Poaceae; genus Triticum; species Triticum timopheevii. Next base: position 240,200,152 of record OY997268.1, read on the forward strand.
TATATAGAGGCCCTGGTCCTCTCCCCAAATATTGAGCGGGAAGGGAGCCAACAACGGCCATTTTGGAGGGGAACATCTAGTACAAGTTATCCTGACTAAAGGTGGTCTTCGACTTCCAAAGGCACTGGCGATGATGCCGTCTTGGGCTCCACGGTGACCTCTATCCTACCGCTCTGCTGGTCTTGGTCTCGTTGCATCGAAATGGTAACCTTTACTTGATGCCTCGGTACTCCGGCCTGCGCTTGCCCCCTTTGCACCAAAGAGGAAACATGGACACTATGCAGGCTGGCGCCCGCCTAGCGCCCGCCTGGTCTTGATCATCATGGCTTGCGTCATGAGCACCTCGCGAGGTACTCCTGCCTTGATCTCTTTGCCTCCTCGCGAGCCTGCATGGTGAGGCCGCCCCTGAGGAAGTCTTGCATCATCCACCCCGCAAGGCTTGGCCCCTCGCGAGGGTCTTGAGCTTTGATTGATGAGGATGGGCCATACTGGGCCACTGCTTGAGCCACGCCGTAGGCCGCAGGCAGGCAAGTCTGGGGACCCCCCATTCCTAGAACGCCGACAGTAGCCCCCTGGCCCAAGGCGCACTCGGACTTGGCTTAGCCGCGAAGTGAAAGGGCAAGTGCGGAGCGCCACAGGCGCCAACAGCCTGCGGCCTTGGTCGCCGCGTGGCGGTTGATTGGACGTGGGCGTCTCCGCTTCCCCACGCTGCCTCGGCAACTGCCCGATTTGACGAGTCCCTCTTGCATGCAAAAAGAGTGATGATTACCTGCGATCATGGAGGCCGACGGTTGGCCTCCTCTGGACTATAAGTACGGAGAGGCGTGAGCCCCTGCAGTGTATCTCTTCTTGCTCCGCTCGCTCCTTGTTCCTCGCTCCTTCTCCATCTTGTCGCCAATGGCGCCGATCCGCCGGTTCTCAGCCAAGGAGAAAGGAAAGGCCCCCCCAAGTGGGGCCCGGCCCGCTCCCGCCGAAGAAACGGCCGGTCCCCGGCCGCCGCGACAAGGTTGCTCGGTCGGAGACGTCGAGGCCCTAGTACGAGCGATCACCTCCTGGGTTTCCGCTACCTCTGTACACCCGGGCCGAGGGCCCTAGAGAAGAAGACACCGAGCGGCGCCGATCGCGCCGTCGGCAACGACCACGCCGTCGGCAGTGACGGCGAGTCACGGTAGTGCGCGCCGTTGCTCCTGGAGTCCACGCCGCGGACTCCTCTCGCGAGCTCGTACTCCATGACACCATGCCTCCAGGCTCCTCCATCCGCTTTCCTCCTTTCTTCGCCTTCGAGATGCCACCAAGGGGGCCTCTCGAGCTGTGGCTGCAGCACGCCGACTGCAGTACCCCGGTGACCGGAGCGGAGGTTGAAGTCGTCGCTCCGGGCAAGGTCTACATGACCCGGGGCTACGGAGAGATCGCCCGGGTCTGCCGAACGGGAGGTGCCCTCGTGATTCATTTTGAATACGATGGCGCCTCCCTGATGCTCTTCAAGGTCTTCGACGCAGAAGGACGCCGGCTGGAGTGCTGCCCTAGAGGACGCTGACAGGACGTCGATGTGGCAAGGGCTAGGCCTGCCACCCGCTTCCCCAGCAGCTCCTCTGGTAGCAACGGAGATGCTTGGGAGTCAAGCGACTCTCCTAAGCTCATCACGACTTCGGAGATGAGCGATGACACCTACGTGCCCCCGAGCTCGCATCGTGCTCGGAGCAAGGCAGCTGCATCAGGCCACAGGCACGGCTGATCTGGATGGGGTTGGCGCCGGCCCCTCATTGCCCACTGTTGATGATGGCGTCGGCCATGGAGGCACGTGTAGTTAGGGCTCCTTATGATTCGCGCCTTTTGTTCCCTGCGAAGAATCGAGGAGATACCCCGTGGGGGCATGTAAAGCGTCTGCAATGCCTTTTGTTGATATTATCCTTATTATGAAGTGGTGCAAAATGCCTGTCCTGTCTCCGCTTGGTTCCTCCTTTCTAACATCGCGACGACTTGGTGCTCTACACTGACAAGTCCCGGTCCCCAGGCAGGCTTCAGCAGTCGCTGGTATGCCAGGTCGTAGTGCCGTGGTCAAGGCCAGGAGGTGAGCGGCCCGAGGTCCAGTAAGAGCCCCTGAGGTGCGATGCTCAGGAGGTCCCCATTAGCGCTCAAGCAGCCGCTGAAAGGCAAGAAAGGAAGGCAACGTCGCCGTTACAGATCCGCAGTGAGTGGAGGTTTGGTGCCGCATCGATTTGCTATTCTAGGAGCGGGACTTATCTCGAAAGCATTGTGTAGTTCCTTCGCAATGTGCCGGACTTGCGCGTCGGCATCTGGGATGAATCGGGGCCAGGCCTTCACGAGCTTCTCCTCCCTTCCCCGCATTCTCCTTCGTTCTCTACGTCCTCAGGTCCCGGCCCTCGAGCGAGCTCAGCTGCCGCTAGTATGCCATGTCGCGATGCCGTGGACAAGGACAGGGGGTGATGGCTGGAGAGCCAGTAAGAGCTCCTGAGTCACGATGCTCAGGCGCCCCCTTTTAACACCCGAGCGGATCGTACGGGTGAGGGAGAGAGAGAGAGCTCGCGATGCCTCCCACATTATTCCTCAGGTAGTCCCTGCAAGCCAACACGAGAGAAGCAAGGGTTTCCATTACGATTGCCGGGCAGCCATTAGTTGCTCCGAGAGAGTGACGAGGGCACTGAGGGTCTGGTGAGGTGACGCTTGCTGGGCTGCCGTGGGCCAGAGCTCAACCACTCAGATTTGTCGACGTTGTAGGGACGGACCCATGCGCAAGCGCCGTGCCAGTGTGAGCAGCTCCAAAGGTAGGTGTCAATCGAGCTGGCGATTATCACATGCGGGTTTAGCATGAAAGGCAAATTGGCTTAGATAGATGCAGAAAAGATACATGCCACTAGGTTCGGCCCGAGCGGCTTGGGGATGATGCAGCCCGAGGGGCACCCCCAGCAAGGTAAACTAAAGACATAAGCAAAAGGGATACATGCCGCAGGGATAGACCCATGCGACCTGGGAATAATGCAGCCCTGAGGGCGCTCCCAGCTGAAATGAGACTCGAAAGATGTCACCTGATACCATTGTAGAGTGGGTGTTGAGGTAGCTGATGATGCATGGTGAAGAAGCCGATCCTCACGAGCCACCAGAGCCTTGAGCCTCGGGAGGCTCTGGGGGTCTGGGTAGCTCCTCGAGGACCATCTCCATCTCTGCCAGGACTGCGTGGTTCCTGGCCTCCTGAGCTTCCAGAATGCTCCGAATAAGACGCTGGTGAGCAGCAGCCGCGTTCGGCAGGCCGAAAGGCATGCGGACGTAGCTGTGTGGCAGACCCTCGCAGCATCCCACGCGTGAAGGCCAGAAACGCTCCTGAGACGCGACTCTGTTGAGCCCCGGGTAGTCGATGCGGACGCGCAGCCCGCCATCCTCGCCTGGATGGGGAGCTACGCCAGGTAGGCGGCGATCGCCGCATATGACTCGTGATTCTTGCAGCTCATGAGTGACCTTGGTGATGAATTCCTGCGGGTTGGGCCCTCCTTGCCCCATGCCTTCCTGAGGGAAACGTGCCACAAAGCATGCCTCCAAGTGGTACCCAAGCGCCTCCCTCGTGATCTTGGCAAAGTCTGAGGCCCTCCAGGAGAGAGCCCTCGAGCCTTGCCCGAGGAGGGCGTCGGACGCGCCTTCCTATGCGACAGAGGGAGGTGCCCCTTGGGCGGGTGCAGATCCTGACGCGGCGCCTCCGGAGATGCCTACCTCCTGAGGCCTTGAGCTGGGTGATGTCTTCTTCTTCTTAGGGACTGCCTCGAGAGGGTTCTCATTCTTGCTGTCTGGGTCCTCAACTAATGCAGCTTGGAAGGCACGCTCGAGAGAGCACACCGCATCCTTCTCTTCGCAGGTGACTATGATGATTCCGCCGCTTCCCGGCATCTTGAGGACATTGTAACCATGGTGATCCACTGCCATGAACTTGGCCAGGGCTGGATACTCGAGGATGGCATTGTATGGCAGGAGAATGTGGGCAACGTCGATGTCGATGAGCTCGGTACGGTAGTTCTTGCGCTGCCCGAACATGACAGGGAGGCGAACCTGCCCTATCGGAGTGGTGGAGCCATCAGTGACTCCTGAAAAAGGCTTGGTTGGCTGAAGCTGATCATATGGCACTTGGAGATTGTTGAATGTCTCGACAGACAGAACATTGAGCCCTGCGCCGCCATCGATGAGGGTCCTGGTAACTTTCACATTGCTGATGACTGGGGAACAAAGCATTGGGATTCCGCACACTTGAGCTGATTCGCTGAGCTGAACGTGATGGTGCACGTGGACCACCTAAGAGGGCGCGTGGCCTCGAGCTTGGGGAGGACTGTGCTTACCTCACGAGCAAACTGCTTGAAGATGCGCTAAGAGGCTGGGGCCTGGGCACCGCCCGGATGCAAGCGATAGCACGTGGCTCCTGGAAGCCCCCAGCCCCTCCTCCAGGTGATGGTCGTCATTCCTTCTTGGCGGTGGTGGCAGAGGAGGAAGGCCTGCGTTGCCCTGCGGGCGGTCCTCGCGAGGCTGATCCCTCCAAGCTCCCTCACGAGGTTGGTCCTGCCAGTGATCCTCACGAGGGCGGTCATGCCACTCCTGGCGAGGGCCTCAATCATCCCATCATCCTCCACCTCTTCCTCCTCCTCGCCCGTAGCCCCGGTCGTTGCGCTCGGGGCGTCGGCCGATGCGTCCTTCTCGAACGACCCTGAGCTCTTGGCATTCATTGGTGTTGTAGGTGTGGAGGTCGTGGTAAGCACAGTATCGGCTGCCCTTGGACGAGTCGGGCTGGTCCCTGCCATGCTTCTTGTCTGGTTCTGCTGCGAGCATAGCTGCTCCTTTGCGCTTCACGTCCTTGGCCTTGGCTTTCTTCTCTTCTGGGTCAGCAGCAGTGAGCTCGAGGATGGAGAGGCGCCCCTCCTCAGCCCTTGCGCACTTGGTTGCCAGGTTGAACAACTCCAGGATGTGCACAGATCCTCGTGGATAGCTAGCTCCTCCTTCATCTTGACGTCGCGGACGCCGTCAGAGAACGCTGAGATGATGGCCTCCATGGTCACCTTGGGAATCTTGAGGCAAGCGTTGTTGAAGTGCTGGATGTACTTTTGCAGGGTCTCTCCAGGTTGCTGCTTGATGCGGTGCAGGTCACCCACGACTGGAGGACAGTCGCGAGTGCCCTGGATGTTGGCAATGAAGCAGGTGTGCATCTCATCCCAAGAGGAGATCGAGTCGGGAGGTAGGTTCAGGAGCCAGGTGCGGGCACCATACTTGAGCGCCATGGGAAACCAGTTCGCCATGACCTTTTTGTCTCCGTTGGCCGCCTCGATGCCCAGCTCATAAAGCTACAGGAACTCCGCAGGATCGGCAGTGCCGTCGTAGCGAGGAGGCAGATCCGGCTTGAACTTGCCCAGCTAGGCGAGGCTGCGCAGCTCGGTGGTGAAGGTGCGGCAGCCTTAGTGGCCACCGGAGCCCTTTGAAGACACGGGGCTTGCTCTTGGAGATTCCCGCGTGCCTCCGCCAGGGGCAGCGCGGGGTCTTGACGTGCTGGCGCAGGGATGCGGTCTTGACGTACTGGAGCGGGGAGCACGCGAGCGCCTTCTTGAGGCTGAGGGATCTCTTGACAGCTCCTTTCTTGTCGCGCGGGCGATGGACGCGGCGGGTCTCATCCAGGGGCCGCGCGCCTTGGAGCCAGGGCGCCTTCTTGGGGAGGAGGTGGCGGAGGCACCTCCTGAGCTTCATCACCCACATAGGACGGAGGGCGAGGCAGCGAGAGGGACGGCGCAGGAGAGCCCCCTGTGGCACTAACAAGCTCGGTGATGCAAGCGAGCCACTCCACGTAGAGGTCGTCGACGGGGTGGTAGTGCAGGAGCTCACATGCCTGGAGCAACACGGCCTGCGCGTCAGTGGGATAACGACGAGCGTGCGATGATGAACCAGCTGGAGTTAGCGACGGAGTGGTGGTGCGGCCTTCCCGCTGCACCAAGGGATGCAGCGACCACGCTTGCTGCTCGTTCCCCACCGGGCCGGTGGCGGCGTTGGCGGCAGGCGACGGGGAACGACGAGGAGGCCCACCGACGGGAGCCGTGTGGGTGACACGGGCGGCGAGAGCAGCCCGACGCTCGGCGCGAGCTCGGCGAGCGTCAACCATGGATGCGATGAACGATGGAACATGGGACAGTGGAAGAAAGATTCCAGCGCACCCCTAACTGGCGCGCCAAATGTCGGATATTGGGTTCCGGCAAAACCCTTAAGGTTCGAACTCTGGGGTGTGCGTGAAGATCTACTTCCTACCGATCCATGTCCCAACGCCTCGCTGTGAATCTAAGCTACACGATGAACAACACAAGGGACACAAGGTTTATTCTAGTTCGGGCCACCGTTGTGGTGTAATACCCTACTCTAGTTTGTGCTGTGGTGGTTTGCCTCAGGGGCTGATGATGAACAGTACAATGGAAGAACAGCCTCACAAGAGGTGTTCTTGAGCTGGTGTGGTGTTCTACTTGGGTGGATTCGATTGTCTCTCGATGAGATGAGATCTCCTCTACTATGGTGGCTATCTCTATATATAGAGGCCCTGGTCCTCTCCCCAAATATTGAGCGGGAAGGGAGCCAACAACGGCCATTTTGAAGGGGAACATCTAGTACAAGTTATCCTGACTAAAGTTGGTCTTCGGCTGCCAAAGGCACTGGCGATGACACCGTCTTGGGCTCCACGGTTACCTCCGTCCTGCCGCTCTGCTGGTCTTGGTTTCGTTGCACCGAAATGGTAACCTTTGCTTGATGCCTCAGTACTCCGCGCCTACGCTTGCCCCCTTTGCACCAAAGAGGAAACGTGGACAGTGCGCAGGCTGACGCCCGCCTGGTCATGATCGTCATGGCTTGCATCATGAGCACCTCGCAAGGTACCCCTGCCTTGATCTGTTCGCCTCCTCGCGAGCCTGCCTGGTGAGGCTGCCCCTGAGGAAGCCTTGCGTCATCCGCCCCGCGAGGGTTGGCCCCTCGAGAGGGTCTTTAGCTTGGGTTGATGAAGACGGGCCGTACTGGGCCACTGCTTGAGCCACGCCGCAGGCCGCAGGCAGGCAAGTCTGGGGACCCCCGTTCCCAGAACACCGACAATGACCTCATCGTTGAATCGCGGCAGTAGTTTTTGCTTCAGGTAGCTTTTGGTCTGTCACTCGTGATCGTACTCCTCTTCGGCATGTAGGACTTTAGTCCATCTCTCATTAAGAGTATCCTGTTCGGACTTTATTTTTGCCGATGTTTCTTCAAGCTTCCTGTGGTGGCAAGCTGTCGTCTAACCACTCTTGATCTAGCAGGTCTTCGAGGACGATGAATCCCTTGTCACCCAAACTAACTTCCTCTTCGGAAGGGGGGATGTAGTTGCTGTCTTCGGAGTCATCAAGGTATTCAAGATTGAGCAGCCCCTCATGCTCCCCGTGGTTATTCTGTGGTTGTTTGTCGGCATCGGGATCAGCGAGGTTGTCCGCATTGTCCGGGGTAAAATTTTCTCCGGTGTCCGTGTTGCTCGCATGGCTTCAACATGCCTTGGGCGACGATGTTGTCAATGGTGTTTCAGCGGCCCGTTGATGGCCCTGACGTTTTCCTTCTCGGGAGTGCCTTCATTAGTCTTTCGGGGTGTCCACCATGTAGACATTGTAAGTGGACGTGGTTGTCTTGCGGCCGGTGACGGGGGGAGCAACATCGGCGTTAGTCGTGGCTCCACTATCCTCTTTCATGTATTCAGTGTTTTCTGAAGTGTAGTCCTGGGGTCCGGCTTGTGGCTGGACAGACATAAGGGACCAAGGACAAGACCTGGTTTTCGGACGATGTCTCCGTGTTGGGGCTCAAAGCCAAGGTGGTGAGGGAGAGTTCAGCCAGGGATGATTCCTGACTTCTGAATGTTGAACCGTCATTGAGTCCCATGGCCAGAGGCGTGTCACGAGGAGAGTACTCGGCCAAGAGTGATTCTTGGCGTCCGAACACCGCTTCAGCGTCGAGGCCTGAAGTTGGGTCTCCAGCATGCACCATTATCGCTGCTGAAGGCGATTCCTAGTCTCCGGACATGGTCAAGCCATCCGATCTTGAGGCCGGCTGAAGGGTTGGGGCCGATCCATAGATCGAATCAGGAGAAAGCTCTATAACAGGCATAGCGGGGCCCATGAGGGTACAAGGAGAGGCTACGAATCTGACAAAGACCAGCTCGCCTTGGGCGTCCGTGGCGTACTCCAAGTTGTCGAATCTAATCCAGTGCTCAGGGGCAAAATTGTTGATTTGGTCTAGATGACGAGTTGGGTTGGAATGCAGCACGATGTTGCCGAACGCAAAGAGTTGACCGGGGACAAAGGGGTCCTCGGACCTGACGCCATCTCCGATGGTCAGGCGAGCCATCGATCCTTCGGCGACCCAACAACGGAACTCTCAATGAAAGCACCAATGTCGGTGTCAAAAACCGGCGGATCTCGGGTAGGGGGTCCCGAGCTATGGATCTAGGATCAATGGGGAACAAGGGACGAAGAAAACGGTGTTTACCCAGGTTCGGGCCACTCGATGAGGTAAAACCCTACATCCTGCCTGATTATATTTGATGTGTATGATATGGTTACAGAGTCGATCTACCTCGAGATCAGGCGAGCTAAAACCTAGGTTGATGGGGTGATGGATGTTGCTCTAGCCCTAAAGACTAAAACCCCTTTGTTTATATAGACACCAGTAGGGATTAGGATTACATGTGATCGGTTACAATAAAGGAAATATCAAGCTAAATCTTGACTTGGAGGGCACACCATGACTCCGGAGATCTTCTATTAGGCCACAGATCCGCACTCTATCTTGGCCCCATAGTAGCCTACCAGTCCGGCCCATAAGCAATGGGTCGGTGGCCCGAGGACCCCTTAATCCAGGACTCCCTCAATGGTTGCTTTTAAGGTCCAAAGGAGATTCTGAAGGAGGCCTATGAAGCAAGAAGACGATTCCTATGGGCCCAAGATGAAGCTCTAGTAGGAGGGAAATGCAAGGTAGCCCGAAGTAAGCTATGCTCGCATGAGGACCGTGGCGGCCCCGGCATCCTCAACTTGCAATGCTTCAGTTCAGTGTTGCACCTGTGTTGGCTCTAGCTTGCATGGGAGTACCCAAGAAGGCCATGGATGAATTTCCCATTGCCTGGGGATAAGCATGATCAAGCCTTGTTTGCAATAGCAACGAGAATGAGCATATTGGTGACGGCTGCACTAGGAGTTTCTAGAAAAGCACATGGATCGGAGCTAGCCCACTATGTGACAGTTTCCCTAACATCCACAAACACTCATGGCACAAGAACAGAATGGTGTTTGCTGCACTGGCGAACGATCAATGGGTGCTCGATCTATGTCATGGGGATGCCAGAAGTACTGCCATAGAGTTCCTTCAGCTATGGCGATAAGTTCAGGGTTCAGGGATAGCTCTCGATGAACCCCCGAATCGAATCTCCTGGACAATAGGCAAGGGGGATTCATACTCTGCTTGTGCTGCCAAACTGATCTCCTTTAAGGAGGAACCAACTACAACACATAAGCAGGTGATCTTAAAAATGTGGGCTCCAGGTGAGATAAAGGTTTTTGCCTGGCTCCTGCACCAATACCGGCTGTGGTGCAATGATCGATTACAGAGAAGGGGCTAGAAAAATGCATATTTTTGCCCCCTCTGCATGAGGAACCTGGAAACATGATGGCACTTGATGCGGATCTATCCATTCTCGAGATTGACTTGGTAGGAGGTCACGGCTTGGACTGGTTGCGAGGCACTAGAACTGCCAGGGACAGCTTCAGAAAGCTTGTTGAAGCATTGCCAGAGGCTAATCAGAAAAACACCATCGTTAGACAGAAAAGGTGTCAAAGCCATGCTGATGATGATCTACTGGAAAAATTTAAGGAGAGAAACTCTACATTTTTTAGAGCAAAGCAGCCGCGGGTAGAAGACGTGATCCGCATAGTGATGAGCAACATGGAGGGATGGAGACTTGCTGGTGCATTGTTCAAGAGCCCCCCTCCGGGGATAGAACTGCAATATAACCCTCCACCATATTTTTGCTTCCCCGTTTCTTTTTTCCTTTTCGCGCTTTCTAGTGCATCATGATCACTTGATCCACCATGTTTTTCCCGCTTGCTATCTCCTGAATCAATGAAGCCGGTCAAATTGGATCTTAAAAAAACTATACCATTACTTGAGGAATCATGTTGTGCCCAATGATGTTCAAATGTCATTGTTCTAGGAGTTAGATGCTGCGGGAGTTTTATGAAGTTCAATTTCATCTTGCCTCAACTCATTCTATATGTTTGCTTGAGACAGAACCAATTTAGTCAGTCATTTCACTCCTTTTTAGTGATCTTTGGACCCTTTTTTGTCGGTGCAACAGACCTTGGGTATGTTGCCTGACTGTGCGCAGGCAAGGGAACAAGATTATAACATCAGGCCATGCCAGAGTACAAGAGACCAAGATCTTCGAAGGACCAAAATGCGGAACAAGAGGACCAAGATCAAGCCAGAGAAGCAAGATACCACCAGGAGAAAAGCCTCCCTTGCCGGGCAAATGGGCGTGGCAAGGGCAGAGCCACCCCGGAAGATAGTGTCCAAGACGTCCTGGCGGGGCCTGCCGGGACTAATGGGGGCAAGAAACACCTGATCAACCGCTCCCCCACGACCCACGTCGTCAATCAGTGCGGTGTCAAGACGCAAGGTGATTAGCTGGCAGCCATTTGCCACATGGAAGCCTCTTTCTACAGGAAAGCCTACAGATGACATTCGTCCTTAGACGTGTCAAACAAGCCGGTGTGGAGCTAGAAAAATACACCCAGCAAGGCTTGCCGGCCAAACGGTGATGTGACGTTAAACGGCGCATTTAATGTGCTCTATCAGCCAACAGAGTTAGGTATGATAGCACTGTTTGCTATCTTGTTAGTGCATAATGACTGATTTGCCATTGTGGTGACCCATTAACCTATAAAAGGAGGCCCATGGCAACCATAGAAGTGGTTTGCGAGGTTGGAGAGCCGGACACCCGTGCGTTCACATGCGCGTAGCCACTGCCGCCCCTGTCGGGCAAGTGTACTACGCTCCACCACCATTCTTCCACCATCAATCCACCAAAGGAGGAGTAGGGTTTTATTCCTCGTGGCGGCCCGAACCTGGTTAAAATTGCTCATGTGTTCCCTGTCGTGCTGCCCCACGCTCCTCTGCTCTTTGCACAATGTGACATCCCCCTGCCGAACCAGCAAGGGGCCCTTGGTCCCATAGGTGGCCGTGTTTTCCAGTGACATCTTTGGCGCGCCAGGTAGGGGGATCGCTTGCGGGAACCTGAAATCATACACAACGTGTCATTTCATCGCCATATTCGTCTTCCACAGTGCCACCAGCCATGGCGCCCAAGAAGAAGTCCGGTGTATCAGCTTAACCATCCACCTCAAAGGCTCCGCTACCCGCAGCTACCAATGCTATGGGAGGCGCGGAGACACGCGCGGATGTGGACGTCGTTGGGGATATGGTCGGAGCAGGCGGCACCATCACCATTTCCCCTGTGGCCGAAGTAGGAGCATGAGACACCGAGGGAGAGAGACATCAGTAACACCCCGACGGCCGCGCCCACGAGGTACGGGTGGAGGAGCTACTCCATCCACACCTCTTCCTCTCGCCGACGGGCACAGCCGCAGCAGTGGTGCTCGGTCAGGGGCGAACCACTACCCTCCGGTCGCCCCTATCACGGGAGCGGTCGCAGCGCACACGCCTCCCCCTGGGCGAGTCGGCCTAGCAGCTGCGCCCGACGGAGCCGCTGGCCCTCAAGCACCTTCGCCGCGCCACCATGACATCCAGGTGGCCGTCCCACAACTGCGGGGGCATAGTACTGTCGCTGCTGGCACCGTCAGAAGCCGAGCGACGGTACGATTTGCATCGTCGTCACCCATGCCGAGCATGGCTACGGAAGCCATGGCGGCCTCCCCAAGTGACCACAACAGTTCGTGCTGCTGTTCGTACGGAAGGGGCACCCCCATGGTGCAGTCCCTGCCACGACAACCAGCGTGAGCCCGATAGCACCAGGAACCTAATGATGTCTTGATGGCCTCTTCTGACCCTTGAGGATGACCAGATCGACGGCAAGCCTCGGAGGACAGGAGGAGAGAAGACGCGCGCGTTGTCGTTGAGCAATTCCGCGACAACTACCGCCGGACCGATGGGTGCAACGGTCCTAATGTTGATGAGCCTGCGCTCAATATTGGCGGATGCCTACCTTTCAAGGTTGGGTGCCCTGCCTTTACTCGTGAGCTGCGGCAAGTCTGTTGGCCATCCGTCCGCACGTTCAAGCCAGAAATACCTGAGAAGTATGATGGAAGGCTGAACCTAGCAGAGTTTCTAAGCATCTACACCATTGTCGTCCAAGCTGCCGGGGGAAGAGATGAGAAGGTATTCGCCAACTACTTTCCTTTGGCTCTCCAGTCCAATATGAGGTCTTGGCTGATGCATCTGCCGAAGAACTCCATTTTGTCATGGGCTGACCTTTCGCATGAGTTCATTGGCGTCTTCACTGGAAGCCATCAAGAACCAGGCCGGCCCAGTGATTTGCAGCTTCTCCAGGAGAAATAATGAGAGACTCTCCAGAAGTGTTTGCAGAGATTCAGCAGAGTCCACAGGAACATCCCAAACATCCATCCGACAGCTGTGGTAGCCGCCTTCCAGCCAAATGTGCGCAACCACAGGATTCGTTCCAAGATGAATGTACGGTTGCCCAAGACTGTGAAGGAGCTTTACACTTAGGTGGATAAGTGTGCTAGGATGGAGGAAGGGAGGAAGTTACCCGGAGAGCAGGACTGCATCAATATTGATTTAGAAGATGATGATGAATCCACTAGTCAGAAGAAGAGCAAGAAGCGTAATAAGAGGCGCAAGGATAAGGCGGTGATGACTGTTGAAGGATCAGGTACACCTAGTACCGGCAACACTGCCAAGGGTGAAGTCCCCGGCAAGGAAGCTATCATGTGCGCTGACTGCCGGGAAGCTGCGGCTCCCGAGAAGGCAGGGAATTGTGATGGGCCGTATTGCAAGATCCATTGGACCAAGGGCCATGACCTACAAGAGTGTTATCAGGTTGAGTAGCTTGTCAAGAGGCAAAGAGCTGAGTACGAGAAGCGTGACAAGGAAAAAGGTCAGAATGTTGCTGGCGGTAAGGGTCGAGGCGGTGAAGCAAATCGCCCCGGAAAACCCTTTCGGAACAAAGGAAAACCCGACAGAGGTCAAGAGAAAGAAGCCTGTGATGATGAGAGTGATGGAGGGGATGAAGAGGAAACCAGCGAGCAATAGTTTCAGAATGCCACTAATGCCTTGTGCATTGATGGGGGTGCATCCCTGCATACCTCTCACCACCAACTCAAACGGTGGGCACGTGAGGTCAATGCCGCGGAACCAGCACCAGAGGCCCGAAAACCACTCAAATGGTCACGCACGCACATCATCTTTGACAAAGAGGATTATCCTGACCGTGCCATTGTTGGTCTCTCCAACAATTCGCAACCTCAAGGTCACCAAGATATTGGTGGACGGCGGGGCCAGGTTGTATTTGATTTCCCCAAAGGTTATGAGCGGGCTTAAGACAGCAGAAAAGGAGTTAGAGATCATCGGCACGTTTCAAGGAGTTAATCCCGGCAGGAGTCATCCTAAGGGGAGTTGAACTATCAGACAAAAAAGATTGTGTTTGATGTGGTCGACCTCCCCTTGCCGTACGATGGGATCCTTGGACGACCAGCCCTGGCCAAATTCATGGCGGCATCCCACTATGCCTACAATACCTTGAAGATGCCTAGGCCACTTGGAATCATTTCCATCCCATTAGACGAGAAGGACGCAATCATTTGTTTAGACAAGATGTACCAGGATGGGGTCGTGGCAGAGGCAGCAGCAGCAGTTCCTACCAAGAAAAGCAAAGGAGAGAAGAAGGATAGCAAGGACACTGGCAAAGAATCTGGGAAGCGTACCTCTTCGGAGTGTGCTGCGCCTGTTGATGATTTGCTAGAGAGTTCCAACAGCAAAAGGACCAAGGTTACTGCTCCACAAGTGAAGAAGGTCCCGGCAGGGCTGGCTGGCGTTGATGGTACCTTCACCATCAGCGCCACCCTCGATGACAAATAGTAAAGCGCGCTCGTTGCCTTCCTACGGGCGAATATCGATGCGTATGCCTGGCAACCATCTAATATCCCCGGCGTAGGGAGGTAATAAAGCACCACCTTGCTGTCTGCCCATGATACGTCTCCGACGTATCTATAATTTTTGATTGCTCCATGCTACTTTATCTACTGTTTTAGGCAATATTGGGCTTTATTATCCACTTTTATATTATTTTTCGGACTAACCTATTAACCGGAGGCCCAGCCCAGATTTGCTGTTTTATGCCTATTTCAGTGTTTCGAGGAAAAGGAATATCAGACGGCATCAAAACGGAACGAAATCAACTGGAGAAGTTAATTTTGGAAGGAAACCAACCTGATGGGCTTGGAGTGCACGTCAGGGGAGTCCCGGGCTGCCCACGAGGGTAGGGGGCGCCCCCCTGGGCGCGCCCCCTACCTCGTGAGCACCCCGGAGGTCCACTGACGTTCCCCCTGCACCCATATATACCTACGTACCCTAAAACTTCCAGAACAGAAGATAGATCGGGAGTTCCACTGCCGCAAGCCTCTGTAGCCACCAAAAACCAATCGGTACCCTGTTTCGGCACCCTGCCGGAGGGGGATCCCATCACCGGTGGCCATCTTCATCATCCCGGCACTATCCATGACGAGGAGGGAGTAGTTCACCCTCGGGGCTGAGGGTATGTACCAGTAGCTATGTGTTTGATCTCTCTCTCTCTCGTGTTCTCTCTCGTGTTCCTCTATGGCATGATCTTGATGTATCCCGAGCTTTGCTATTGTAGTTGGATCTTATGATGTTTCTCCCCCTCTACTCTCTTGTGATGAATTGAGTTTCCCCTTTTGAAGTTATCTTATCGGATTGTGTCTTTTATGAGAACACTTGATGTATGTCTTGCTGTGATTATCTGTGGTGACAATGGGATATCATGTGCCACTTCATGTATGTTTTGGTGATCAACTTGCGGGTTTCGTGACATTGGGAACCTATGCATAGGGGTTGGCACACGTTCTTGACTCTCTGATAGAAACTTTGGGGCACTCTTTGAAGTACTTTTATGTTGGTTGGATGAATCTTAGATTGTGTGATGCATATCTTATAATCATGCCCACGGATACTTGAGGTGACAATGGAGTATCTAGGTGACATTAGGGTTTTGGTTGATTTGTGTCTTAAGGTGTTACTCTAGTACGAACTCTTTTATAGATTGATCCGAAAGAATAACTTTGATGTGGTTTTGTACCCTACCATAATATCTACGTTTGTTCTCCGCTATTAGTGGCTTCGGAGTGACTCTTTGTTGCATGTTGAGGGCTTGTTATATTATCTATCTATGTTATTATTGTTGAGAGAACTTGCACTAGTGAAAGTATGAACCCTAGGCCTTGTTTCCTACCATTGCAATACTGTTTACGCTCACTTTTACCACTTGTTACCTTGCTGTTTTTATTATTTCAGATTACAAAAACCTTTATCTACTATCTATTTTGCACTTGTATCACCTTCTCTTCGCTGAACTAGTGCACCTATACAATTTACCATTGTATTGGGTGTGTTGGGGACACAAGAGACTCTTTGTTATTTGGTTGCAGGGTTGCTTGAGAGAGACCATCTTCATCCTACACCTCCTATGGATTGATAAACCTTAGGTCATCCACTTGAGGGAAATTTGCTACTGTCCTACAAACCTGTTGTAACGCCCGGATAATTAGGCTACAGTAAAACTCTTCTGATGATGCCATGTCATCTGTGTTACTGTTGCTAATCAAGTGGTAGTTCAAAATCATTGCAAATTCAAAATATGAATTAGTGACAAACACCCTAAGTTTTCAAAAGTCAAAGCAAAAATGTTCGGGGGTTGCCAAATATTGCACTGGTAATTATGGTGAAGCAAACACCTTTTTATAAAATGCCTAAATGCCCTAAAACTAAATAAAACAGAAAGGGAAAATAAATAAAAGAAAGAAATTACAAAAAAACAAAAAAAGGGGGGCAAGCCCCCTGGACTAGGCAGCCCAAACCAACCGCAAGGCCACCGCCCATGCCCCCTGGCCCGCAGCCAGCCTGGCCGGCCTAGCCGGCCCAGCTTCCTGCCGCCTCCTTTCCCCTGTTCCCCCGACCCGGGTCGGAACAGGGCGCGTCCCCGCCGCACCCTCTCGCCGGCAACGACGAGAGGATAAGGCCGCCACGCCTCCGCGCCTCCTCGATCCCGCCTCCCACTCGCCCCCACCTCGCCTTGGCTCCTGCGCCTCTCTTCCCCCCGTCTAGATCCACCTCGCCCTCTCCTTCCCCTCCGCATCCGAGTGCCACCGCCGCCATGGCTCCGGCCTAGCCACGGCCACCGTGCCCACCTCGCCGCCCCACGGTGTCTCCAAGGGCCGCCGTCGTCCGCTGCTTCGACTGGTGCAGCCCGTTGGAGACCGGAGCCACCGCAACGCCCCCGACGCCGCCGTCTTCCTCCTCTGCCCCAACAAGCTTCGCCGCCATTCTTCTTCATCTCCGGCGACGCCCCTGCAGCTACTAACCCATTCACCGGCCATCGTGCATGCCGCTAGGTGAGCTGCCTCCCTCCTCCGCCCTCTAGCTCCCCTAGCTCGCGCGGTAACTAGCTCGTCGTCGTGCCCGGGCTCCGGTCGCCGCGGTGTACCTCACCGCCGTGGACCCATCCACCATCACGCTCGTCCGAGCTCACCGTTGTGCTCCTGGGGTCCCTAGGATCCCAACGCGCCTACGAATGCTCCCTCCCGTGCCTCCTAGCGCCATCCACGATGAGCGCCCGAACGCGTCGCCGCCTGCGCTCGTCGCTGGCGTGCTTCCGGTGACCAAATGGTCACGGGACAGCGCCCGTTGCATTCGCCACCTGACGCATGCCTCGCCTGGCCTCTTAGTTCGCTCGCTAGCGGGCTGCATCAAAGTTTCCTCTTGCATCCGACTCCGGCCGTCCGCCGATGAGCTCGCCGCGCTCGAATCCAGTCACCCCTGCCGCCACAATCACCACCGTTGGACGCGGCACAACCGTAGCTCTCGGACGCGCCCGAAAACTCGACGAACGGTACCCTGTAGGTGTTTTCCGGCCACCTCCCGAGCCGCGCCGCTGCGTTTTGCCTCGTCGGCGTAGTTCCGGCGCCGTCCGCCGACGTGGCTAGGCGGGCCCCACCCCTGGGTCACTGCCAGCGGGCCATGGGGGCCCCGTTGACTGGGTTGACCCAGTCAACGTGCTGACTGGGCAGCCCAGTGGCACTGACATGCGGGCCCATGTCATTTAAAACATTTTATAAGTAAATAAAATGCTAATTATTTCATTAATTAATTTAATTAACGAAACAGTCACTGACTATTGGGTCCCACCCACTAATTAATCCATTTAATTAGTCTAAACCCCCCATGTTAGTACCCTCTCAATGACATGTGGGCCCCACTGGACCCACCTGTCTGGTTTGACTGGTCAACCGACCAGTTGACCTGCTGACATCACTCTGATGTCATGCATGCGTCATCATTCACTGTTTTGGATAATCTTGGATTTAAATAAATAATTAAAATCAGAAAATGATTTAAATCTTTAGAAAATCATATCTTTTAATCTGTAACTCGGATGAAAATAGTTTCTACATGAAAGTTGCTCAGAACGACGAGACGAATCCGGATACGCAACCCGTTTGTCCGCGACACACCCCTAGCATGCCGAACACGCAACTTTCCCCCTCCGGTACCTCTGCCCGAGAATGCGGAACCCCGGGGATACTTTCACGGATGTTTCCCCCATTCGTCGGTACCCCCTACTACCGTGATTGGGCACACCTAGCATCGTTACTTGTCATGTCATGCATCAATATGCATCTGTTTGCATGGTACTCATTGTTTCTTCCCCCTTTTCTCTCCGGTAGACTACGAGACCGACGCTGCTGCTGCCCAGTTCGACTACGGTGTTGACGACCCCTCTCTCTTGCCAGAGCAACCAGGCAAGCGCCCCCCTTGATCACCAGATATCGCCCATTCTACTCTATACTGCTTGCATTAGAGTAGTGTAGCATGTTACTGCTTTCCGTTATACCTATCCTGATGCATAGCCTGTCCTTGCTACTATTGTTGTTACCTTTACCTGCAATCCTACTTGCTTAGTATAGGATGCTAGTATTTCCATCTGTGGCCCTACATTCTTGTCCGTCTGCTGTGCTATACTATCGGGCCGTGATCACTCGAGAGGTGATCATGGGTATATACTATATACTTATACATGATACATGTGGTGACTAAAGTCGGGTCAGCTTGTGGAGCACCCGCGAGTGGATCTTTGTGGCGGAGCGACAGGGCAGGTTGAGACCGCCTAGGAGAGAGGTGGGCCTGGCCCTTATCAGCGTTCGCGGATACTTAACACGCTTAACGAGATCTTGGTATTTGATCTGAGTCTAGCTACTGGCCTATACGCACTAACCATCAACGCGGGAGTAGTTATGGGTATCCCGGCGTCGTGGTATCAGCCGAAGCCTTCGTGACGTCAGCGACTGAGTGGCGTGCGCCGGATTAGACTGGAACGCCACTAGGCTAGGTCTGCTTCCGGCCGCGTTTGCAACGTGCAGGTGTGCTCAGGACGATGGGCCCAGACCCCTGTGCACTTAGGTTTAGACCGGCGTGCTGACCTCTCTGTTCTGCCTAGGTGGGGCTGTGACGTGTTGATCTTCCACGGCCGGGCATGACCCCGAAAAGTATGTCTGGCCAAATGGGATCAAGCGTGTTGGGTTATGTGGTGCACCCCTGCAGGGAAGTTAATCTATTCGAATAGCCGTGTCCCTCGGTAAAAGGACGACCCGGAGTTGTGCCTTGACCTTATGACAACTAGAACCGGATACGCAATAAAACACACCCTTCCAAGTGCCAGATACAACCCGGTGACCGCTCTCTCACAGGTCGACGACGAGAGGATCGTCGGGTAGGATTATGCTATACGATGCTACTTGGAGGACTTCAGTCTACTCTCTTCTATATGCTGCAAGACGGAGGCGACCAGAAGCGTAGTCTTCGATAAAACTAGTTATCCCCCTCTTATTCTAGCTTTCTGCAGTTCAGTCCACTGATATGGCCCTTTACACATATATCCATGCATATGTAGTGTAGCTCCTTGCTTGCGAGTACTTTCGATGAGTACTCACGGTTGTCTTGTTCCCCCTTTTCCCCTTTCTTTACCCGGTTGCTGCGACCAGACGTTGGAGTCCAGGAGCCAGACGCCACCGTCGATGAAGACTACTACACTGGAGGTGCCTACTACTACGTGCTGCCTGCTGACGACGACCAAGAGTAGTTAGGAGGATCCCAGGCAGGAGGCCTGCGCCTCTTTCGATTGTATCCCCGTTTGGGCTAGCCTTCTTAAGGCAAACTTGTTTAACTTATGTCTGTACTCAGATATTGTTGCTTCCGCTGACTCATCTATGATCGAGCACTTGTATTCGAGCCCTCGAGGCCCCTGGCTTGTATTATGATGCTTGTATGACTTATTTATATTTTAGAGTTGTGCTGTGATACCTTCCCGTGAGTCCCTGATCTTGATCATACACATTTGCGTGCATGATTAGTGTACGATTGAATCGGGGGCGTCACAAGTTGGTATCAGAGCCGACTGCCTGTAGAAATCCCCTTCCACACTCCTTGGCCGAAGTCGAGTCTAGTCACTACAAAACTTTTACTAACTTGGCTGTGTGCCTTACGGGCCCACGTCGCCATTGGGTGGTATTAGGATCTTTTACTTCTCGACCTTTACTCTGGGGCTCTGAACTCTCTCCTACTCGGGTTAAACGAATTTACTATCTCTAACATTAGGATCCTGTTACCACGTTCACCCCAAAGTTGGATAAGCCATAGTTATTTTGTAGGATAGTATTTTGAATAGTACCCACATTGTCATTTGACTCCATTGAAACATCTTTGTTATCAGATGGAACCCACGAGGCAGGTCGTGCGCCACACGGCGGCCATTGGTGCCTCAGGATCACCTGCTGTGCTAGCTGAGATGATGACCTATCTGGGTTATCGCTGGCACCCTGAGTACACCGTCTATGAGGAGTACCAGGATTTTAACCAGGAGCAGTACCATGCCATCGTCCACCTCTACTCTCGGGAGTATGACTCCACTATTGTGCTGCACACCGCTTATGGTGTTGGAGTGACCATCGAGATGGCAGTTCACGATGCTGCCTATGCTGCTCTGACACGTCTTCGTGGAGAGTATTAGGCGTTGGACACTTCCCCTTTCAGGCACATTGCTATCGCATCTGATGTTGGTGTGGAGGGATACTACACTGCTGCCTACTCCACCGTCACTCGAGAGCCCTTCCACCATCAGAGCCTGGTTCTGCATGCTGATGGGTTGGACCGAGCTAACCAAGCTCTTCGCCACGAGTTGTACACCACTCGTCGGCACCTTTACAGGGCTCTGACATTGTTGCACCCCTTTGTTCTATCTAGACAGCTACCGCGTTCTGCAATCTACCCAGCCAGGACCGTGATGCCCGATGGTGTCGGTTGGCCAGAGGTGGGAGGCTACTCTCCCGCACTTGGTCCTCTTCTGCCACCTGAGCGTAGGGTTCTACACCAGAGTATCCGCGGCCCCCAGGCCGCTGACGTGGACTATCCGTTGCCTCACTACCAGTTGTCGGGCTACGACTACCTCCACAGTACCTCCTGGGACTGATGTAGTCTTGCTTATTAGTATTAGATGCATTCGCCGCGAGCCTGCGTGCCGCTTATAATGACTTAGTCTATGTACTGAACTCTGTGTACTGAACTCTATGTCCGACCCCTTTTGTAAGATATGCCGACTACTATGTAGTATCTGTCGTGCTCCTTTCATTATGCATGTTTCATCATGGATGATTCTTGTTTATGCAAATTTCTCAATGCTGAACTACCCCTGTTATATATTAGCAGGATGGTTAGACCAGCTGGTTGTGGTCGTGGCGACAACGCCCCACCACCGCCTGAGTACATGGCTGGTATGGTCCAACAGCTCGAGATGAATCGCCAGTTCATGGAGAATGTGATGGCTCAGTTCCCTCGCCCCAAGATGAACGAGCAGCCAGCCCAAGTGACTCTGCAGGATTTCATGCGCCTCAACCCAACCGTGTACCGCAGCTCAACTCAGCCGCTGGATGCTGATGACTGGCTCCGTGACATCACCTATGAGATGGAGTCTGCTGAAGTAGCCCCTGCCCGCTATGTCACCTTTGCTTCCTTCTTTCTGAAGGGACCCGCAGCTCAATGGTGGGACAGCCACAAGCGTACTCTGCCAGTTGGGACAATCATCACCTGGCCAGACTTTCAAGCTGCCTTCCGTGCCCGCTTCATTCCTCAGGGGATCATGAACAGGAAGAAGCGTGAATTCCGCAACCTCACCCAGGGCAACAAAACTGTGGAAGCTTATCAGCGAGAGTTTCTGGACTTATCCTGCTATGCTGAAGAAGACATTGCAACTGATGCTCGCAGACAGGAGAAGTTCCGTGACGGCCTTCAAGCTAACACCAAGCTCGCACTTTTAGTGCACGACTTTGCTGATTTCGCCACCTTGGTGAACAAGCCCATCAATGTCGAAACTGGTCTGCAGGAATACCAGAGATCTCACAGGCGCAGCCGTGACACGGGCTCATCTTCGGGCCCGTCCTCGCAGGAGCGCAAGATATGGATTCCCAACAGCATGTACCAGCCGAATGCACCTGCCCCAAGGCAGTCTTATGCTGCACCTCGTCTGCCTACTGCTCCAACTAGGCAGCCAAGGCTTCCAGCTCCACCACCCCAAGATCTTGTTCCTACTCCCAACAATGGCTTGTGCTTCAGGTGTGGTCAACCAGGGCACCGTGCTAGGGAATGCAACCAGAAACAGAATCAACTGGCCCTTCCAGCAACTGGCCGTGGAAACAACCAGCCCCACAACAACAATGCCAAGTCATATGGTCGTGTTCATGCCAACCATGTTGATCTGAACGAAGCTCAAGACCAGCCTGCTACTGTGATGGGTACACTCCTCGTAAATTCAGTACCAGCTTCCGTTTTATTTGATACAGGAGCATCGCATTCATTCATATCGGCAGAATTTGCATTCATGCATGGCATTAAATACGAAGATATGAATGCTCCGCTAGTGGTACACACCCCTGCGGGCCAATGTCAAACCTCTATGGTTAGTCACGACGTTCCTGTTGAAATCGAAGGACTGGAATTCTTTGTCTCTCCTATTGTATTGAAGTCCTGTAGCATTTATCTCATTCTGGGAATGAATTGGTTAAAGGCGCATACTGCTTCTATCGTTTGTGCCACCAAGACCGTCCATCTGCTACACCCTTCTGATGAAATAATAAGCTACAATGCCCATTTGGTTCAGAATGCTGAGGCAAGGCTCTATGCATTGAACGCAACACCACTCGAGGGCATTGAAAACATTCCCGTCGTGCGTGACTTCCTCGACGTCTTTCCAGAAGAACTCCCAGGGATTCCCCCTGCAAGAGCTGTCGAATTCGTCATCGACTTGAAACCAGGCACCACTCCTATAGCCAAGCGACCCTACAAGATGCCGCCGCATGAACTCCTTGAGCTTAAGGAGGAAATCGATAAGTCTCTTCGAAGTGGTTTCATTCGCCCAAGTTGCTCTCCTTGGGGAGCACCTTCTCTCTTTGTCAAGAAGAAAGATGGGACAAACCGATTGGTCCAAGACTACTGTCGGTGTACTAAAGTAGGGGTACCTTAGTATCCCGAACTTGTGCACGGGCAGTCGCAGCGTCCCGTGGCAAGGTTTGCCGGGTGTCCGCCAAGATCCTCCATAGTTCCTATTGATGCCATTCAAGAACAAAGTGTTTTAACTGAGAAGACAAGACTCCGGCAAGAGGAGCTTGCCGGGAAGGATAAGGCCCCGGCAAGAGGAGCTTGCCGGGAAGGCCAACCAAGGCACTTCAAAGAACTTACCGTGACGCGCCGCGCGTCCCGGCAAGACCCGACGAGCGACAAGCTTTCGGGTGCGACAAGACAATGACCGCGGCAAGGCGCTTGCCGCGGTGAAGCCACCACTCTGCGCCCGCGCTCCAGCACACCCGTCGACGTGTCGCCCTGAGACCATTCCAGGCGCACGTGGCGGGAAGCCATGCAGCCAAGCGGTGCGAGGTGGCAAGTGGAGATGACGAGAAGGCCATCGTGGCAAGCGGTGGCGCTCCTAACGGTCGCTTTTCTGCACTGTTTAGGCAACGCGGACGGGCATTAAATGCTCTTGTCCCCTGCCGTCAGAGTTAGGTAGGGTGCACTGTAGATAGCAGTTGTACCAACCACCCTTTTTACATTTGTACCCTTGCCTGCGTTGCCACCTGTCGGTGACCCCTTGTGCCTATAAAAGGAGGCCCATGCGCAACGTAGAGGAGGTTCGACTCATTCGAAACTACAACACTCTCACGCTCTCAAGCAAGAACATAATACAACCACAAAGCAGCAGTAGGATTATTATCTCTCCGGAGAGCTCCGAAGCTGGGTAAAAATCTCTCGCGTGCTTCGCCTCGATCCGCTCTTCGTGCGCCCTCCGCTCCCTGCCGAACCGAAAAGGGGCCCTGCCCCATAGGTGCTCGTTTCCCACGACATCTCTGGCGCGCCAGGTAGGGGGCGTCGAGGTTGTGTGAACCCGATCCGGCGTTCACGCGAGCCAGTTCATCATCATCTTCATCGACATGCCACCGAAGAAGAAGGCTCCGGAGCAAACGGGCGGTGGGGTAGACGCCGGCGAAGGAGCGGGCGCCGATGAGGGAGCTCACGTCACTAACAGATCCAAGGACAAGGCCCCGCAAACTTCGGCGTCCGTACACGCACTTCACCCATCTCAGGAGGCGCGGGATCGACAGCGTCATGGTGCTCACGGCACCGTACTCGTATTAGAACAAGGCCAAGCTGGTGGATCTCGGGGCGTTCAAGACCAACATGCACGCCAGCATGCCGGCACGAGCGAAGTACGGTCGCCTGGACAGGGTACTGCTCCTTCCAACCCAGTTGGAAGTCCGAGCATATCCCGCTCCTTGCACCGTTTACCGCCGCCACCGAAGACTCCAGAAGAAGCGTTGGCTCAAGCTCAACTGCTCCTAGACAACCCTCCAACGGCAGACAAGATCGACGATTGGAGGGCCACCATACAGAGCCTCATCGGCTTTGCCAATGGCGACACTCCCCGGCAACCGAGCATATCGAAGCCGCGGAAAGACGCCCAGACGCGAGCCGATGGCGACAAGACCGGTGGAGGTGCAACCACCGTGCACTCCCCGCCCCAAAGGCCAAGATCGCTGACTCGCCGGATCAACCACGACACCGACTCCACGGTGTCATCAGATCCACGAGTTCGTCGCGATCAACGCCAAGTTCTTCAAGAACGACAACACGAAGACGCTCGCACCCGCATCGAGCGTCGGAGAGAAGCGCGGCGTCAATCAGACCAGCGCGCTGGGCCCGCTGTTGACATGCATGCGCTAGGGGAACCAGGCAACTTGCCGTACGCGGTAGGTTTCCCTGCGTTTACTCGTGAGCTGCGGCAAGTCCAGTGGCCTAGCACAAAGAACTTCAAGCGAGATGTACCGGAGAAGTATGATGGTAGGTTGCATCCGTC
The DNA here is from genome assembly GCA_963921465.1 of Triticum timopheevii. Taxonomy (NCBI): domain Eukaryota; kingdom Viridiplantae; phylum Streptophyta; class Magnoliopsida; order Poales; family Poaceae; genus Triticum; species Triticum timopheevii. The sequence continues at coordinate 240,224,900 of OY997268.1, forward strand.
GGAGTTCCTCAGCATCTACACCATTGCGGTGCAAGCTGCCGGGGGGCGCGACGAGAAGATCCTTGCCAACTACTTCCCACTAGTGCTCAAGCCCAATGTCAGATCCTGGCTCATGCACTTGCCGAACAACTCCATTTCCTCATGGGCGGATCTGTGCCATCAGTTTGTCGGCGCCTTCACAGGCGGCCACAAGCCTCATGGCCAGGAGAGCGATCTGCATTTGCTCGCCCAGAAGGAAGGAGAGCCTCTGCGCAAGTACATACAAAGATTCAGCCAAGTGCAGCGCAACATCCCAGATGTCCACCCCGCCGCGGTCATCAGCGCGTTCCATTAGAACGTGCGTAACCGCAGGATGCGGGAGGAGATGGCGATGTGCAAGATAAGAGACGTCAGTGAGCTCTACGCCCTGGCCGACAAGTGTGCACGTGCTGAAGAGGGGAGGAAACTCCCCGGAGAGAACACAGGAGCGGGAGGGTCTGACAGTGAGGATGCCGCCCCGGCAAAGAAAAACCGGCGACAGAACAACAGAAGAAGGAAAGGCAAAGATGTGGTAGCTGTCGAGCAGTCCGGCAACGGAGGTGGTGCCAAGGAAGCAGAACCCGTGGCGGCCGCCGACAAGCAGGGCAGCTCCGACAAGCAGTACTGCAAGATTCACCGTACCAAGGGCCATGATCTCCAAAGTTGCAAGAAGGTCGAGCAGCTCATTGAGCTGCAAAAGGCTGAGTACGAGCGACGCAACAAGGAAAAAGCCCAGGAAGGTACGGGCGGATCCGGCAAGAAGCGTCCCGGCCGGGGAGGATGCCGCGGCAAGACCAAGCAGCGGCAAGGAGACAGGCCTCCCCGCGGCCGCGACAAGGATGAAGATGAGGATGAAGATGAGGACATGGATGATGACGAGGCCGACGAGCAGGAGTTTCAGAAAGCAACAGAGGTTCCGTGCGTTGACGGTGGTGCTTCTCTGCATACCTCGCACCGCCAGCTCAAACAGTGGGTGTGAGAAGTTAATTCAGCAGAACCATCAGTTGAGTCATGCAAGCCCCTGAAATGGTCCAGCACGCCTATCATCTTTGACATTGAGGACCACCCTGATCGCATTACTGCGGTCGGGTGCTTGCCAATGTTGGTTTCACCAACTATCCGCAACCTCAAAGTCACAAAGATGCTAGTTGACGGCGGGGCCGGCTTGAACCTGATCTCCTCAGTGGTACTCAAGAAGCTCCAGATCCCCGACAGCGAGCTCGAAGAGACTGGTACTTTCCAAGGAATCAATCCGGGAAGGAGCAAGCCGAAGGGGAAGATCACATTGCCAGTGACATTTGGCAGCGAGCTGAACTTCAGGACAGAGAAAGTTACTTTTGACATTGCTGATTTCCCATTGCCTTACAATGGGATACTCGGCCGTCCAGCGCTTGCCAAGTTCATGGCAGCATCCCATTATGCCTACAACGTGCTCAAGATCTCAGGTCCAATAAGTGTCATCTCTATCCCTGGCGACAAGAAAGATGCCCTTATCTGTACCGATAAGATCTACCGGGAAGCAGCAGCCGCAGCCGAACGTAAACCACTTGCCGCTGAAGCTCCCGGGGGGAAGAAGAAGACCAAGTCCGGCAAGAGCTCTGATGCCCACTCCGGCAAGCGCACCTCTTTGGAGTGCTGCGCTACCGTCGAGGACGCACCATCGAGCTCCACCGGCAAGTGTAAGAAGGCGAAGGCAGCTCCGCCAGAGACCAAGAAAGTGGCCGCCAAGGAGGACGGCACTGGTGGTACTTTCACCATCAGTGCCACGCTTGATCCTAAATAGGAAAGCGCGCTCGTTGCTTTCCTGCGGGCGAATGTTGATGTGTTTGCATGGCAACCATCTAACATCCCCGGTGCTCCCAGGAAAGTAATTGAGCACCACCTTGCCGTCTGTCCTCACGCGCGGCCCTTCAAGCAGAAAGTCAAAAAACAAGCAGTGGAGCGCCAAGAATTTATTGCAAAGAGATCAAGAAGTTGGAAGCAGTAGGCCTGGTCAGAGGAGTGCTCCATCCAACGTGGCTGGCCAATCCTGTAGTCGTGCGCAAGGCGAACGGAAAATGGAGGCTTTGTATAGACTTCACTGATGTTAATAAAGCTTGTCCCAAGGATCCATTTCCCTTGCCATGCATTGACCAGATCATTGACTCCACGGCAGGATGTGATTTGCTTTCATTTCTTGATGCATATTCAGGATATCATCAGATCTTCATGGCAGAAGAGGATGAGGAGAAAACCGCATTCATTACTCCATGTGGCACGTACTGCTTTGTACGGATGCCTTTCGGACTAAAGAATGCTGGTTCAACATTTGCAAGGGTAGTTCACGAAGCTTTTGAGCCACAGTTGCATAGAAATGTAGAGGCTTACATGGATGACATAGTGGTCAAGAGCAAAGACAGAACAACTCTGATTCAAGATTTGGACGAGACCTTTGCAAATCTACGCAAGATCAATCTCAAGCTCAACCCCGTGAAGTGTGTGTTTGGAGTCCCTTCCGGCAAGCTTCTCGGGTTCTTTGTGTCTCAGCGGGGGATTGAAGCTAATCCCGACAAGATCAAGGCCATTGAGCAGATCGAAGCACCGAAGCGCGTCAAGGATGTGCGAAGGCTTGCCGACTGCGTAGCTGCTCTCAGCAGGTTCATCTCTAAGTCTGCTGAGCGCGCCCTGCCATTTTTCAAAATATTGAAAAAGGCAGGTCCAGTGAAATGGACTCCAGAAGCGGCGGTTGCGCTGCAGGACTTGAAGAGATACCTGTCCTCCACTCCAATACTTGTCGCACCTAAACCACAAGAGAAGTTGCTGCTATATCTAGCGGCAACCAATCAAGTGGTTAGTGCTGCGTTAGTAGCGGAAAGGGAGGCAGATGATGAGCCAGCGGCCACAGCAATTACATCCAGCGACAAGCAGGGGACTTCCCCGACAAGCTCTGGTCCCGACAAGGATGGATCTGTGCAGCCACAAGAAGAGAAGCAGAAGAAAATGGTGCAGCGCCCAGTGTACTTTGTCAGTTCCCTTCTGCAGGGGGCTAGATCAAGGTACTCTGGTGTGCAGAAATTGCTTTTCGGCCTTCTCATGGCCTCGAGAAAGCTGCGCCATTATTTTCAAGCACATGAGATCACAGTTGTCACTCGATTTCTGTTGAAGAGGATATTGCAAAATCCAGAAGCAACGAGCAGGATTGTCGAGTGGGCACTAGAATTGTCAAGCTTCGGCCTCAAGTTTGAGAGTACTTCAACTATCCAGAGCCGAGCATTGGCAGAATTCATAGCAGAATGGATGCCAACACCTGATGAAGAAACTCCAGAGACGAGCATCCCCGTCAAGGAAGCAAGCAAAGAATGGATCATGTACTTTGATGGTGCCTTCTCGCTGCATGGCGCCGGTGCGGGCGTGTCACTTGTCGCACCCACTGGAGAGCACCTCAAGTACGTCATCCAGATGCACTTTCCCAAGGAGCAAGCGACAAACAATACTGCAGAGTATGAAGGTTTGCTTGCCGGACTTAGGATCGCGGCAGACCTTGGGATCAAGAAGCTTATTGTCAGGGGTGACTCGCAACTTGTCGTCCGCCAAGTGAACAAAGATTATCAGAGTCCGTTGATGGAAGCTTACATTGATGAAGTGAGGAAGTTGGAAGAGCATTCTGACGGCCTACAGATGGAACATGTTCCAAGAGCCCAGAACGATCTTGCCAATGGCCTGTCAAAATGCGCTGCATTAAAGTTACCTGTGGAACCAGGGATCTTTGTGCTCAGGCTGACTCAACCATCTATGATACCATCAACTGGACAGAGCAAAAAGAGAAAGTTGGTTTCCGGTGATTACTTTCTGGCTGAGCTCCCCGAAGCCGCCGCCAAGAAGGTCCCCAAGATCAACACCAAGAGTGATGAGGAGCAGTCTGCTCCGACAAGCCCTAAGGTTTGTTCCATTGAAGCAAACGCTCCCGACAAGTTTTGCTCCGGCAAGTTTGCCGGGGAACATCAAGCTCCGACTGAACCACAGGTTCTTGCCGCAGAAGCAGATGTTCCCGCAGCAGCATTTGTGCCTTTAGTCCTTGTTGTTGAGCCGCAAGCTCCAGCATGGGCACAGCAGATTGTCCATTTCCTTCAGACAGGAGAACTTCCCGAAGAACAAGAAGAAGCGGAGAGAGTAGCCCGGCAATCAAGTATGTACCAGTTTGTCGATGACATACTATACAGAAGGAGATTCAATGGAGTGAAATTGAAGTGCATTCCCCGGGAAGATGGACAGAAGCTGTTGGCGGAGATACATGGAGGCATATGTGGTCATCACATTGGCGCAGGAGTACTTGCCGGCAAAGCTTTCCGGCAAGGTTTCTTTTGGCCAACAGCCCTCCAGGATGCAACTGCACAAGTAACCAAGTGTGAAGCGTGCCAGTTCCACTCCAAGCAGATACATCAACCAGCTCAAGCTCTCCAGACGATCCTTTTATCCTGACCATTTTCGGTCTGGGGGCTCGACATCCTCGGCCCCTTTCCCCGAGCTGTCGGGGGCTTTGAGTACTTGTACGTGGCAATTGACAAGTTCACAAAGTGGCCGGAAGTGGAAGCAGTGAGGAAAGTGACAGCACAGTCAGCAGTCAAGTTCTTCAGGTCGATTGTTTGCCGTTTCAGAGTCCCTAACAGGATCATCACCGACAACGGCACACAATTTACAAGCCGCACCTTCATGCAGTACGTCCAAGATCTTGGCGCCAAGGTCTGTTTCGCTTCTGTTGCTCACCCGAGAAGCAACGGTCAAGCGGAGAGGGCAAACGCTGAAGTGTTGCACGGGCTCAAGACCAGAACTTTCGACAGGCTGCACAAGTGCGGAAGGAATTGGATCGAGGAGCTACCAGTGGTTCTTTGGTCGATCAGGACGACGCCAAATCGAGCCACTGGCCAGACACCTTTTGCTCTAGTCTATGGAGCAGAGGCAGTTCTCCCCACGGAACTCGTATACGGATCGTCTTGAGTGCTCGCTTATGATGAGCTTGAGCAAGAGCAGCTGCGACAAGATGACGCGCTGCTCCTTGAGGAAGATCGTCTTCAGGCTGTTTTACGAGCTGCTCGATATCAGCAAGCTTTGCGCCGCTACCATAGCCGCAAAGTCAATGCCAGAAGTCTCGAGGAAGGCGACCTTGTTCTTCGGCGCGTTCAATCCGCCAAGAATTCCAACAAGTTGACGCCGAAGTGGGAAGGCCCTTATCGGGTGAAACGAGTCACTAGGCCTGGCACTGTCCGCCTTGAGACCGAAGATGGCTTTCCGGTGAGCAACTCCTGGAACATTGAGCATCTTCGTAAGTTTTACCCATAAGGCGCGGTTGCCAGAACCTGTTCCGGCAACCACCTTTTGTACAAGCTTTGCCGCTGTTGCATGTAACCCTTTGTACAAAGCCGGGCGAAGATCCCGTGCATAAATAAAGCTCATGTGCTTCGCACATCTTGTCAAGTTTCATGCCTTTTTCTTTTTTGCATATATTATCTGACACTTTGTGCAGCACTTGCCCCCGGTAAGCAATAACGAGCCTTAAGGCTCCATATCTTTATTTTCCATTCTTTCTTTTTCTCAAAAAGAAGGTTCCTTCGCCCACAAGTTCACCGGGGGGGAGGAGAAGATAATGGTGTGGACCAGGCGTCGTTCAAAGAAGTATAGCCTTGTCGAGACGCAGACGACAGAAAAGCTAAGTTGCCAAAGTTTGAGCACAATCAGTTTTAAAATTTCTTAAGTTATCTTCCTTGAACGACCATGCTTTGTATGGAAAACCTGTGCGCGGAGGAACCAACTCGTGGCTAGTTGCGCCCTTACTTTGTTTCGAGTCCGCTCGACAACTTAAGTGTGCTGCGACTAGTTGGGACAAGGTTTCTTGCCGGAAGCAGCACCGCCAGCAGGCTGCTGATGTTCCACACTCAGCGCTCGCGGCAAGGGTGCCTGCACCGGCAAGTTCCCTAAAAGCGTAGGGTAAAAACATAGAAAGGAAGGAATCAAGTAAAGGAAATAACATAGCAAATACTGCCCAAGATAAAGTTACATTAAAAAAAGAACTTGTCGCAACACTAATAAATGGTTCTCGCAACATGATCAGCAGCGGCCAGAAAAGGAGGAAAAAGGCGGCCTAGTCTACGCGATCACCGTCGACCCTCCGGACTTCATTCATCTTGTCCACAATGGGTGCGACAAGGGCCCTGAGCTCTTCAAGATCAGCACCCACCGGCAGCTTCTTGAGGACGTTGGTGAGGTTGAGGCCCGGATTGCAGAAGAGAACCTTCACCAACACCTTCTCCAGGACTCTGGCGCAGATTGCGCGCGACTCATCAGCCAGCTGCCTTGGGATCCTTTCCCGGAGTTGCTGGAGGGCCGTCGCCACGCTCTTGAAGAACAGAGTGAGCTTGGCGCTGGGCTGGAGGTTTTCATCGGAGGAGTACCCGAAGCCCTCCAGTTCCAGCTGCGTCAGCTCCTCGTCAATAACTGCGGCGATGTTGACGAGGCCCTCCATCCAGAGCTCCACGGTATCCCTGAAGGTGTTCTGGGTCTCGACGGCCCTCGTCAGCAGCGCCTCATTGGCGTTGAGCTCCTGCTTCAAGTCCTCCTCCCGTTTCTTGGCGCCGTCCAGCGTCTCAGTAAGCGTAGCCAGCTTCAGCTCGAGATCGGCATTGGCGTCCTTGGCGGCGTTCAGCTCCCTACCCCTCAAAGAGAGACGACCCTGTAGCTCACCATGGGTAAGGGCATCCTTCTCGCGCTCGCACTGGAGCGCGGCAAGCTCTTCATTCTTTGCCTTGAGGGTGGCTTCTAGCTCCGTCACCCTCACCTCCAGCTCCTTCTTGGCAGCCTCGGCAGCTGCAGCAGCATCCTTCGCTTCCTTGAGGGATCCGCCAAGTGTCTCCTCGCGCGCGGCAAGCTCCTCCTCATGGCTATCCAAGTTAACCTTCTTCTGCGTCAGCTCGCCTTCTCGCACGGACATCTCCTCGGCGGCGAGCCGTTGCTGCTCTTGGGCTTCGGCCTTCTCGAGGAGAAAGGCCTTCCGCGCCTCGGCAAGCTGCGCCCTCTCCTCTGCAATGGACCGGAGGGCCTCTTGGTTGCAGCTCTGGAGCTCCTCCGCATGCTTCTCTATGTCCACTCCCGCCTGCGCGACAAGCGCTTCCCGGGACTCCAGTTTGGCTTGTCGGGCGCGGTAGAGCGACACCAGCTTCCGGAGCAGCTGCTCCTCCTCGGACTCGCCGCTACTGCTGCTTGGCGCGTCAACCACTGTCAGCCCAGCGGAGGCGAGCACTTCTCCGTCAAAAGCCTCTCCCTCGACCGGCGCCCTGGAGCTTGACGCCCAGGGGAGCTTGATGAAGACACCGTCGCCGGCCTTCAAGTAGGCGCCGGGCTGAGGCTCTTCGGAGCCTAGCGCTCCGTCAGCGGCAGAGGGATCGGCGGTCGGCATAGCGCCTTGCGCTCCTGCGGCCCCCGGGTCGTCAGTACGATCGCCGGACCCCTCGCCAGCTCCTGCGCCAGCAGCCCTGGCGGCCTCTTCGTCGGCGGGATCATCAGCGCCGGCCTCTTCTTCAGTAGCAGCGGCATCGTCAGTATTGCCGCGCATGTTCTCCTCGCCGGTGGCATCGGTCTCCATCGGCTCCGAGGAGGGAGGATCTGAAGACAGGAAGAGGTAGAAAAAGTCAAGCAAATATCCAAAAAAGAAGATCAGAAGAAGAAGAACCAAGGGAAGTTTTCTGACAAGAAGGATTACCTGTGCTGGGCTTTGTAATCATGGGCTCCACCACCGGGGGATCGCTGGTCCCGTCCCTTGCCAGAGAACTGCCCCTTGCCGGGGACCTCCCCCTTGCCGGAGAGCGCTCCCTCGCCGGGGAATCGTCCCTTGGCGGCGTAGTTGAAGCAGATAGCACCTCAGGAGCGGCTTCTGGTTGTTCCTGATGGGCCTGTTCTGCTCCTACACAAGCAAACCAACAATCAAGATATCATCAAGGAAAGAACACCCATGCGCGCACGACAGCGGGAAGTAAATTTATGTACTTACGCTGGGGGCTGCACTGGGGGCTGCTTCGGGGAGAGATTGCTGGGTCCGACAAGGTGGTCTCGGATGCATCCTCTGTTGTCACAGCAGGATCGTCCTCGATGACAACCACGGGGACCTTGGCCCTCTTCGCCGCTCTCTGGGCCAGAGTCCTGGAAAGGAACAAGGTTCAGAAGAAAGCAGATCAGATACAAGACAAGAAACAGCAAGAATTGAAGAACCATAAGTACAACAAAAAGAAAAAGACTTACTCATCCTCCTCTTCTTCCTCCACGTCGGAGCTGAGCGCGGAGAGATCAAAGTCTGGTACCCTTTCAGCACGACGAGGCGGAGGGGTAGGCTCCCTTGGACGCTTGGCGGGAGCTGCGGCAGGATCGGAAGCGGCGGCCCGAGAAGACCCCGCTCCAGTTGCCGGTGCGGCGTGAGATGCTCCTGTGGCAACGGTGCTTGGCGCAGTGGAGCGTGTCCCGCGGCGCGGCGGTTGTTGGCCTGTCTGCTGCCCTGCCGTGTCTCCAGTCCTGCGGAGGCGCCTTCTTGGTTGAGCTGGGGGGCTGCACTGAGGGCTCCGCCTGCGGCAAGTTGCTTGAAGACGGCTGGCCACTTGCGCCCCCGGCGGGCTCGCTCGCTTCGGCTTCAGGCTCTCCCTCGCCAACGACCTCCCCGACAAGCTCCTCTCGGTCGGCAAGGCTTGCTGCCTCGGCTGCCTCTGCCTCCTCCAAAGTAAAGCCGAACTTGCCCGCGGCGGCAGCCGCCGCCGCCTCTTCTGCCCTGGTGGCAATGCGCCATATCTCGTCATCAGTGGTGTCACGGGTGAGGAGCCTCTGCTCGTCGGCATGGACCGCCACCTCCACCAAGTCGTCGAAGAATTGCTGCACGACGTCGTCGGTGGGCTCCTGCCAAGTTGGGATAATCCCATGCGAGTCGCACTCCGGCATCATTGCACGGATGCGATCGAGCTGGGAGTTATTGCACAATGGGACGACGCCCTGCGGCAACCTGAACCACTCGGGATGGTTGGGGTCATGCTTGAACAGTTCCTTGAGCGTCCCATCCAACTCCAAAACAGTGAAGTTAGAATTGAGGCCTGGGCGCAGCCTCATGATATCCGCCGGACCCCCGAACAACCAGGCGGGTCTCCCCCTCTCCTGCAGAGGGGCGATGCGGCAGCGAAGAAAGTCCGCGCCAACAGCCCCTACAGTGAGCCCGGCAAGCCTAAGCCGCAAGATCCGGGTGGTGGCGATCTTCAATCTGGCATCGTCCGCCGCCAGGGCGCTCCAATCGCCGCCGCGCACTACTCGGGTTTGGCGCAAGTTGGTGAAGGGATGCGGGTTCTCATCAACAATCCAACACCACTCCGCTCTCAACTCCTCCCATTTGCTACGGAGCACCCCCTCCAGATAGACCTCCTTCATGCCGACTCTCGAGATCCAGGTGATCCCGCCAGCTAAGGGCTCTCCTTTCTCGGCCCGGGGCATGAAGTAGTGGCGAAAAAGGGCAACGTTTGGGTGGATTCCGACGAAGTTCTCACAGAGATGTGCAAAAACCGCCATGGTCAGAACGGCGCTGGGGGTGAAGTCAAGGAGATGAAACCCGTAGTTATTCATGATGTCACAAAAGAAATCGGAAAAGGGCGGGCAGAGCCCGCAATAGAAGAACAATGGGAAGAAGGGGTATCCTTTTGGACACTGTTTCGAGGTAGAAGCTTCGGCGGAGAGTACCTGCGTACGCGGATGCGCCCGCGTCTCCGTCGACCAGAAGAGATAGAACCACTCCGGCAGCTCCTTCGCGGAGAGCTCGGGGGGAAAAGTGCTCGCTCCTTGCGCAGCGCCTCAAGCCGCAGCGCCTCGGCCGACTTCGCACCCTTCCCGGTCTTCGGAGCCATGGCGGAGGCGGTGGGGGAGAGCGGGGGCGTTGGCGGCGACGGTGGCGACGGGCGGCGGAGCGCTGCTCTCTTTCGGCTTTGAGAAGCGGAGGGGAGCGGCGGAGATTTCTGAGGAAGCAACTGCAAGTGGCGAAGGTGGGGGAACGGCCCCTGTTTCCCCTGCTTATAAAGAGGAGGAGGCAAACGTTATGCCTTTTTCGATTAAAGAATCACCCACGATCTCTCCCACGACGCCGCGTTTGACGCGTGCCGTTACGGGAGGGCGCGGTGGATACGGAGTAAGATTTGGTGTGGACCCAGGCCGCGTGTGCCCGTGCCCTATTTTGGGCCTGGCCCAACAGCGCTCGGCACCGTGTGTGGCCCAGGCCCGGGGGCTCCTGTCGGTGTACTAAAGTAGGGGTACCTTAGTATCCCGAACTTGTGCACGGGCAGTCGCAGCGTCCCGTGGCAAGGCTTGCCGGGTGTCCGCCAAGATCCTCCGTAGTTCCTATTGATGCCATTCAAGAACAAAGTGTTTTAACTGAGAAGACAAGACTCCGGCAAGAGGAGCTTGCCGGGAAGGATAAGGCCCCGGCAAGAGGAGCTTGCCGGGAAGGCCAACCAAGGCACTTCAAAGAACTTGCCACGACGCGCCGCGCATCCCGGCAAGACCCGACGAGCGACAAGCTTTCGGGTGCGACAAGACAACGACCATGGCAAGGCGCTTGCCACGGCGAAGCCACCACTCAGCGCCCATGCTGCAGCACACCCATCGACGTGTCGCCCTGAGACCATTCCAGGCGCACGTGGCGGGAAGCCTTGCAGCCAAGCGGTGCGAGGTAGCAAGTGGAGATGACGAAAAGGCCATCGTGGCAAGCGGTGGCGCTCCTAACGGTCGCTTTTCTGCACTATTTAGGCGACGCGGACGGGCATTAAATGCTCTTGTCCCCTGCCGTCAGAGTTAGGTAGGGTGCACCGTAGATAGCAGTTGTACCAACCACCCTTTTTACATTTGTACCCTTGCCTGCGTTGCCACCTGTCGGTGACCCCTTGTGCCTATAAAAGGAGGCCCATGCGCAACGTAGAGGAGGTTCGACTCATTTGAAACTACAACACTCTCACGCTCTCAAGCAAGAATATAATACAACCACAAAGCAGCAGTAGGAGTATTATCTCTCCGGAGAGCTCCGAAGCTGGGTAAAAATCTCTCGCGTGCTTTGCCTTGATCCGCTCTTCGTGCGCCCTCCGCTCCCTGCCGGACCGAAAAGGGGCCCTGCCCATAGGTGCTCATTTCCCACGACAACTACCGTCCTATAAACCAAGCTACCATTCAGAATAAGTATCCTCTTCCTCGGATCAATGATCTGTATGATCAATTGGCTGGTTCGTCAGTGTTCTCTAAACTCGACTTGAGGTTGGGTTACCACCAGATCCGTGTTCGTGAAGAGGATATCCCAAAGACCGCATTCGTGACTTGTTATGGTTCATACGAGTACACCGTCATGTCTTTCGGCTTAACCAATGCTCCAGCCACCTTCTCTCGCCTGATGAACTATATATTCATGGATTACCTCGACAAGTTCGTCGTGGTTTATCTGGATGATATCCTGGTATTTTCCAAGAATGAAGAAGAACATGCTGAACATCTTCGTCTTGTGCTGGAAAAGCTACGAGAGCATCAGCTATACGCCAAGTTCTCCAAATGTGAATTCTGGCTTCCCGAAGTAACCTATCTTGGACATGTCATCTCTAAGGATGGTATTGCCGTTAACCCTGAACGAGTTCAGGCTATTCTCGATTGGACTCCTCCAAAGAATGTCAAGCAAGTCAGAAGTTTTCTCGGTCTCGCCAGCTATTGCCGTCGATTCGTCGAGAACTTCTCCAAGATTGCCAGGCCCCTGACTAACCTGTTGCATAAGGGCGTCAAGTTCCAATGGATAGATAATTGTCAGGAAAGTTTCCAGGCACTCAAAGACAAGTTGACTTCTGCCCCAGTACTAGCTCCTCCTGATACTAAGAAGGACTTCGTCATTTACTGCGACGCTTCCCGTCAAGGATTAGGCTGTGTCCTAATGCAAGACCGCAAAGTTATTGCTTATGCCACTCGGCAATTGCGCCCTCACGAAGAGAACTACCCAGTTCACGACCTCGAGCTTGCTGCTGTCATTCATGCACTGAAGCAGCGGCGACATTACCTTCTCGGTAATCGTTGCGAGATCTTCACTGACCACCAAAGTCTGGAGTATCTGTTTACTCAGCCATACCTGAACCTCCGTCAATAGAGATGGATGGAGATTGTTGCAGACTTTGACTCGGATATTTCCTATACACCTGGCAAGGCTAATGTAATGGCTGATGCCTTGAGCCGCGAGTCTTACTGAAACCACCTCCAGATTCACAAGGTTCAGCCCTCACTTGTTGAAGAATTTCGAAAGCTGAACCTCCATATTGTTCCTCCGGGTGCACTCGCTCCCCCTCCTGAGGAGTTTCGCAAGAAGAATCTCCACGTTGTTCCCAGGGGTTCTCTCAATACCCTGGTTGCAAAACCAGATCTTGTGGACACCATCAAATGGATACAGAAATGTGACGATGAAGTCCACAAGATTAAGCGCGACCTCAAAGAAGGAAAGCCCTTATTCTTCACTGTTGCTGATGATGGCACCTTATTCTTCAAAGGTCGCCTAATAGTCCCGAGTAAGAGGGAAAACCTGGATATGACTCAGAAGGTTATGAAAGAAGCTCATGATACGCCTCTATGTATCCATCCTGGTAGTACAAAGATGTACCAAGACATCCGTCAGAGATTCTGGTGGTCTAATATGAAGCAAGAAATTGCTCGCTATGTTGCTGAGTGTAACGTTTGCCGTCGTATCAAAGCAGAACATCAAAGGCCTGCTGGAACTCTGCAACCAATCTCTATTCCTGAATGGAAATGGGACCATGTCGAGATGGACTTCGTCACTGGATTTCCCAAATCGCAGAAGGGTAATGATGCTATTCTCGTCGTCATTGACCGGCTTTCTAAAGTTGCACATTTTCTGGCGGTCAGAGAAACGATCACTGCTAGTCAGCTTGCAACTCTCTACATGTCCAGAGTTGTTTCACTTAACGGTATTCCGCTGGTTATCAGTTTGGACCGTGGCAGCTTATTCACTTCAAGATTCTGGGCAAGTTTCCAAAAAGCTATGGGGACTCACTTATCATTCAGTACTGAGTTTCATCCTCAGTCGCAAGGGCAAGTTGAACGTGTCAACCAAGTTCTCGAAGACATGCTTCAAGCTTGTGTTATTTCCTTCGGCAAGAAATGGGAGGAATCTCTCCCGTATGCTGAGTTCTCTTATAACAATAGCTATCAAGCTAGTCTGAAAATGGCCCCCTTCGAAGTGTTATATGGACGAAAGTGCCGAACCCCTCTGAACTGGTCAGAAACTGGGGAACGTCCACTCTTTGGTCTGGATATTATCCAACATGCCGAGGATCAAGTCCGCATTATTCGCAAGAATCTCAAGACTGCTCAGTCACGCCAAAAGAGTAATTATGACCGTCACCATAAAGACATGGTCTATCAACCTGGCGAAAAGGCCTATCTTCGCGTTACACCAATGAAGGGTGCTCACCGATTCGGGATCAAGGGCAAGCTAGCTCCTCGCTATATTGGCCCATTCACTATTCTAGAAAGGCGTGGAAAAGTGGCATATCAACTGGAACTTCCGCCGAACCTTTCTCAGGTTCACGATGTGTTCCATGTATCACAACTCCGCCGTTGCTTCAAGGAACCGATCTGAGGAGTGGATCATGAAGTGCTCGAATTGCAACAGGATCTCTCCTATAAAGAGCATCCGGTCCGCATTCTCGACAAAGCTGAACGCCGCACATGCCAGAAGGCGATCAAGTTCCTCAAAGTCCAGTGGTCGCACCATTCTTGTAGTGAGGAGATTTGTAACACCCGGATAATTAGGCTACAGTAAAACTCTTTTGATGATGCCATGTCATCTGTGTTACTGTTGCTAATCAAGTGGTAGTTCAAAATCATTGCAAATTCAAAATATGAATTAGTGACAAACACCCTAAGTTTTCAAAAGTCAAAGCAAAAATGTTCGGGGGTTGCCAAATATTGCACTGGTAATTATGGTGAAGCAAACACCTTTTTATAAAATGCCTAAATGCCCTAAAACTAAATAAAACAGAAAGGGAAAATAAATAAAAGAAAGAAATTACAAAAAAAACAAAAAAAAGGGGGGGAAGCCCCCTGGACTAGGCAGCCCAAACCAACCGGACGGCCACCGCCCATGCCCCCCTGTCCCGCAGCCAGCCTGGCCGGCCTAGCCGGCCCAGCTTCCTGCCGCCTCCTTTCCCCTGTTCCCCCGACCCGGGTCGGAACAGGGCGCGTCCCCGCTGCACCCTCTCGCCGGCAACGACGAGAGGATAAGGCCGCCACGCCTCCGCGCCTCCTCGATCCCGCCTCCCACTCGCCCCCACCTCGCCTTGGCTCCTACGCCTCTCTTCCCCCCCTCCAAATCCACCTCGCCCTCTCCTTCCCCTCCGCATCCGAGCGCCACCGCCGCCATGGCTTCGGCCTAGCCACGGCCACCGTGCCCACCTCGCCGCCCCACGGTGTCTCCAAGGGCCGCCGTCGTCCGCTGCTTCGACTGGTGCAGCCCGTTGGAGACCGGAGCCACCGCAACGCCCCCGACGCCGCCGTCTTCCTCCTCTGCCCCGACAAGCTTCGCCGTCGTTCTTCTTCATCTCCGGCGACGCCCCTGCAGCTACTAACCCATTCACCGGTCATCGTGCGTGCCGCTAGGTGAGCTACCTCCCTCCTCCGCCCTCTAGCTCCCCTAGCTCGTGTGGTAACTAGCTCGTCGTCGTGCCCGGGCTCCGGTCGCCGCGGTGTACCTCGCCGCCGTGGACCCATCCGCCGTCACGCTCGTCCGAGCTCACTGTTGTGCTCCTGGGGTCCCTAGGAGCCCAACGCGCCTACGAATGCTCCCTCCCGTGCCTCCTAGCGCCGTCCCCGATGAGCGCCCGAACGCGTCGCCGCCTGCGCTTGTCGCCGGCGTGCTTCCGGTGACCAAATGGTCACGGGACAGCACCCGTTGCATTCGCCACCTGACGCATGCCTCGCCTGGCCTCTCAGTTCGCTCCCTAGCGGGCTGCGTCGAAGTTTCCTCTTGCGTCCGACTCCGGCCGTCCGCCGATGAGCTCGCCGCGCTCGAATCCGGTCACCCCTGCCGCCACAATCACCACTGTTGGACGCGGCATAGCCGTAGCTCTCGAACGCGCCCGAAAACTCGACGAACGGTGCCCTGTAGGTATTCTCCGGCCACCTCCCGAGCCGCGCCGCTGCGTTTTGCCTCGCCGGCGTAGTTCCGGCGCCGTCCGCCGATGTGGCTAGGTGGGCCCCACCCCTGGGTCACTGCCAGCGGGCCATGGGGGCCCCGTTGACTGGGTTGACCCAGTCAACGTGCTGACTGGGCAGCCCAGTGGCACTGACATGCGGGCCCATGTCATTTAAAACATTTTATAAATAAATAAAATGCTAATTATTTCATTAATTAATGTAATTAACGAAACAGTCACTGACTATTGGGTCCCACCCACTAATTAATCCATTTAATTAGTCTAAACCCCCCATGTTAGTACCCTCTCAATGACATGTGGGCCCCACTGGACCCACCTGTCTGGTTTGACTGGTCAACCGACCAGTTGACCTGCTGACATCACTCTGATGTCATGCCTGCGTCATCATTCACTGTTTTGGATAATGTTGGATTTAAGTAAATAATTAAAATCAGAAAATGATATAAATCTTTAGAAAATCATATCTTTTAATCCGTAACTCGGATGAAAATACTTTCTACATGAAAGTTGCTCAGAACGACGAGACGAATCCGGATACGCAACCCGTTCGTCAGCGACACACCCCTAGCATGCCGAACACACAACTTTCCCCCTCTGGTACCTCTGCCCGAGAATGCAGAACCCCGGGGATACTTTCCCGGATGTTTCCCCCATTCGTCGGTACCACCTACTACCGCGATTGGGCACACCTAGCATCGTTACTTGTCATGTCATGCATCAATATGCATCTGTTTGCATGGTATTCATTGTTTCTTCCCCCTTTTCTCTCCGGTAGACTACGAGACCGACGCTGCTGCTGCCCAGTTTGACTACGGTGTTGACGACCCCTCTCTCTTGCCAGAGCAACCAGGCAAGCCCCCCCCCCCCCCTTGATCACCAGATATCGCCCATTCTACTCTATACTGCTTGCATTAGAGTAGTGTAGCATGTTACTGCTTTCCATTATACCTATCCTGATGCATAGCCTGTCCTTGCTACTATTGTTGTTACCTTTACATGCAATCCTACTTGCTTAGTATAGGATGCTAGTATTTCCATCTGTGGCCCTACATTCTTGTCCGTCTGCTGTGCTATACTATCGGGTCGTGATCACTCGGGAGGTGATCACGGGTATATACTATATACTTATACATGATACATGTGGTGACTAAAGTCGGGTCGGCTTGTGGAGCACCCGCGAGTGGATCTTTGTGGCAGAGCGACAGGGCAGGTTGAGACCGCCTAGGAGAGAGGTGGGCCTGGCCCTAATCGGCGTTCGCGGATACTTAACACGCTTAACGAGATCTTGGTATTTGATCTGCGTCTGTTTACTGGCCTATACGCACTAACCATCTACGCGGGAGTAGTTATGGGTATCCCGGCGTCGTGGTATCAGCCGAAGCCTTCGTGACGTCAGCGACTGAGTGGCGCGCGCCGGATTGGACTGGAACACCACTAGGCTAGGTCTGCTTCCGGCCGCGTTCGCAACGTGCAGGTGTGCTCAGGGCGATGGACCCAGACCCCTGTGCGCTTAGGTTTAGACCGGCGTGCTGACCTCTCTGTTGTGCCTAGGTGGGGCTCTGACGTGTTGATCTTCCACGGCCGGGCACGACCCCGAAAAGTGTGTCCGGCCAAATGGGATCAAGCGTGTTGGGTTATGTAGTGCACCCCTGCAGGGAAGTTAATCTATTCGAATAGCCGTGTCCCTCCTTAAAAGGACGACCCAGAGTTGTGCCTTGACCTTATGACAACTAGAACCGGATACGTAATAAAACACACCCTTCCAAGTGCCAGATACAACCCGGTGATCGCTCTCTCACAGGTCGACGAGGAGAGGATCGTCGGGTAGGATTATGCTATACGATGCTACTTGGAGGACTTCAGTCTACTCTCTTCTATATGTTGCAAGACGGAGGCGACCAGAAGTGTAGTCTTCGATAAGACTAGTTATCCCCCTCTTATTTTGGCTTTCTGCAGTTCAGTCCACTGATATGGCCCTTTACACATATATCCATGCATATGTAGTGTAGCTCCTTGCTTGCGAGTACTTTGGATGAGTACTCACGGTTGCATTGTTCCCCCATTTCCCCTTTCTTTACCCGGTTGCTGCGACCAGACGTTGGAGTCTAGGAGCCAGACGCCACCGTCGATGACGACTACTACACTGGAGGTGCCTACTACTACGTGCTGCCTACTGACGACGACCAAGAGTAGTTAGGAGGATCCCAGGTAGGAGGCATGCGCCTCTTTCGATTGTATCCCCGTTTGTGCTAGCCTTCTTAAGGCAAACTTGTTTAACTTATGTCTGTACTCAGATATTGTTGCTTCCGCTGACTCATCTATGATCGAGCACTTGTATTCGAGCCCTCGAGGCCCCTGGCTTGTATTATGATGCTTGTATGACTTATTTATGTTTTAGAGTTGTGTTGTGATATCTACCCGTGAGTCCCTGATCTTGATCGTACACATTTGCGTGCATGATTAGTGTACGATTGAATCGGGGGCGTCACACCTGTGCACTTGCAGGCCCAACAACGTCTACAAGAAGAAGGTTGTGTAGTAGACATCAGCCCACATGCCAGACCTGTCAAGCAGAAGGTCCGGAAGCAGGCCTTGGAGGGACAACAGTTTATTGCAGAGGAGATCAAGAAGCTTGAAGCAGCTGGTTTGGTCAAAGGAGTGCTACATCCCATTTGGCTAGCAAATCCGGTAGTAGTCCGGAAGGGTAATCGAAAATGGAGGCTTTGCATAGATTTCACAGATCTCAACAAGGCTTGGCCGAAGGACCCATTTCCATTTCCACGCATCAATCAGATTGTGGATTCCACTTGAGGCTGCGATTTGCTTTCCTTCCTGGATGCATATTTTGGATATCACCAGTTCTTCATGTCCAAGGAAGATGAAGAGAACACCTCATTCATCACCTCCTGTGGTACGTATTGTTTTATCCAGATGCCATTCAGATTAAAAAGTGTCGGGTCTACTTTTGCAAGGGCAGTCTAGATTGGTTTTGAGCCGCAGCTGCAGAGAAACATTGATGCCTATATGGATGGCATTGTGGTCAAGAGCAAGGATAGAGCTACTCTTATCCAGGATCTGGAGGAGACATTTGCAAATCTGCGTAAGATCAACTTGAAGCTCAACCCAGAGAAGTGTGTGTTTGGCGTTCCCTCTGGCAAGCTACTTGGGTTCTTTGTGTCCCATCGGGGAATAGAAGCCAATCATGACAAGATCAAGGCCATCAAGCAGATCCAAGTGCCAAGGACAGTTAAGGATGTGAGCCGTCTGACAGGGTGCGTTGCCATGCTAAGCAGATTCATTTCCATGTCTGTCGAGCATGCCCTACCGTTCTTCAAATCTTGAAGAAGACGGGACCCATGAAGTAGACCCCGAAAGCAGATGCGGCCCTGCAAGAATTGAAAGCCTACTTATCTTTCGTGCCCACCTTGGTTGCTCCTAAACCACAAGAGTCGTTACTGCTATACTTAACGGCAACCAACCAAGTGGTTAGTGCAGCCTTGGTGGCGCAGAGGGAAGTGGACGAGGCAGAGAGTGAGCAAGGACTGGCAGAGTCAGATAAGGATCAGGATAAAAGTAAGCACGGCAGCGATGGCAACCCGAAGGACACGGCAAGGAAGAAAGTGGTGCATCGTCCAGTGTACTTTGTTAGTTCCTTATTACAAGGGGCTCGATCGAGGTACTCTGGTGTGCAAAAATTGATCTTTGATCTCATCATGGCCTCAAGGAAACTGCGCACTACTTCCAAGCCCATGAGGTTACGGTTTTCACTCGCTTTCCGTTGCAAGGGATACTCCAAAACCCTGAGGCTACTGGCAGAATAATGGAGTGTGCTTTGGAGTTGTCCAGTTTTGGTCTGAAGTTTGAGACCACATCAACAATTCAGAGCAGGGTGTTGGCAAAGTTTATTGCAGAATGGATGCCAACCCTTGATGAGGAAGTGACAGAAACAGTTATCCCCGGTAATGAAGCGCCCCAAGAATGGATCATGTATTTTGATGGTGCCTTTTCCCTACAAGGTGCAGGGGCTGGCGTGCTTCTTGTCGCACCCTCAGGGGAGCACTTGAAGTATGTCATCCAGATGCATTTTTTCCCGGGAAGAGGCAACCAACAATACAGTAGAGTATGAAGGGATCCTTGCCGGGATCAGGATTGCCACAGAATTGGGAATTAAGAGGCTGATTAATCGAGGAGATTCACAGCTTGTGTTGAGACAAGTCAACAAGGATCACCAAAGTCCATTGATGGAGGCATACGTTGAGGAAGTGAGAAGATTGGAGGAGCGCTTTGACGGATTGCATATAGAGCATGTACCCTGTGCAGAAAACAGCATAGCTGGTCATCTGTGAAAGTGCGCTGCGCAAAAGCTTCCTGTGGAACCAGGAACTTTTGTTCTCCATCTCACTCAGCCCTCCGTATCCCCAGCAATGATGGCCCGGAAGAGGAGAAAGATGGACTCCGGTAAGCCTCTCCCAGTCGATCCTCGTGCTCCTAGCAAGGACCCTACCAGAAATGTGGCACCCCGGCTCAGAGCAACCGGTTTACCCTACATTGCCAGCCCAGAGATCGAGTCTTCTGGCAATACACAACAACATGGTACAGAAATAACCGCTTTATTGATACTAGCGTGGTACAAAGGTCCGATATTACATCGAGATTCGAGGCCAAGCGGCACACACGATGCTGTTGGATAGTGTGTACATTATTTAATGAACATGGATGGGGCCTCGATCACACAAAACTACGTGGCAGCGGAAGAACGATGTAGCGGAACTCCATGGCACAGGGACACCGACGTGGACACGGCCTAGACATGAGATGCGCTCCAATGTGAATCAACTTGCCTGAAAACTGGCATGACATGCCAGGTCAGTACATTGAATGTACTTGCAAGCTCACAACAAACATAAGCACGATGACAGACAATATCATGATAATTAATCAAGTTAAGTTAATGCAAGAAATTACTACAAATGCAAAGCTATGTAGCGCAACCAAGCAGCGCACCGAGTCACACGGACTCGCTTACCAGACGGTTACCTCGTAACCAAACGGTGACCACACCGGGGTCACACCTGAAACCAATTACTCATGAACACCTCGAGCGTTCAAGGTTCACCACGAAAGAATGCATCACAACAATTACTAGTTTGCAAGATTAATTATAAAAGTTGATCCATGGTGTGACTTACTCCCAAGTCTTGCCCATAACCGAGGGCGCGACTATCGATAGATTAAATACACTTTGCAGAGGTAGCGCACTTTACCCACACTACAGAATACCTGGCCTCGTACTCCCATTTGGGTGGACCAAAGTATTCCGACAAAACCCTCCCTTTGCCCTGCACTCTCCCCGGCCACTCCGACCATCTCCCTCTCAGGGCTAGGTCTTGGGTGGCCCCATGTCTACCAAAGACACCAACGGCCACCGTCGTGGAAAAACAGTCCCAAACGGGGACAAGGTACCATAAAAACAAAACGAGGACACAAGGTTATATCTGCCTACCGGGACAGGGTATGCACGCCCATAACCTTCCCTCGCTGGAGTCACCGGTGAGAGCCAAGACAAAGGACCGAATCAAGACCTTCCCATTAGGTAAATGTGGTCGCACTGAATTAAAAACCCAATTCAGTGGCACCATGATGTGATCAACGTCATATTCAGGTTGAACTTAATCAAGTATTAACTTTTAGAAAAACTTTTTATTACTAACATGGCATCATACCGGAAATCATGCAACTACTCGTCACACAAAGCAAGCAATATCTTAAGCATGGATCAAAACAAGCAATATAACTAAGTTGCACTACTAAGATCAGAAACTTCTCTAGTTATAAGTCATTTTTATCTACAAACAACATTTTTATTAGTTCATCATTTAGTTGAAAACTATTACTAGCAAAAAATAGCTACCATAACTTTCCATAACAAAATATCTAGTGCAAAATCTTACTCTACTTAGCCAAACAATTCTATGAACTCAACCAGAAGCTAAAACAAGCATATCAAGCATCATAAAACAACTAGCAATTAACCATATTATTTTATCAAATTTTAAATTCAAATAAAGACTCATATTGAAGTAGAAAATCATAGATATTGAAATAACACCATCCAAATGATGTTGTGGCTTGCCTTAGTGCAGAGGAGGGTCACACTCCTCCTGGTTAGCTTCAAGGCAAGATCCTCCTTCTGAAAATATTTTAAAACCACAAAGATAAATGTCCAAACACATTCTGAAAATCACCAGAAATTCTAGACAGCAAGGAAAAATCCACCTTTTGGTGTGCTGCTAGAGCTTTCTATAACAAATACAACGCAAAAAGAATCAATTTGTCGGATCTCGGGTTCCGGCAGACCCTTGAGGTTCGAACACTGGGGTGTGCACAAAGATCTCTCCCCTACCAGCTCGCGCCTCGAAGTCTCGCCAAGATCTAAGCAAGAAATATGAACACACAAGGGACACGAGATTTATACTGGTTCAGGCCACCATCGTGGTGTAATACCCTACTCCAGTGTGTGGTGTGGTGGATTGCCTCAGGGGCTGATGATGAACAGTACAAAGGGAGAACAGCCTCGCGAGGGGCTATTCTTGAGCGGGTGCGATGAACTGCTTGGGTGAGTTCAGTCGCTTCTCTCTCTCTCTCTCTCTGGTCGATCTCCAGATCACTTGATGTCTCTACCTTGTGGTGGCTAGTCCTATTTATAGGCAGAGGCCCTGGGCCTCTTCCCAAATAATGAGCGGGAAGGGCGCCAACAATTGGCCATTTTGAAGGGGAACATCTGGTACACTTATCATGACTAAAGTTGGTCTTCAGCTGCCAAAGGTCCTAACGGTGACGCCGCCCTGGGCTCCACGATGACCTCCGTCATGCCGTTCTGGTGGTCTTGGTGTTGTTGCACCAAAACGGTAACCTTTTGCCTGATGCCTTGGCCTGTGCTTGCCCCCTTTGCACCGAAAGGGAAACAAGGACACTGCGCAGGCCGGCGCCCGCCTGGTCCTCGATCGTCATGGCTTGCGTCATGGGCCCCTCGGGAGGTGCCTTGCCTTGATCTCTCCGCCCCCTCGCGAGCTTGCCTGAGGAGGCTGCTCCTGAGGAAGCTCCGTGTCATCCGCCCCGCGAGGCTTGGCCCCTCGCGAGGGTCTTGAGCTTGAGCTGATGAAGCTGGGCCACGTTGGGCCCCCACTTGAGCCACGCCGCAGGCCGGAGGCAGGAAAGCTGGGGACCCTCGTTCCTAGAACGCCGACAGTAGCCCCCGGGCCCAAGGCGCGCCCAGACTTGGCTTAGCAGAGGAGCGAAAGGGCAGGTGCGAAGCGCCGCGGGCCCCAACAACCTACGGCCTTGGGCTCCGCATGGCGGTTGATTGGACGTGGGCGTCTCCACTTTCCCATGATGCCTCATTATACGCCTGGCTAGGCGGACCCCTGGTTGCACACAGCTACTCCCTTCTTGCCGCCCGCGCACTTCCTACCCTTCCTTCTTCCTCGAGCCTCAACCTCGGCCTCTAATCCAACTCGAGCTCTCCCCTTTCTCGCCTGCCATGGCGCCAACGAAGAAGGAAAAGGGGAAGAAGCCCGTGCCTTCCCCCCGCTCGCCTCCGATGGTGGCCCCCACCGTTGATCGGTCAATCATACGCAATCCTGAGGCCCTGCGCAAGGTCCGCTCTGCTCTTGCCACCATCTTCAACGAGTGTGGCCGGACCACGGCCTGGCCTGCATCCCACGCTTCTATCAACAGGGTCACCACAGAGGTCCGGTTCTTCGCTGACGCCTTGTGGGTGGGTCTGGTTCCCCTTTCTCTGCTTTCTTCAATGTGGTGCTCTCCCATTATCAGATCCACATGATGCACCTCGGACCTGAGTCCATTACTCTCTTGGCTGTCTTTGCCTTTGTTTGCGAGGCAATGGTGGGCATTCCTCCTTCCGTTGCCTTGCTGCGCCACTTCTTCTCCTTGCGCCTGAGTGATCCCAATCAATGCTTGGGGTGTGTGAGCTTTCTTGCCGTGCCAGAGATGGCTTCTTCAGGGATCGACTTCGGCCTTCCTCCTTCTGAGGCCAAGTTCAGGGAGCGCTAGCTATATGTGGACGTTAGGGTACCCAGCCCCCTGCTCTCGCACCCAACCGCGCCGGCTGTTCCTAGCTCAGGCTGGGCTCATGAGGCGCTCGTGAGCCCCCGGCTCGTCTTCGTGTGGCGCCGCTTCGAGACCTTGAGGGCGCTCAATGTGACGGCGCCCCAGCTGGTGAAGGAGTTCCTCCAGTGTCGCATTGCTCCTCTCCAGCGCCACTCTCGCCGAATGTGGAATTATGCGGGGCACAAGGACCGCATGCGGCTCCAGGAGGAGGACCTGGCGCCTGAAGCACTGAGGACGGTGCTCAAGGTCCTGACTGGCGATCCTTCCCCAGGCAGCCTCCGACATGATGGTGCCCTCCTGTATCTTTGTTCGGGCAGGGCCGATTTTGTGAAGCAGATGCCCAGCTTCGATGAATGGGGACTGCGCCCGACTGGCCTCAGGGGGCCCCGCGAGAATCCTGTCGCCGTGGTTGCTCTTCCAGCTGCCCAAAGCGGCCCCGTCCCAGGTGACGAAGCAGGGAGACGAGAACTGCGGGAAGCCGAAAAGGATGATGTTGTGGAGGTGCGGATGCTGCGCGGGGCTCCGGAGGCCACATCTCATGAAGCCCGCCCTGGAGCAGTGGGAGGCGAGGAGCTCCGGCCTACGGCTCCCGAGGCTGGGGCCCTCGAGGCTCCGATCGTCCCTCACGAGGAGGTGCCCGGTGGCGCTCCTCAGGCCGGTGCCATTAGCGCTGATTGTCCCGACGCCTCCAACATGTCGCAAGCCGACCCCTGTGCCAAGCGCTTGGGTCGATGTTGAGTGGATTTCGAGGCCCTCCGCAAGAGGAAGGAGGCCTTGGGCGGTGAAGATCGCCCTTGCCGTTTGTTGAAGCGTAGGAAGTACTTTGCCATGGATGAGTAAGTCCTCTTTCTCCTTTGCTCCTTCATTTTCCTGTTGCCGCAGCTGATCGCGGCCTTCTCAGGCCCCTTCCTGCTGAATTTGCGGGGACGGCCAAGGAGCCATCCCCCGAAGCCTCGTCTTTGCTGCTGACCCTGGGCGTGCCGGGCTCGAGCGGCGCTCCTGCCGCTCGGCCAGTTGGAGAAGCGGCCCATCCTGCCGGGCATATGGATCCTGCGCGCCTGCTGTCCTCCCTCCATGGGTTACCCTGGGGCATGACCAGCTTCCCCCGTGTCCCTTCCCTGATCGTGAACGGCGAGTGGTTGAAGTCGGTCTTGAGCTTCTCCTCTAGGGACGGACCGGTGCCAGGCCGGGCTCCTGGCGCGGCCCGTCTGATGATTGCTGGGGCACCAGCCCCTAGCCCTACACCAGGAGGGGGCATGCCGCCCCAGTGCCCTCCGTGCTAGCCAGCGGCAGAGGATGACGCGGAAGACGTACTCAGGCGTGCTCACCAGCGCCGCGCCCTTTGCCAAGACTTCCTCCAGGGGGCGGTGGACGCGGTAAGCCAGATCAGTGCAGAGCTTGCTGGTGAGGACGCACGCCTCGAGGCCGAAGGCTTGCGCCTCGCTGAAGAGAGGCGCAAGCTGAAGGTAGCTGTTGCCTTTGCACGTCACTAGCGGGACCTCGACAACGTGAAGGCTGAAGCATCACTAGTGGCCTCGCGAGAGGCCTGCTCCCGAGCCGTCGAGGAGGCCTGGGAAGCAGACTGACGGCGCAAGGATGCGGAGGAGCGCGTGTGGGAGCTCCAAGCCTGGAGCAACTCTCTGGAGGAGTAGGTGGAACTGCGCCAGGCGGCCCTTGTGTCGCTGAAGGAGGCCTCCGTCGACCAGGTAGAGCTCCAGAAGCGCGAAGAAGCGCTGACACTGGAGGCCGCCAAGCACAACCTTGACCTTGAGCGGCGGGAGACGAGGGAGCGCCTAGTGGCTCAGGTGGAGGATGACGTCGCCGCGCGCGAAGCCCGAGCTCAGGAGGAGATCAACCGCTGAGTGGCGGAAGCCCGTTCGGGTCTTGAGCGCCAATATGAAGCGAGGTTGGAGCTGATCAGGGTCGAAGCTGAAGGTAGGACCACGGCTCTTAGGGCCAAACTGGCCGAGGTGACGCGGGGTGCGGACTTCTCCGTGGCTACCCTTGGTGTGGCGCAGGCGGAGCTAGCCTCTTCCCGCGCCGAGTTGCTTCTTCTCCGACAAAGGGTCGACGGCGCCGAGACTGTCGCGCGGCAGAACAAGGACGAGACCCTCCAGAGGCGGCTCTTGGAGCACGAGCACGCCCCCATGCTCCGAACGCTCAGGGAGCAGGCTAACGCGGACCTGGGCAACATTTGCGAGGCCGCTGCCGAGGTGCCGCATGAGACCAACTATGCCGGCAACCTCCAATATTTCACCGACGTGGTGACGCTTCTGGAGAACCGCTCCGAGAGGTCCCGCTGGCTCGTCGAGGAGAGGAGTCGAGCCTTGCTTGGGCGTGCCTTGTCCCGTGTCTTCAGCCACCTGCAGAACATGGATCCCCACTTCGATTTCGATGCCGCCATTGCACCTGTGCCCATAGCCATCCGGGGCGACCTGGCGCAATGGGTGGAGGACAATGTGGACGCCTCGTTAGGGCCTTCGCGTCTGATGATGATGGCGTGATCGTGGCCGCCGATGAAGGAGGCGTGGTTGATGTGCCCGGCGCTGGCGGAGGTGTGGGTGGTGATGGTGATGATGCCAGTGACGCCAGTGACGCCAGCGACGCCTCTGGAGGCGCCCCAGATGACGCGGCGAGCGATATGTCCGACTGATCGTGCGTCCCCCGTGGTTTATCCTGCGTGAAGAAAGTTCGGGCTTGGCCCTGAAGACTTTAAGAGAATTTTGGGAGGGGAAGCCCCTCATGTAAAGGTTTGTGAACGATACCCTTGTAAGCGTAACGCTGCGCGTGGGCTTAGCCACCGGCTTGGCGATTGGTCAGCTGACCTGTTTACCTCCTGACCCCGATGAGTCCCAAGCGGGCCTGTGGGGGATGCTGTGCCTCGAGTGTTTTCTGAATGGTCTCGTCGATCCTGCGGTGAGAACCTCTGGAGAGGGTGTGGCGACAGCGGTCCAGATTGTAGACATGCCTGGCCCGGCCCGGCTCGCGAGGGGCTCGCGAGGGGAGGCAGCCGATGCTAACTTGGACATAAGGTCGAAACCATAACACAAGAGATTGCTCGAACGAGACTAAGCTCCCCTTCCCCAGACACACGCAAGTCTCAAGTTCAAATCCAAATTAAATTCAAATCGAAGAAACTCGTCAATAGAGGAAAAGGCAAAAGGCAAAAAGCCGCGTCCGGCACCTAGTCTAGTCTTCGATGTCTTCTCACCAGCTCGGAGCTAAGTGCTGCCACTGGGCATGGGCGGGAGCCCCCGAGGCCCGAGGGTGGCTCTCCGGAGACTCCGGGGCGTGTACAGCCCCACTCATTATTACGTGAGAGTGTCACAGGGCGGCGAGCTTCACATGCACTGGGTCTTCTTCACAGGTACCGGCCTTGCTTCATATCGGCAGACAAGGGCCCCACCTTGCGCCACACTCTACCACCACTGACGGCGACCAGAAACCAAGGACGACGCCAATGGGGTAGAGCGGTCGCCAGCGGTTCCCCCGACGACCACGGGTCCTCTGCCGGGGTCAGGCCCTGTGGCACCTCCCTGGCAGAGGGCCTACCTCCGGAGTGCGCCTGATGCCGAGAGCTGCCGGGAATAACCCGAATTCCGGCCCCTCTCCTGCAGCCCCCGGTGCCCCCCTCCCGAGGGGTAGGAAGCTGCAGCATTGGGGCAGCCATCTGCTGCGGTGACCTGTATTTCCTATGACCCATGGTTAGTATAAGTTTGCTCCTGAGGAAGTAGTGGTACCAGATAGTCGTTGCCACTGGCGTGGCCGTTGAGGCCCTCTTGGGGCTCTTGAAAGACCTCAGCTTCTGGTGGCTCCTCGCCCTAGCCTGGCCCCAGGAACGAGCCATGGTCCTCTTCCAATGCGCGTTCTCGATCCACCATGTGGGGAACGTAAGCTTCTGGCACCGCAACCGCACGGTTCTCACCGTAGTGCCCCACATGCCACGCAGTTCGGCCCGGAGCATTGTCTTGAGGGTGATGGCGTGGTGGCCCATCGAGGCTGAAGGTCGCGGCGCGTGCTCCTTCGCTAGCCAGGGGTGCGGCCGGCGTGACCTGGCGCCCGGTGCTAACGGTCGGGTTGGCTTTGAGATGGGCTTGATGTCCGCTTGGAGTCGCGTGGGCACGTATGGGGCCGCCATACGGCCCACCCTGGACCTAGGGTGGCAACTGGACGCAGAAGGGAGGCGCTCCGAGGCGGCGGCGTCCAAGAGTTTGGCTACTCTCTCTAGTAGCACATCAGGGCCACCCTCCACCAGCCGGCACCGCAGCAGCTCTCGGGCTACCGTGAGTGCGGCCCTGGAGTTCGCCTACTCCCGTCGAGTGTGCGGCATCGTGGCCGCGGCGTGGTTCGAAGCTCTTGCTGCTGACCACACCTGCCGCGGTGTGAGGGCAGGCGGCATTTGGCCGCGTCGCCCGCGTCCCGCAGCGCCCTGTGGATCGCGGGCTGCCTGAGGCGCAATGTTGCGGTCGCCCTGGGCTGGCGGCACGGCTTGGACGGGCCATGCTGCCCAGCGGTCGGCGTTGGCAGTCGGTTCGCTTGACATCAGGTCGGCGAGGCGATGAAACGCGAGGAGGCGGAAGGAGGACTCCGGCGCACCCCTACCTGGCGCGCCAAATGTTGGATTTCGGGTTCTGGCAGACCCTTGAGGTTCGAACACTGGGGTGTGCACGAAGATCTCTCCCCTACCAGCTCGCGCCTCGAAGTCTCGCAAAGATCTAAGCAAGAAATATGAACACACAAGGGACACGAGATTTATACTGGTTCAGGCCACCATCATGGTGTAATACCCTACTCCAGTGTGTGGTGTGGTGGATTGCCTTAGGGGCTGATGATGAAAAATACAAAGGGAGGACAGCCTCACGAGGGGCTGTTCTTGAGCTGGTGCGATGAACTGCTTGGGTGAGTTCAGTCGCTTCTCTCTCTCTCTGGTCAATCTCCAAGTCACTTGATGTCTATACCTTGTGGTGGCTAGTCCTATTTACAGGCCGATGCCCTTGGCCTCTTCCCAAATAATGAGCGGGAAGGGCACCAACAATTGGCCATTTTGAAGGGGAACATCTGGTACACTTATCCTGACAAAAGTTGGTCTTCGGCTGCCAAAGGTCCTGAAGGTGACGCCGCCCTGGGCTCCACGATGACCTCCATCCTGCCGTTTTGCTGGTCTTGGTCTTGTTGCACCAAAACGTTAACCTTTGCCTGATGCTTTGGCCTGTGCTTGCCCCCTTTGCATCGAAAGGGAAACAAGGACACTGCGCAGGCCAGCGCCCGCCTGGTCATCGATCGTCATGGCTTGCGTCACGGGCCCCTCGGGAGGTTCCCTGCCTTGATCTCTCCACCTCCTCACCAGCCTGCCTGAGGAGGATGCTCCTGAGGAAGCTCCCTGTTGTCCGCCTCGTGAGGCCTGGCCCCTCGCGAGGGTCTTGAGCTTGAGCTGATGAAGCTGGGCCGCATTGGGCCCCCACTTGAGCCACGATGTAGGCCGCAGGCAGGCAAGTCTGGGGACCCCTGTTCCCAGAACGCCGACACAATTCATTTGGACTTGTGGTTTAGAAATTATAGTTGGTCAAAGTTTGGTCAAATTTCGGAATAAATGTGAATTAAACAGAAATTCCTCGGGGGTGACGTCGAAGGCATAAAACAGAAATACGCCTCCACTTGTATCGCTTCGGGCGCGAGTGGTGAGACCAACAGGTGTGTCCCGTGCGTCAGGAGAGAGAGAGATCAGAGGGAGGCGGGGCTTCGCCGGAGCTCACGCCGGCGACGAGGGGGTTTGGGGTTAAACGAGAGGGATAGGATTGAAGCTGGGGTTGTGGTGCACCTGCTCGTACCCGTGACTTGGCGAGAGGTGGCCGGAGCTGGTCGCAGTTGAGCTTGCAAGCTTCGGTGGCGGACGGGATTCGTTGGAGAGGAAGAAGACGGCGGCGAGATGCGGCTCCGAGAGCTCCACGGGGCCAGGCAGCACCAGCAGACCCCCAATGCCCCGCCCAAGCAGTTGCTTGAGCGCGAGAGGCACCGGAGTGTGGCGGCTGGACTGCGGGGATCGCCGGAGTCCTCTGATCGGGGTGACGGCCAGAGGCCTGCCTGACCGGGCTTCTGCTCGTCTATGTGTTTGTGGAG
Source organism: Triticum timopheevii (assembly GCA_963921465.1). Taxonomy (NCBI): domain Eukaryota; kingdom Viridiplantae; phylum Streptophyta; class Magnoliopsida; order Poales; family Poaceae; genus Triticum; species Triticum timopheevii. The sequence goes on from OY997268.1 coordinate 240,254,401, forward strand.
GTGGTGCGAAGTGGTGCGTGGCTAGTGAGCGAGGAGGGGAGCGCTATATATAGCCGGAGCGGAGGGGGCGATGTGTCGCCACCAGAGCGCTCGGGACACGCGGCAAACATCGACGAGAGGCTCCAACGTGAGGGGACAGGGTGCAGCGTCAACGTCGGTGCTTGCCCACGCTCGCAGACGAGCACAGGAGGCAGTTTGAGATGGGGACAAGCACACGCGCGCATTGTGCCGTTTTGGCCGCCACTTGACCGGTCTTGCTACGGTGGCTCCAGTGTCGGCGAGCACTAGGGAGGGGTCATGGGTGATGGGTCGAGGGTTGTGGCGCGGTGCGGCAGTCAGCGGCGAGCGCTGGAAAGTGCACGCGCGAAATAGAGCGCAAGGCGCCAGCCAGAGTGCGTCGAGACGCATGCCAGGCACCGTGTCCACGCGCGATCACCAGGCTGGCATGGTCAAAATGATGCCTAGGAGTGGCAAAACCTTGTCTACGCTGTTGACCGTTCAATGTTTAGTCTAGGGGAGTTGATGGCTCATGCCCAGGTCGACCAGAAGTGACGCCACTTAGCTGACAAGTTTCTGTACAGAAACTTGGTCGCCAAGTTTGGCCACCTTCTAGAAGTCCATTAGGGCTGATCTCCCGGGGTTTAGGGTTTCTTAGGGGGGTGTTTAAGCTCAAGAAAGATCAAGGCTAAAAGCTTAGGGGAAAATGCACATGCTGAACAAAGTGCATTTCTGGTCCAAAAGTGAAAAGATTTTCTACAGCACAAATATTACAAAAAGTGATGCAATATTTTTGCATGGGAAGATGTGCCATAGTCCTAAGAATATTTAGGAATTATCTCAGATTTTTCTGAGCAAGAAAAACTGAGGTTGCTTTGAAGCACAAAGTTCTGAAATGAACTTAAGAGAGAAAAATGAATATTTTCCTTTTTGGAAAATATTCAGTTTATTATTTTGGGAATTTGTGGGAGGAATAAGGTAGATAGGTTACTTGGGTGAAAGCCAAGGATATGCCCAAGTGACAACTCCATATGAATAGATCCAAAAATCCAAATCAAATCAGGGCAAAAACCATGATGAAAACCAAGTCTCGAAAGAGAGAGAAGGCAAGTCCGATAAAAAGAGAGAAGGCAAAATCCAGGCTGTCACACGAAACTCACAACTTGCCGGCCCGCACCCTCCTGTCAGGACCATGGTCCCCGTGGATGAGGAGTGTGCCCCTGCAGTTGAGGAGGTGCCACTAGTCCTCATTGCTGAGCCCCTGGCTCCAACTTGGGCAAGGCACATAGTCCACTTTCTCCAAACAGGAGAACTCCCCAATGACCAAGATGAGGCTGAAAGAGTAGCCCGGAGGGACAATATGTACCAGTTTGTCGATGAAACTTTGTACGGAAGGAGGCCCAACAGTGTGAAATTGAAGTGCATCTATTGGGAAGAAGGAAAGGAACTGTTGGCTGACATAGACAGAGGCATGTGCGGCTCCCACACTGGATCAGGGGCATTAGTTGGGAAAGTATTCCGTCAAGGATTCCATTGGCCCCCAGCCCTCCATGATGCGGTCGAGCTAGTCACGAAATGTGAAGTCTCCCAGTTCCATTCCAAGAACATCCACCTGTCTGCCCAAGCTCTTCAGACAATCCCTTTATCATGGTCATTTTCGGTCTGGGGGCTCGATATCCTCAGCCATTTCCCCCAAGCAATCGGGGGCTTTGAATTCTTGTCTATTGCCATTGACAAGTCGATGAAATGACTAGAAGTGACTCCCGTGAGAAAGGTGACTGCTCAGTCAGCTACCAAGTTCTTGAAAGAACCGGTGTGTCGTTTTGGAGTTCCAGCAAGGATCATTACCGACAACGGCACCCAGTTCACAAGCCGCGCCTTCATGCAATATGTTTGCACCCTCGGAAGCAAGGTTTCATTTGCCTTTGTAGCACATCCTAGAAGTAATGGGCAAGCTGAGAGGGCGAACGCTGAAGTGCAACGGGGCCTCAAGACAAGAACCTTTGATACGCTGTGGAAGAATGGCACGCGGTGGATCGATGAGCTCCCGGAAGTCCTCTGGTCCCTCAGAGCAACACCAAATCGAGCTACCGGGCAGACTCCTTTCTCCCTGGTCTATGGGCAGAAGCAGTTATCCCCATGGAACTCATTTACGGGTCGCCTCGAGTGCTTGCCTACGATGAGGTAGCGCAAGATCAGCACTTGTGTGATGACGCTGTGCTACTCAAGGAGAACCGTGTCCGGGCTGTTATGCATGTTGCACGCTATCAGCAAGCCCTACGTCGCTATCATAGCCGCAGGGTTCATGCCCGGTGTTTTCAGGAAGGCGACCTTGTCCTTATGCGCGTTCAGTCGGCCAAGGTACAAACAAGTTGACGCCGGAGTGGGAAGGCCCTTACCGGGTAGTACGAGTCACCAGACCTGACGCAATCCGTCTAGAGATCGGAGATGGCATTTAATTGCAAAACTCATGGAATATTGAGCATCTCTGCAAGTTCTACCCGTAAGGCGCGGTTGTCGGGCCCTGCCCAGCAGCCACCCGTTTGTACAGGCCTTGCCTCAGCTGCATGTAATCCCTTGTACGAAGCCAGGGCGATGAACCTGTGCACCAGAGAAATAAACGAAGTTAGCTCCCGACCAAGTTTCATGCATGCATGAGCATTCCAAGAGCATTTGCATAAGCATTTCATGAGCATCTGCATATGCATATAGATAGGATCGCATCCTGCATCATTCTCATCTGCATAAAGCTGCAGGTTCCTACCGTGAACCTGGCTTCCACAAGGAGTTTAGGAGATGGACCCGCACTGCGATCCCTGGAAAGCCAAACAAATAAGTTCTACCTCTTGTCCAAAAGTGTTCTGTAAGCTAAAACTTGTGCATGAGAAAGCTTCACCGCTCTTCGAAGCTAGGGTGCTCCCACTTTTGGCTTGAACGTTGCTTCAGCCTAGGTGGTCGCAGTGGCTTTTGCTGAGAAAGGGTTGGCGGGGGGCTGGTCCCTTTTTTTTGCCCTGTAGACCCCGGTCCCCGGCAACAAAATGAAAAAAAGGGGGTACCGACAGGATAGCCTGCCAGGGAAGGCTCGTTTATTTAACTAAAGAGGCATCCCACCTCTGCATGGACATCACATGCACGAGTTCCTGACAAGGCTCGTCTTTTTCATTAATATGCTGATTATACAAGTACAAGCCTTACAGAACACAGACATGGACTCGAGAAATTACATTATTTGAATTAAAATTTTGCAAGTGCCTACAAGTTTAAGATTGAAAAAATATAAGTACCCCGTAATATCCTCTTTTCGTTTTTCCTCCACCAGGTACTATGGAGGAAGGAGGAAAAGACGAGAAAAGCACCCAAGCAGGAGCCCTTCCCGGTCCCATCACGGCCTGCCTGGGGCGGCCTGACAAAACCGGGAGTGGTGAGGCTGCGAAGGAGGAGCGCAGGAGCAGAGTGGTGTTCCCCTGGTCGCCATCTCCAGGACCAGCAAGAAGCCCCAGCTTGAACCCTGGTGGATTCATCCACCGAGGCTCAGCCGGAAGACCACTGGAGAAGGGGTGAAGGAACCAAGGGAACATCCCTCCCCGGCTATCACCCAAAGAGGCCGGTGATGATGGTGCCGGGGAGGGAAGGGAAGGACGGGAAGACGAGGCAGAGGGTCGCCGGTCGGAGGTGAAGGCATCCACACCATCATACTCTGACCTGGCCCTCCACCACCCACTTTCTCCGTCCTCCCTCGTTTTCTCTCTGTCATCACCACTCCAGGAGAGCGCCAGGGCTCCAGCCAAGCACCTCCTCGGTAGAGACAGCGAGCGACCAAGACGACCAGGGGGCTCGAGGCATGCCACACCCCACCTTGGCGGGCAGGGAGGCACCCTCCTCATCAACATCAACCCTAGTTCCAAGGCGAGGTGTAGTACTGGGATTTCTAGCGACCCCGAGCCCTTTGCCTTGGACTTGAACAAGACCCACTCCCTGAGCGTCAACATCATTTCTTGGCATCATCAGCTCCAAGCCCAGGCCCAGGGCCTGGGCTCTCCCTTCCAGCATGCTCAGGACGAAGCTAGGCGGAGGAGGAGAGGGATATGGATGAACGCCTCCACCCTCCCCCGCTCCTCCTTTTATAGGAGAGCAGGAGACTGGGGGCTGATTCCACGACGAGTAACCACCATACTCCTCCACCAATTCAATAAGATGCGCCTCTGTTACCTACCACATGCGATGCATGCAACATAAGTGGCTAAGGATAAGGGCGTGGTGGGGAGAATGAATTGGCGGTTTCTACCCCATGCATTAAAGTCATTCATGGGCCATTACAAGAGCAGCCCCACCACTATTGGCTTCACACGACACGTGGGAAAACCGGAAAGTGGCCCGGACTCAAGATTATTGAAGAAGCAAAGAAGACTCCAAGAGGCCAGCCTCTTCGGCGCCCCTACCTATGCACTTATTAGGGCCTACCACGACGACGCTCGGCAGCGCGATCAGGGCAGGCCCGAGGGCTTCTATCGGTGCAACAGACCCTGGGTATGTTCCCTGACTGTGCATAGGCACGGGAACAAGATTATAACATCAGGCCATGCCAGAGTACAAGAGACCAAGATCTTCGAAGGACCAAAATGCAGAACAAGAGGACCAAGATCAAGCTAGAGAAGCAAGATACCACCAGGAGAAAAGCCTCCCTTTCCGGGCAAATGGGCTTGGCAAGGGCAGAGTGACCCCCGGAAGAGAGCGTCTAAGACGTCCCGGTAGGGCCTGCCGGGACTCATAGGGGCAAGAAACATCTCATCAACCGCTCCCCCATGACCCACGTCATTAATTAATGCGGTGTCAAGCCGCAAGGTGATTCGGTGGCAGCCATTTGCCACATGGTAGCCTATTTCTATAGGAAAGCCTACAGATGACACATGTCCTGAGACGTGTCAACAAGCAGGCGTGGAGCTGGCAAAATAAGCCTGGCAAGGCTTGTCGGGCTAACAACGATGCGACGTTGAGTGGCGCATTTAATGCGGTCTGTCAGTGCATAATGATTGATTTGCCATTGTGGTGACTCCTTAACCTATAAAAGGAGGACCATGGAAACCATAGAAGGGGTTCGCGAGGTTCGAGAGCCGGACACCTGCGCGTTCACACGCGCATAGCCGCTGCCGCCCCTACCGGGCAAGTGTACTACACTCCACCACCATTATTCCACCATCAATCCACCAAAGTAGGAGTAGGGTTTTACGCCTCGCGGCGGCCTGAACCTGGGTAAAATTGCTCGTGTGATCCCTGTCGTGCTACCCCACACTCCTCTGCTCTTTGCGCAACATGACATCCCCCCTGCCGAACAAGCAAGGGGCCCTTTGTCCCATAGGTGGTCGTGGTTTCCCGTGACATTTGTTTGCAGCTTAATGATCTAATTTGCGTAATTCATGATGGATTTCAGGTTTGCTTGGTTGATTTTTCTTTGACTATCTTGGAAGAATGCAGAGCTCTATGTGATTAAGTAGAATTAGCTCACAAAGCATGTGTGATTGTCTCCAAAGATGATGTTTCTCACAAATTAGAAGAATTTGAAACACTTCTACAAGATTTGACTCTTGCATCCTACAAAGGTATAACCTCTGGAGGTTTTACCGACATATTGTTCTATTAGTAACACATGTCCTCTCTTTACCAAATAAATTATTTCTTGGACTTAACAAATTTATTAGTTGTTTCAAACTAATTGTTACTTGCATGTCTCCTAATATGTTATAAGAATTTCTGTAACATGAGTCGGTGTGCTTATATATAGTTATACATGCTTATATATGATTTACTAAATCTTTTACGTACATATAATTTCTTTTAGTTGAACCACAGAAGTGCAAGGTACATGTGTGAGAGTCTGGCATAGTAGGAATGATAGACTACTCATATACATAAGCAATTCCTTCTTTTTCGGGAGCTCATTCGAAAAGAACTCCAAAGTTAAGTTTGCTCATCTTGGAGCAATTTTAGGATGGGTGACCAACTGGGAAGTTGGCCCGAGGTGCGCACAACTGAGGACAAAGTGTGCAGAAAAGACTAGTGGTGATCTATATGGTCAGTATATGTGCCTAGAGGGAACGTTCTTGTGGGCCGACAAGGACGACAGTTCCCTTGAGAGGGTTGTATGTGAGTGTCTGGCTTAATAGGGATGATAGACTACTCATATACAGAAGGAATTCTTATTTTTTCGGGAGCCCATTTGGAAAGGCCTCCAATGTTAAGCACACTCAACTTAGAGCAATTTCAGAATAGGTGCCGACTGGGAAGTTGGTCTCAAGTGCGCATGAGTGAGGACAATGTGCGTAGCAAATACTAGTGTTGATCTGTTAGGTAGTCTACATCCCGTCAGGGGTAAAACCGAGTATAAACATGACAATGCTCAGTGCTACAACAGCATTGGCTGGGCAACCATGAACCACCTAATCTTGTTGGGTTTCCTTCTTCTACACTGTGTTCCCTTTTCACTAATTATTTGACAATTGCTTTGTTCACATGCATGCTTTTTTTAGACATATGTGGTTTCTTTCCTGACTAAGTTGGTGTTGAGGCTCTGGTAGAACTATTTGTATTTTCTACCACCAAATAAGCTATTAAAAATAGTAACAGATGCAATATTTGTTCTCACCAAATAAGATGGGTTCATAATTAACTTTTTGAAAGAACATAAAATAGGTACACATTTATGAATAGGAAAATCTGATAGGTTATGTATTACTATTGCCTTATGGGCGATTGGTTTGTTCGTTCAGAGATGCAGTAAAGGATCACCTAACTCTATTTTCAGTTTGCTGATGTGTTAGAGAGATTTATTTTATAACTTCAAGACGCATTTGGCCAGTCTAACATATCGCGAGTAATTTTTTCGATAAAGGGCGCTTTATTACTTAAAAGGTTTCAGCATTTCATCCGGCCTCTACATAACTAAGACGCACACAGCCAAACAAAGTCCTCTCACCAACACCAAAAATAAAAAGAGGTGAAATTCAAAGAAAAAAGTAGAGTCTGCATAACGCCTAAACCGAAGGGAGCCCATTCCTAAGATCATGCTGCCACCCATGTTGGGTAAAAGTATCCCTCACCGTAACCTCCAATAGTGTACACCCCCGTAAACAGGCCTTGATTCTCCACGAGTTGTAGAGAGGACCATAAACGAAGAGTCCCAGTACATCTGTAGATAACCTGCATAAGACAACTACTTTTATCATTGAAAACCTTATCATCTCTGCATAGCTAAAGCGACCAAATAACGGCAAGCGCTCCCACCCTGAGAAGCCTTCTAAACCTGTGATCTATCCCATGTAACCAGTTGCCAAATATATTAGCAACACTACAAGGAGGATACAAGCCAGAAGTTGTTTGGATGACTGACCATAAGAACGAGGCAATTTTCATTGGAAGAACGAATGCTTTATTGCCTCATCATGTTGACAAAATACACATTGCGTACTTCCATGCCAATTCGTCTTAATAAGGTTATCTTTAGTAAGAATGACTCCACGACGAAGATACCATGCAAAGATTTTTATTCTTAAGAGGTATATTCATCTTCCAACTCTTCTTGTTATTATCAACTGGCCCATCAGACTAGAGTAAAGCTCTATACATAGACTCTACTAAGAATCTTACATTCCCATGTAGGTTCCAACAAAATATATCGAACCCATCTCACAAATGCATCATGGACAACCGTTGGACCAGGATGTTCCATGATTGGAGTCTGGTTCCAATTAAATCTCTTCTGAACGTCACATTTGGCAGAAATGATTCCAAAACTGTGGTGATGGTATCACTGTCGGTGTCAAAACCGGCAGATCTCGGGTAGGGGGTCCTGAACTGTGCATCTAAGTATCGAAGGTAAGAGGAGGCATGGGACATGATGTTTACCCAGGTTCAGGCCTTCTTGATGGACTTTGATGAGTATAGGGGTTACAAGAGTTGATCTACCTTGAGATCGTAATGGATAAACCCTAGATGTCTAGCAAGTATGATTGTGATCGCCCCTATGGACTAAACCCTCCAGTTTATATAGACACCAGAAGGATCTAGGGTTGTACAGAGTAGTTTACAGAGAAAGGAAGGTACATGATCCGAAGGCCAAGCTTGCCATCCACGCAAAGGAGAGTCCCATCCGGACACGGGGAAAGGTCTTTAATCTCATATCTTGACGGCTCATTAGTCCGGCCCATATCACATATCCCGGACGCTCGAGGACCCCTTAGTCCAGGACTCCCTCAGTAGCCCCTGAACCAGGTGAGGGAGTCCTGGACTAGGGGGTGTCCGGATATCCGAACTATCATCATCGGCCGGACTCCAAGACTATGAAGATACAAGATTGAATACTTCGTCCCGTGTCCGGATGGGACTTTCCTTGGCGTGGAAGGCAAGCTTGGCGATACGGATATGTAGATCTCCTACCATTGTAACCGACTCTGTGTAACCCTAGCCCTCTCCGGTGTCTATATAAACCGGAGGGTTTTAGTCCATAGGACAGAACAACAATCATACCATAGGCTAGCTTCTAGGGTTTAGCCTCCTTGATCTCGTGGTAGATCCACTCTTGTACTACCCATATCATCAATATCAATCAAGCAGGAGTAGGGTTTTACCTCCATTGAGAGGGCCCGAACCTGGGTAAAAACATCGTGTCCCTTGTCTCCTGTTACCATCCGCCTAGACGCACAGTTCGGGACCCCCTACCCGAGATCCGCCGGTTTTGACACCGACATTGGTGCTTTCATTGAGAGTTCCTCTGTGTCGTCATCGATAGGCTCGATGGCTCCTTCGATCATCAACAACAACGATGCAGTCCAGGGTGAGACTTTTCTCCCTGGACAGATCTTCGTATTCGGCTGCTTTGCACTGCAGGCCAATTCGCTTGGCCATCTGGAGCAGATCGAAAGCTACGCCCCTGGCCGTCAGGTCAGATTTGGAAGTCTGAACTTTACGGCTGACATCCACGGAGACTTGATCTTCGATGGATTTGAGCCACAGCCGAGCGCACCGCACTGTCACGATGGGCATGATTTAGCTCTGCTGCCGGACAGTGCCCTGGAGGCCGCACACGAATCCGCTCCGACCCTCAATTCGGAGCCGGCTGCACAGATCGAGGACGGGTGGCTAGACACCGCCTCGGGGGCTGCTACCTCTATGGCGATGGAGCCGAATACCAACCTTGTCCCTTGTGAAGCTCGTGACTCCGAGGTGCCGGACTCCTCGCCGGACTCCGAACCCCTCGCGCCCCTACCAATTGAATCCGGTTGGGCGCCGATCATGGAGTTCACCACTGCGGACATCTTTCAGCACTCACCTTTTGGCGACATCCTGAATTCGCTAAAGTATCTCTCGTTATCAGGAGAGCCCTGGCCGGATCACAGTCAGGACGGTTGGGATGCGGGCGACGAAGAAATTCAAATCCCACCCACCACCCACTTAGTAGCCACTGTCGACGACCTAACCGACGTGCTAGACTTTGACTCTGAAGACATCGACGGTATGAACGACAATGCCGGAGATGACCAAGAACCAGCGCCTACTGGGCACTGGAAAGCCACCTCAACTCGCGACGTATACATGGTGGATACACCAAAAGGAAGCAATAACGAGGAACAACGGGACGCTGCGAAGGATAATTCCCCCGAGAAACAACCAAAACGGTGACGCAAGCACCGCCCGAAGTCCCGCCTCGATAACAATAGCACCCATACTGACCCAGCCGTAGCGCAGGGCGAACCAGTGGACGACGAACATGCCACCAAGCAACCATCCGAACAGGATGAATTGGACGAACAACCCATCCCCAGCGAAAACAACAGTCCAGACGATCTCACGCCGGACACATCATCGGAGCATAAGAACCTTCACAAAAGGCTCGTCGCCACTGCAAGAAGTTTGAAGAAGCAGAAGCGGAAGCTCAAAACAGCGGAAGACGTACTCAGAATGAGATGGAGCAAAGTACTCAAGACTGCAGATAAATGCGGCAATAGTCACCAAGCAAAGAGCTACCCAAAGCGCAAGCTGTTGCCCGAATTCGACGAGGAGGCCGTAGAGCCCCCACAGTCAAAAAGCAAAGAGGCCGCCTGGCCGGATAGACGACCAGATGACAGGCCAAGAGCGGCAAGCAGCGCCGCACACAAGCCGGCACACGATCCACATAAGGATCCTCACAAAAAGGATGGCCCGGTCAGGTCCATCTATGGGCCAAAAAAGAAGGCTCCAGGAAGCAACACAACACGCCGAGTGTTCGAAGATAATGGCACACCTAAATACAGGGGCGCCGCACACCCACTATGTTTCACCGATGAGGTACTGGATCATGAATTTCCAGCGGGATTCAAGCCCGTAAACATAGAGGCATACGACGGAACAACAGACCCCGGAGTCTGGATTGAGGATTACATCCTACACATACATATGGCTAGAGGAGATGATCTCCATGCCATAAAATACCTACCCCTCAAGCTCAAAGGGCCAGCTCGGCATTGGCTCAAAAGCCTCCCGGAAAATACCATTGGAAGTTGGGAGGAGCTCGAGGACGCATTTCGAGCAAATTTTTAGGGGGCTTATGTCCGCCCTCTGGATGCAGACGATTTAAGTAACATAACTCAACAGCCCGGAGAGTCAGCACGCAAATTCTGGAATAGGTTCCTCACCAAAAAGAACCAAATAGTCGACTGTCCGGACGCCGAAGCCTTGGCAGCCTTTAAACATAACGTCCGAGACGAATGGCTCGCCAGACACCTCGGCCAGGAAAAACCAAGAACAATGGCCGCGCTAACGAGCCTCATGACCCGGTTTTGCGCGGGGGAAGATAGCTGGCTGACAAGATGCAGCACCAGCGACCCGAGTACATCCGAGGTCAGGGATGGAAATGGGAAATCACGACGCAGAAAAGATCAGCGCCGGAATAAGGAAAATGGCCCAAATAGCACGGCGGTCAACGCCGGGTTCAAAAGCTCTCGGCCGAATAACAAAACACCGCCTCTTAAGGACAACAGTGACGAGCTATCCAACCTAAACAAAATCTTGGATAGGATATGTCAAATACACAGTACCCCCGGGAAACCTGCAAACCATACCCACAGAGATTGTTGGGTCTTCAAGCAGTCCGGCCAACTTAACGCCGAACACAAGGGGCTCGACACACCAAGCGAAGACGATGACGAACCCCACAAGCAGAGCGCCGGAAAACAGAAGACTTTCCCACAAGAAGTCAAAACAGTGAACTCACTTCAAGTGATAGCAAGAAAAAATAGTGCGGCACCTACTAAAATACGCGCCGCACGGTCCACCCCAGCGGAGTCCCGAAATTGGATGTCAAAACCAATTACTTTCGACCATCAGGATTACTCCAGAAGTATTCAAAACGCAGGAAGGACTGCTCTGATATTGAAGCCCATAATCGACGGACTACAATTTACACAAGTCCTAATGGATGGCGGCAACGATTTAAACCTGCTATATCCGGACACAATCCGCAGAATGGGGGTAGACCCTACCAAAATTCGCCATAGCAGCACTTCCTTTAAAGGAGCGACGCCAGGCCCTTACGCCAATTGCACGGGCTCCTTACTTCTAGAAGTTGTGTTCGGTTCATCCGACAACTTCTGTCGCGAAAAGCTAATCTTCCATATCGCCCCATTTAAAAGTAGCCATCAAGCGCTATTGGGACGCGAAGCTTTCGCCCGCTTTAACGCAATACTGCATTACGCGTCTCTTACACTTAAAATGCCCGGTCCACGCGGCATCATCTCATTAAAAGGTAACTTCAAGTGTTTCTCGACCACGGAAGAACGTGAGACTGCCTTGACAGCCACACACTAATCCGGCCTTGCCAATCAAAGCCCCTAAAAAACAGGTCATTCAAACCCCGGACACGGTTAGGCGAGTCCGGCATAAATAAACTAGGGGCTTCCTAGCCGCATACCCCTTTACAAGGGGCTGCGCGCATGAACAATGAAAGCCAATAAAGCTCAACTTTATTCATTTTTTAAATCATACTCTGTCTAAAATACATTTTTTGCATGATATCTTTCCAAACTAAGTTCTTCTCTTTTACAGATGAACAACGTGCTACACCCGTCCAGGATACAGCACAACGGAGACACAGGCACAGGCGTGCAGCAAGGACCCGTTGCAAGGATTCTTTTCAGATTAAGACCCTGCATAAACCTTTTTTTACTGTCTCTTGTTGACACACATCCACCGGTTCCTTACCATAACCGAGGAGGAGGCTGGCGTTTTGGCATCGGCCGTGTCAGAAGTTTTTGCGTGTACCTGGACACTAGGGGCTTAGGGCATTATTCTGCCCGTTATCATAAAGACCAAATACCTCAGGGAGTGTTCAGCGTCTCGAGTTAGGCCTTATATGCATCAGCTCTGAATCATGTCTTTGGTCAAATGTTGGGTTTGCCCGGCTCCTGTGTTTTGCTGCCTTACATTCCGCTCTATCGGCTAACACGGCACCAGGAGAACTACTGCGATTGTGCCCCGGTTCGGCCGGGCGAGCACCTCAGTAGAGAAAGCTGAAAACTGACTGTCATGATATAGCGAGAGACTGGTCAACCACTCGATCGACTACCGGAATGTGTAGAATTCCTCCGCTTTGACGAAGGACCGTTTCCCGGTCAGGCACACACGCGCCCCGAAATCGGAGAGCGCGGTGCCCATAGGGGCTATATCGTAGCCCCACCTTAGAACTCCTATGGCTAAGTGAAAGTGATAAAGCATTATAGTCCGGTTGCCTGGTTTGCTACGCTACCACCTCCTTCACAGGACCAAGACGTTGGATTAATTGTGAAAATGCGCTTTTTTGCAAACACCCCCGCACCATGTGCGTGGGGGCTGAAGCCGAAGACTGCCATCTTTCAGGTTATATATACATATACATTAACGGCCGCACAGGAGATATCTCAATACTTGAACGCACAAGTATAAAAAGCCCTTATATCACAAATATGGTTTTACAAATCATACATGTCATTTGAACATAACGTTTTTCGAGCACTGCGACTCAACTAAACGAGCGCCCCGCAGGACTTCCTCAAAATAGTGCTCGGCGGGTAATCGGCTTCTGCCCGAATCCCGGGACGCAACGTCGGTGGCATCCATCTCTGCCCAGTATGTTTTGACACGGGCGAGAGCCATCCGTGCACCCTCTATGCATGCCAACCGCTTCATCGCCTTAATGTGCGGCACCGCGTCAAGGAATTGCTGCACTAAGCCAAAATAACTCTTCGGCTTGGGCCTTTCCAGCCACAAATGAGCCACCACATCCTTCATGGCAAGTCCGGACAGCCTATTCAGCTCAGCCCACTCAGCCAACCGGTCGGTTAACGGAAGGGGACGCCCCGGACTATGGAATTGAGACCAAAAAAGCTCTTCCATTTCGTGATCCTTTTGGCTTCGGAAGTGCACGACTGCGTCCACCGCACTCGCTGCCAAATTCAGATAAGGATCCTCTGCACCCCACAACTGGCCCAACTGAGCATACTTCAGATCCGTGAACTTCCTACGCAGCAGAAAGGGCTTTCTAGCCGCAATGTCTCCAGCTTGACGAAGCTCCTCCTTTATACCCCGCATTGCAAAACGGGCATCCTTGGCTTCGGCGGAGGCCTTCTTCAGGTCCTCTTGCTCCGCTTGGCGTTCTCTTTCAAGAACCCCATAGCGGTCGGTAGCATCTTTTAGTTTCACGGCCATTCCGGCCATCTCCTCCCTGCTTCGGCAGTGAGCAGCCTTTTCGGCTTTTAGCTCCTCACCTGCCTTCGAGGCAGCCGCATCACTTTTTCTGGCTTGCTCCTTGGCTCAAGCAAGCTCTGCTCGAAGGTCCTCCATAGCAGCGGCGCCATCTGTATCAAGCATACATGTTGTAAGGTGTGGGCATCAGCTCCCTTACCAGGTGACCGCGGAGAAACCACCTACCTTGTGACTCGTCAAGTTGTTTATTGACCAGCGTGATGTCCGCATCCGCAACGTCAAGTTGCCGCTTCAGTTCGGCAACTCTATCAGTTCGGCTGGCCATCGAACTTTCCGCCACCTGCATAGGAAAGGCGACATTTTATAACTGAGACTATGATCCTCGGCACGCTACCGCTTTCGACAACATACCGAGTCTCAGGGGCTACTATCTATACAGGGCACACTCTATGTGCAAAACTGTCAAAAGGTATGTCATTTTTTGCGTACCTCAAACCCCGTCAGTAAACTCCTGACGGCCTCATGCAACCCACTCTCAGCGGACGAGATCCTTTCAATCACCGTACTCATTAATGTACGGTGGTCTTCTGAGATAGACGCCCTCTCGAGCAGATCCTTCAGCTCCACCGGCCGTACACCACTTGGTGCCGAACTCCCCGGCCCCGCCGGACTTGGGGAGATCCTCCGTGACGACACCTCAGGGTCGTCCGCCCCGCCTGACGGTGCGGCAGATGGAGGCGTTTCGCTCTCCATCATCTCCGGACGAAGGTCCCTCGAAGATGAGCTCTGCTGAGAAGGGCTGAGATCCGAACTACAAGGTAAGAACTTCGGTTATCCTCAGAAATAAAAATGGGGATGTCCCTTATTACAAAACTCCCCTTTTTCTACTTACGGCTCGCTGGAGGGCTGATTCCTTTGGGGAGACAGTGCGGCCGGGACTCCTCTCGGCACAGGACCTTCCGGTGCAGATTTCTTCCCCCGCTTTGAGGCCTTGGCCCCCGGGTCTTCGGAAGCGGTGCTCTTCTCCCCCTGGAGGGAGGGATTCTTGATTCCCCCCTTATTGAGAGCCTCCTTAACAGAGGCGGTAGTTTCCCTGTTCCCCCCTTCGCCCTCCTCCGAAGGCGCAACCTCCAACATCTTGACTAACACGGGATCCGCGTGGTCTTAGGGAGGGGGCCGGAAACCGTATCAGTTTTGCTTGCGCTATCCACTCCTGTTCAAAGGATAGCTGGTTAAAAGGCAAATCCATGATAAATAAATGGTCGGTATGTCTAGACACAGGACTACTTACTTGAGTATCCGGGCACTTGCAGCTTAGGCCGGCATCCTCGGTCAAGTCCGGACACATCTCTTGTGATCCGAAGAACAGTTTATACATCTCCATGGGTGTCGTACCCATGAAGTGTTGAAGAGCTCGCGGTCCCTCCGGATTGAATTCCCACAGGCGGAGGGGGCGATGTTTGCAGGGCAGAAGACGCCAAATCAGCATAACCTGCGCCACTACAACCAGATTGATCTTCCTTTCTTGGAGGTCTTGAATCCGGCCTTGCAATAGGGGTACGTCCTTGGACGGCCCCCAGTCAAGCCCTTTGTTGACCCATGACGTCAGCCGTTGTGGAGGGCCCCAGCGAAAGGCGCGCGGCGGCCTCTGCCTGCTGCCCCTGGGAGCGGTGATATACAACCACTCCTGTTGCCACAAGCCGAGCTCCTCCTGAAAAGAGCCCTCGGGCCATGGAGCATCGGCCCTCTTGCTTATAACCGCCCCGCCGCACTCTGCCTGACGCCCCTCAATCATCTTCGGCTCCACATTGAAGGTTTTGAGCCACAAACCAAAGTGAGGGGTAGTGCGGAGGAAGGCTTCACAGACGACAATAAATGATGAGATGTGGAGGATGGACTCCGGAGCAAAGTCGTGGAATTCCAGCCCATAGTAAAACATGAGCCCCCTCACGAAGGGATCCATCGGGAAGCCTAAACCCCGACGGAGGTGAGACACGAACACGACACTCTCGCCAGGCTCGGGAGTAGGAATGACTTGCCCTTGGGTAGGCAACCTATGCGAAATCTCGTAGGTCAAGTACCTGGCGTCTCTCAGCTCTAGCACGTCCTCTTCCGTGACGGAGGAGGGCATCCACCGGCCCTGTAGGTCGGAGCCGGACATTGTCGAAGGTCCGAAGTACCCGAATCTGGAGCCTTGGGTGTTGGAACTCGAGGCGAGGGGCGGATTCGATTGAGGATTGAAGAAAAGGAACGGGCCTTGGTCTCATTATAAAGAGGGAGAATACCAAGAGCCGTCCCTGTGACCGTGTGGAACTTGCCTTCGATGGAGGGGGCGTGGCAATGGGCGCGGTTGGGTTACCCACGTCCGTATTGATGAGAATCCCGGAATAAGGGGAACATGATCTCTGCTTTGACAAGACGTGCCAAGGAAACCGCTTCGCTAAACGCGCTGAGGTGGTATAATAAAAACGATTCGAGTAAAGGCTTGGTTGTGGTGTGACTTCATGCCACAAAATACGTCAGCAGATTAACTTGTGTAAATATTATTCTCTCTACGGTGGTATGTGGAATTTATATTACAGAGCCGGACACTATCCTGGTGTTCACAATCTTCTATGAATTATTCGGAGGAGGAACCCGCCTTGCAATGCCAAAGACAATATGCGTGCCGGACTCGTCGACATTGAAGCCTGGTTCAGGGGCTACTGAGGGAGTCCTGGACTAGGGGGTGTGCGGATATCCGAACTATCATCATCGGCCGGACTCCTAGACTATGAAGATACAAGATTGAAGACTTCATCCCGTGTCCGGATGGGACTTCCCTTCGCATGGAAGGCAAGCTTGGCGATACGGATATGTCGATCTCCTACCATTGTAACCAACTCTGTGTAACCCTAGCCCTCTCCGGTGTCTATATAAACCGGAGGGTTTTAGTCCATAGGACAGAACAACAATCATACCATAGGCTAGCTTCTAGGGTAGATCCACTCTTGTACTACCCATATCATCAATATCAATCAAGCAGGAGTAGGGTTTTACCTCCATCGAGAGGGCCCGAACCTGGGTAAAAACATCGTGTCCCTTGTCTCCTGTTACCATCCGCCTAGACGCACAGTTCGGGACCCCCTACCCGAGATCCGCCGGTTTTGACACCAACACCAGGCTTCAATCATGATGCATCCGGATTGTCTTCGGCATTGCAAGGCGGGTTCCCTTTCCGAATACTCCAAAGCAGCTTTCCACACACAAGAGCTGTATCCAGCCCTACTTAACACGTGCAACCATAAGCTGTAAAAAGCAACAATACTTAAAATAAGTCATGTCCACGGGCCACCTTTTCGGTGAGACGTTATGTTCTGGCCTTATTATTATTATGAACCGTTTTACATCCTCGTTTCACATTTCGAGGCACGTCCAATGACACATCTTGTCAAAGCAGAGAACATGACCCCTTATCACGGGATTCTCATCAATAGGGGTTTTAAGTAATACAACCATGCCGGTCACACGTCCCCTTGGGAATAGGCGAGATTTAAGGCTTATGAGGGGGCGCTTGATATTCGCTGCCTCTATAAGAGGACAAAGACCCATCTGTTCACCTCACGCCTTCTTCTTCTTCTGCCTTTCAATCCCCCGAGCTCCAGCGCCCAAGTTCCAAACTTACCTTCCGCCCAACTTCTCCAGCAATGGCCGGATTTGGCTTTCGGGACAAGTGGATGGCCTCCTCGTAATGGAGAAGAACATCCAGGATCTGCATGAGGTGAGGTACCTGACAGCTGAGATCCGACACAGGCTTCCAACCCCAGGGCAAGTCATCCCCACCCCGGAACCCGCTGAAAGGGTGGTTTTTATCCCTCACTTCCTCCGAGGACTCGGATTCTCACTTCACCCCTTCGCCCGATGTCTCATGTACTACTACGGGCTGGATTTCCATGATCTGGCCCCGAATTCCTTCCTCCACATCTCGGCATTTATCGTCGTGTCTGAAGCATTTCTCCGTGTCCCTCCTCACTTCGGCTTATGGCTCAAGGTTTTTAATGTGATGCCGAAGGTGGTCGAAGGCCAGCACGCTAAGTGCGGCAGCGCCATCATGAGAAAGCTCAACCATGTTACCTGGCCCAAAGGGATATTTGTGGATACTGTCAAGGTGTGGCAGCAGGAGTGGTTCTATATCACCGAACCCCATGGAACCAAGTGGGCTGCTGCTCCTGCCTTCAGATCTGGATCTCCGCTGCAGCTCGCATCCTGGCCAACAAGGGCCTAGATTGGGGTCCCTTGAGAAAGTGTCAACGCTGCAGAAGTGTATCAAGAGCATGATAAAAAAGGACATCACCCTTGCTGATGTGATTCAGGTGATGCTCATCCGCTGAGCTCTCCCTTGCCAACGACGGCCTCTCAAAATGTGGGAGTTCAATCCGGTGGGGCCATGGACCCTGCAACACTTCTTGTGTACAACGCACAAAGGGATCTGGAAGCTGCTCTTAAGGAAGCAGAAGACGTGGCCACGGACGTCCGACAACACTGGCCTCGACTGCAACAATCCGGCATCCCCAGTAAGTATCATATTTCCGAACACTACCTAGCTTGTCGATCTTAGCGAGGGGTCCTGAAAATTCCATCTCCTGAATAGGACTAGATAAAGAAGGCTGAGCGAATCAAGTGTCTGGCCCCGCTTCCCGAAAACCCAGCCGATCCTATGTTAATGAAGATGCTAGTCCCGGCGCCCTACCAGGCGCTGGCAAAGAAGGACAAGAAGAAGAAGACCAAGAAGGCCGAAGGTGTCCTCCATCCTGAAGGAACTTTGGTCGCCGTGTCTGGAGGAACCGAAGCTCCTTCCTCTCACAAGGAAGATGAAGATGAGGACGAGGAGGAGGAGGAGGAAGCAGAGAACCCTCCTCCCAAACAGAAAAAAGAGAGCGGCCTCCGTAGATCTGGAGGAGGGGGCGTCCAAGAGGGGAAGGATATCCCTCTCAGATGACTCGGATTCGGGCACCAAGGCCGTCCCCAAGCACCGCCCCCGAACCAAGCCCCTCGCCGAATCGTGAGCTCCTTAATATGTCTTATATACATCTAATATTTTTATAGAGTATAAGAATAATATCGAATTTCATATTCCAGTCCGGCCCGTGACATTCCTCAAGAATCGTCGTCATCGGGGGATCTTACGCCGGAGAAGATGGAGAGTGATACGCCTCCACGAGCTTCCTCGCCTCCTATGGCGGACGATCCCGAGGTGTCGTCCCAAAGGATTTCTCTGGGCTCCGGAGAAGTGCGGTAGGGGACCAATGCGGCGTCGAAGGCTGCCGAGAACATGGGGGGTGCAACCCCCATGGAGACCGGCCACGAGGGTCCTGGATTATCCGACCCTCAGCTGGATACTATTTTGGGGACCCAAACGGTTCGAGAATAGAATCAGTAGCCCCCTCTGCAGGAGGGGGAGACGGCGACCTCTGCGAATGTAGAGGCATCGAACATGCTGATGGATGCACTGCAAAGTGCATCCGTCTTGGAGGAGCACCGTACCTTAATGGGTACGGTGGTTGAAAAGGTTCAGTCCGCTAAAATCGGACTGAATGAAGCCTTCACGAGCCTGCTAAGGTATGCAATGTAATTTCTTTTAGCCGCTTTCTATAAAAAATCCGCCTATATATAGATAGTAGCCCATGAGACTCTGTTTGGCCAATGAAGAAGGGCGAACAAAGGGTCTATAGATATTCGCAGGATATAACATACTTATCCTTTTTGATAAAAATCAGGCTTCACTATTAGCGGTGACCGCTCAGGCCGCCGAAGTTTCCGAACTGAAGCGGAAACCGCAGCTGGTCGATGAGGACAATATCCGGATTAACAAGCGGCTCAATGAGGCGCAAGGTATGTTTTCAAGTGCACCATTTTCAATTGAAGTAGTTTGCAAATGCTAAGATGAAGCTCAAGCTATATGCATAATTGCAGATGGCGCTGCTGAGGTCGAGACCCTCAGGAGTGACCTTGCCCGCGCAAAGGAGCCGGCAAGGGTGAGCGATGCGGCCGCTGAAAAAGCAGCTGCCGATTTGAAGGACGACTAGGCCACCCGGCGTCAGCTCGAGGAGCGCGTATCCAAGATTGAGCAAGAGCTCAAGGACGCAACTCGCAAGTGCGAGCTCCTTGAGGAGGAGAATAAAGTGAAGGCGGCCGAACTCGCCAAGGCCCTTCAGGACACCCAAGAGGCGAGGTCCGAATACCGAGTGGCTCGCGAGGAGCTGCGACAGGCCGGACAGATAGCGGCTGGCAAGCCCTTTCTTTTAGAGTCTAAGTTTGGCGATCAGAAGTATGCCTTACTTAATAGACTATGGAGTTCTCCGGGCGCCTTTTCAGATCATCTAATGAGCGCTGCTGACGCAGCGCAATTCTACCGGGCCCTGGAGGGGCATGTGACAGAGAAGCTGTTCTGGTCACAATTTGTGACGCATGAGCGTTCGACGCTGCTGAACGACCAGATGGCGTAGTGG
The DNA here is from genome assembly GCA_963921465.1 of Triticum timopheevii. Taxonomy (NCBI): domain Eukaryota; kingdom Viridiplantae; phylum Streptophyta; class Magnoliopsida; order Poales; family Poaceae; genus Triticum; species Triticum timopheevii. The sequence goes on from OY997268.1 coordinate 240,274,593, forward strand.
GCTAAGTTGCATAGGATGTCTCGATCGGCCATGAAGGAGGTCATACTCCAGCTGTGGCCGGCCGAACCCGTTCTGAGCAGCTATTTTGGCCTAGTGCAGCGACTCAGTGATGTCGTGCCCCGAATTGATGCCATCAAATGGTCGGTGTGCATAGAAGGTGCACAGAGGGCCTTCGCCTGCCTCAAGGTGCACTGGGCCAAGATGAAAGCCGTTGTTGTCGCAGTTGAGGGTCCCCCCGAAATCAAGGACCACCGCCTGCCGGAGCGTTACTTAGACGACGTCCCAGAGGGTGCTTGCTTGACAGAGGGTCAATGCTCAAAGGACATTATATTCAAATGAATGTATTCGAACGACCCGGTTGTGTGCATTATAGATATTAATGCTTTGTATATATTTGCACCATTATCTAAAGTTGATTTCCTCCTGTGCGGCCGTTTTTTGTATGCCTGAGAGTTTTCCAGTCGTCGGCTTCGACCCCCACATAGATGCTACGGGCGTGTTCGGAATGGCACATGAGCACTCTTGACCCAATGTCTTAGTCCATGATGGAGGTGTCAGTGCGTCAAACCAGGCAATCGAACTATACGGCATTACCGCTCTCACTTAGCCATAGGAGTTTGATGATGGGGCTATGAAATAGCCCCTAGTGCGTATGAGGCTCTCCGAATGCGGATGCATTACGTATATGACTTGGAAAAATAGTCCTTCGTTTAATACGGAAAAATCATTAAAGACTTAGTAAGTCACCGAGTGGCTGACCAGCTCTCGCCGCATCATGACAGTCAGTTGAGGTGCTTGATCGGACGAACAAGAAACACAATCGCAGTAGTTCTCCCTTTACTACCCTAGCCGAACAAATGGAACGTAAGGTAGCAAATACAGGAGCCGGGCAACCCAACTATTGACCAAAGACATGATTCGGAGCCGATGCATATAATGCCAAGTTCAGGACACCAAAGTGTGCTACAAAGTTGTTTGGGATTTCACTTAGCGGCACATATGTGGCCGTAACGTTCCCCTGGCAATTGGTGCCAGGGTATGTGAGTGAGACAACTGGGGAGACAGAATACAGTTTTTTGAATAAAATTGATACAGACAGATTGTCCCAACTAGGATCTGATTTGATATGTCAAAATGTGATCTTACAAAGAGTACCATAAGTACAAGATTCATTTTACATGCCAGGGGTCTAATAATAAGGTGAAAAGCTCAGTACAGGTCCTTAAAATAAGGTTTGGTCCGAAGAGTTCTTTGGATAGCCTGTCGCACGTATGCGCCGCTTTCGCCTTGTAGAGAGGGGTTCCTTGAAGGGAACGGTCTTCGGTTATCCGCATGAAACCGGGCTCGAAGAGAGTCCTTGTAAGTCCATCGGATATATAGGTTCGAGTGCACATGTGGTAGGAGAGAAAAATAGTCGAAGAAAGGTGGAAGGTCATACAGGGTCGAACCGTACTATAGACCTGTTCATATTGTGCCTCCGTTGATGTCCAAGGTATTTTGAGTGTGTAGTGATGCATGCATGGTACGAATTCCGCGGTTGTGCATGGCGATCGACGGAGGCGAAACTGCTAGTCTAGCTCCGGAAGTACCGAGCCGTCAGCTTGCGGGTCTGACCGTACTTTTTTAGCAAAGTCTAGCGGTGTAACGCCCTGGATTCGATGCGCCAGGTGTCTTCCGTTTATTTGTCGTCATTGCCTTGTCATTTGCTTGCGTGTTGCATTTTTTCACGTCATCATCTGCATTTCATCTGCATGTTTTTCAAAACTTGCATCCGTTCGGGTTCCGCCGGTTCTCACAGTTGTCCGTTCTGAGCCCAGACACACTAGCACGCGCCCGTCGCCCCTCTCAGACCTTGTTTCGTGAGCGGGAGAAAAACAATCTCGGAATGGACCGAGGTTTGCCAACTGGCCTTGGTATATCACCGGTAGACCGCCCGTCAAATTTCGTTCCATTTGGAGGTCGTTTGATGCCCCCAACGATTAACCGCGTAGCCCGAAACCCCTCTCTCTTTGCAACCCAGCCCCTCTTCACCATAGATCATGAGCCCATCCAAACCCCCTCCATGCTCTCGGTTGTTCGATCATGATCGTGTGGGCGAAAACCGCACCTCATTTGGACACTCCTAGCTCCCTATGCCTATATAAACCCCCTCTCGACCGAAATTTTCGGGCAAACCATAGTCTTCTTCCTCTCCCCGCCGCCAGATGAATTGCCCACCACGACCGGACATTTCCGCCCGCCCCGCAGCCAACCACGGTCCGCCATGTGGCATCCGGCCACCGCGCGCGCCGCCTGCCCGACAGGCCCGTGTCAGGCCCCCGAGTCCGAGCGCCGCCGTCCCGCTCCTCCCGCGCGTCCACCCGACCCCACGCCTCGGCTCCCCACCTCCGCGCCGATCGCCGCCGGCGTGGCCCCGCCGCCGCGGCCATGGCTCCGTCACCGCGAGCCTCGGCTCCTCCTCGCCGTCGCCGCCGTCCCGCGAGCGCCCGAGCCCGCGCCCGCCAGGACCCTCCGCCGCCCGCGCCTAGCTCCTCTGCCGCGCCGCCATGTGCCCCGCCACGCCTCGCTGGCGTCCCGCCCGCTAGCCTCCATGGCCGGCGCCGCCTTGAAGCTCGCCGGAGCTGGCCGAGCTCGCCGCCCCCGTGCCTCCCCGGCACAGATCCAGCCAGATCCGGGGAAGGAGACCCCGGATCCGCCTCCCGGGCGTCTTCCCCGTCTACTCCGGCCTCCTCCTACCTCAACTCCGGCGAACCTCGTTCTCCGCGCCCAAATTTGAAAACCCGAGGTTGACCCCGTTTTTTCGTCCAAGTCCCTTAATTTGCATATTCTGGTGCCCAGTTTGTCATGCCATAACTTCCTCTGTGTGGATCTGTTTTGTGCGTGTTATATATCAAAATGTTCACTGTGAGATGCTCCTCATTTTTTTCCATTGTGCCATGATTGTTTGAGTTCACCTTGATGCCCTAATCATCATTGCAAGAGTTCTATATGATGTTAACTGCTGTCTGGTAACAGAACTTGGTGATTTGTCTTTTTCATTGCATTTTGTGTGTGCATCCTTTGAGCTTGATGTCTACATGAGTTTTGAGCTACATCATGCCATCCTTACAGTGGTGCAATCCATTTATTTTTGTGAGTGTTGTAGTGAGTGCTTCGAGCTCGTGAAGTAGGGTACTTGCTGTTGTTGTTTTGCTAGGCTGAATCTGCTATCTCATGATGCTCTGTAACCCTGCTGCTACAAGTCATTTTATGCATAATCTGGAGATGTTCACTAAGGATGTTTTGTTACAAATGTCATGGTCTATACATCCATGCCCTTGTTTGCATTTATAGCATGCTGTAGATTGTCCATATCGTGCTCCAAAGTTGCTAAATAATGTTGCTGTCAGCCTGTTAACATTAAGTTTAGTTTTGCCATGAGTTTTGCTAGTGATCCATGCACCCTATGAACTTTATCTTGACATGCTTAGTTTCATAAATATGTCATATTATTGTTTGTCACCTTGTCATGCTATGTTTTGCTCTGCTGATATTTGTACAAGCTCACCAACATGCCTACTTATCGTTGTTCCTGCCATGTACTGTTATTCTGAATCTGTCATATCACTTGCCATGTTTGCATAGATGCTACCATGTTTTCTGTAGATCTTTGGCATTAGTTCAGCAAGAGAGTTTTGTTCTTTGTCTTTAGTATTAGCACGACATGCCTTTGTTTGCCATGTTAAGCTCCTATAGCATGTTGTTTGATAGTTCTAAACATTGCAACCTGATGTTATTTCTGCCAAGTCTGAAACTGTTATAATTTGCAATCTTGCCATGTCCTTTTGAGCATGTTATAATGTTTTCTGGAGATAGCTCAGTGTTCATGTTTTGTAATGCTTTACTGTACTTCATGCCCATGCCTTTTGTTTTCACGTTGAGATGCTGTAGCATATTGTTTTGATGCTTGCTAGATGCCTAGTTGCTGTTTTGGACAGCTTGTCCTTTAAACTTGTTTCATGTGCATGTGTTCAACCGTTGCTCTGTTATGAGTGTGCTCTATATGAAAGTTGCTTGATTTTGCATGAAGTTTCATTTTATCATGTTGCATCCATGTTTTGGAAGTGTTTGCTTGATGTTTGTATGCATTTTGCATCAATGCCATGTTTGACTTGTTTTGCTCATATCTTCTAGGCCGTAGCTCCGAATTAAATGAACTTTATATGTAACTTGACTAGAATCTCGTGTAGATCATCTTGGTGCATCTTAACTTGCTGTTTAACAACTTGAACATAAGGTTTATTCAGTTCTGGACCGATTTCTAAATTTGCATATGAGGACTTACCGGAATTGTTATATGTTGTTTCTGGCCTCATTTAAACTTGCTTTGATGTGTTGTTCTTGTATGCATCATCTTTTGCCATGAGTAGCGTCATGTAGTCTTGTCTTGCATCATACTTGGTTGAGCATCATGTCATTTATATGTGTGGTGTGTTTACCAAGTTGTGTGCTTCTTCTCGATAGTTCCCGTTTCGTTGCGATCGTGAGGATTCGATCGTCTATGCTTGGTTCGCCTCCGTGGCTTCATCTTCTTCATGGACTCGTTCTTCTTCCTAGCGGGATATCAGGCAAGATGACCGTCACCTTGGATCTCACTACTATCATTGCTATGCTAGTTGCTTCGTTCTATCACTATGCTGCACTTCCTATCACTTGTTCTTCAAGCCTTCCCAAATTGCCATGTCAGCCTCTAACCTTTTCACCCTTCCTAGCAAACCGTTGCTTGGCTATGTTACCGCTTTTGCTCAGCCCCTCTTATAGCATGGTTAGTTGCAGGTGAAGTTGAAGACTGCTCCATGGTGGACAGGATTTTGTTGGGATATCACAATATCTCTTATTTAGTTAACGCATCTATATACCTGGTAAAGGGTGGAACGCTCGGCCTTATGCCTGGTGTTTTGTTCCACTCTTGCCGCCCTAGTTTCCATCATATCGGTGTTATGTTCCTTGATTTTGTGTTCCTTACGCGGTTGGGTAATTTATGGGACCCCGTTGACAGTTCGCTTTGAATAAAACTCCTCCAGCAAGGCCCAACCTTGGTTTTACAATTTACCTCACCACCACCTATATCTTTCCCTTGGGTCGGCCAACCCGAGGGTCATCTTTATTTTAGCCCCTCCCCCCCCCCCCGGCCAGTGCTCCTTCGAGTGTTGGTCCGAAATGGGCATACTGCGGGGCCACCACGGGGAAACTCGAGGGCTGGTTTTACTCGTAGGCTGACCTATCCGGTGTGCCCTGAGAACGAGATATGTGCAGCTCCTATCGGGATTTGTCAGCACATCGGGTGGCTTTGCTGGTCTTGTTTTACCATTGTCGAAATGTCTTGTAAACCGGGATTCCGAGACTGATTGGGTCTTCCTGGGAGAAGGAATATCCTTCGTTGACCGTGAGAGCTTGTGATGGGCTAAGTTGGGACACCCCTCTAGGGTATAAACTTTCGAGAGCCGTGCCCGCGGTTATGTGGCAGATGGGAATTTGTTAATGTCCGGTTGTAGATAACTTGACACTTGACTTAATTAAAACGCATCAACCGCGTGTGTAGTCGTGATGGTCTCTTTTCAGCGTAGTCCGGGAAGTGAACACGGTTTTTGGGTTATGTTTGAATGTAAGTAGGTGTTCAGGATCACCACTTGATCATTGCTAGCTTCATGACCGTTTCGTTGCTTCTCTTCTCGCTCTTATTTGCGTATGTTAGCCACCATATCCTGCTTAGTCGCTGCTGCAACCTCACCACTTTACCCCTTCCTTACCCTTTAAGCTTTGCTAGTCTTTATACAAATGGTAATGGGAGTGCTGAGTCCTCGTGGCTCACAAATTACTATAACAACAGTTGCAGGTGCAGGTTATGTGATGATCATGATGTGAGAGCGATGTTACTTGTTTTGGAGTTCTTCTTCTGCTTCTTCTTTGATTAGGGGATAGGTTCCTGGTTGGCAGCCTAGGCTAGCAGGGTGGATGTCTTTGAGTTTCTATTTGTGTTTCATCTGTAGTTGGATGTTGATCTCTTGTATGATGTTGATGTATTCTTGGGGCATTTGTGCCTTATGTATGTATCCCCAACTATTATGTATGGTTTGATGTAATGATATCCACCTTGCAAAAGCGTCTCCAAGATGCGCTTCTATCCTTGGTGGGACCTTCGAGTTCCTTTAGGATAGGGTCGCATCTTGGGTGTGACAAGTTGGTATCAGAGCCTCGACCGACCTTAGGAGCCCCCTTGATTGATCGTGTAGTTTGGCCGTTGTCGAGTCTAGAAGAAAACTGTTTTCGGAGTCTAGTTATATCGGAGAGTAGGAATTCTTTTTACTCCTCAGCCCCTTCGTCGCTCTGGTAAGGAATCTTGACGTAGGTGTTTTGAATTACTTCTCTTCCCCTTCAAATTTTCTTTAGGATCACGCGGTTGGTTTTCTAATCGTTGGTTCTCAGCTCTTTTTATCCGGAGCATTTCTCGTCAAGTTGACTCGAGCGTCTTCATCTTTGCCAAGTTCAATCCTCAGTTGTTTTCTTTTTCCCACCCGCGCACCCTTCTACTTCTCGGAGCCGGAGTCCGTAATCGAGTATCCATCTTACTCGTGCGTAGCATTTGCATTCTTTCAACCGGTGTTACCTCTTGAGTTATTCATCGGTTTTTCCCCTTCTAAGTTGCCTTTGTTTTCCCGTCCTCCCACCCTCTTCTTCCCGGAGCCTGAGTCTTTTTCGAGCGTCAATGTTCATTCGTACGGAGCCTCTTCAGTCTTCCCTCAATTATTTCAACCGGTGAATTCTCGTTTTGTTCGACATTCTTCATCCCTTTTTCTTTTCCGGTGGATTCAATTCAAGTTTTTTTTTGGGTTGATCATATTCTTTCCCTCGGCTCAATTATTTTCCCTGCTCGTTCGCCTCTCGCCAGTTTATCCTTCCGGTGTGCTCAAGACATCTTAGGAGATTCGTCTGTGTTTGAATTAATTTGAGGTTGTCACCTCATTCAAATATTTCAATTATTCCGGTGCATCATCTATCTCTTCAACAATATTTTCCAACGGTGTTTTCTCTTTAGTGGGCCCTAACCCACAGGTCTTTTCCCAGGATCTTACCTGACTCTTCTAATTTTTTTTATGGAGCTATTCCCAAATTCTTTTCAAAGTGTGACGTAAAAATGGATTCCATCAGTCACATGCCTTCTCCAAGATCTCTTTCAAATTCTTTTCATTGTCCGCTCAACCTCTTCGCTTTTCGTTCTCCCGGAGTATCTCAGTAATTTTGGTGGTGTTTCTCGTCGTCATTTGAAGACCGAAGAAGAGTTTTTCCTCTAAATCTTGCCTTTTCTCTCGAAGCTACGTGGTTCTAGCTTCATGTTATCCTCGCGAATTATTCCATTTGTCAGATATTCTTTTCATCCATCCGGAGTATTTCAAGAGTTGTTGTTTTTTCTTTTCTTTTTTCCGTCTCAATCGTCGGGAGGTCATCTTTTTGGAATATTTCTTCGTTCCTAGTTTTCAGATTCGTTCTCCAATTATTCTATATCCGTGCCCCTTCGTTCATCTCAATATTATCCCGGTGCTTCATTCAAGTGTTCTTTAATCAGCTTATGATCTCTTTGTTCTGTTGCATCTAAATCCCCTCGAACATATTGGTTCTTCTAATTCTTCCCGGTGATTCAGTCTCTTTCATCAGTCATTTTCGAATTCTTACGGTGGTTCGTTCAAGATTCTTTTTCCTTGATTATCATATTATTAATTCATTCGTTATTTTCAATCCTGCCGGTGGTTCATGAAGACCTTCTCAAGTTTGTGATATGTCACTTCTCAATCCTTTTCAAGAAGAATAAGTAGTATGCAAAATCCATTGTTTGTCATCAATTTAATTTGATGAAGGATAAGCATACAATAAATCTTATTCTTATTTCCTCGAGGTGATACAATTCTTTTCTTCCGGAGATTGTTCATGATGAAGTAATTCTCGCTTCTAGTGTTTCATCTTTTCTTTTCCGGAGTTCCAAGTTTTCCGCATTATATCATCGCGAAGCTCCATCTAAATCATTGCAAGGCTTCACCTTGTGTTTTCAACTTCTCTTTCTTTCTATCATCCTTTTATTACCGGAGTTCTTCATGGTGGTTCTTCATGATTTAATTCATTCTTCAAGAGTTCATCAATATTTTTGTTGGTGGAGTTCTAGTATCTTTTCTTCTCGCATCTTGAAGTGCAATTAATTCTCCGTATTCTTTTCAAATGGAGTTTTGCATTTCTTCATTATTCCCAGATATTCAAGCATTTGGTTGTGGCATAATTTCACCTCAAGTTTTGAGATGTTTTTTGATAAGTCCACAACAAGCTTATTGTTTCGTTGTTGATTTTCTCAACAACTCCATTCAATCCTTCCTTCTAAGTTCTTTTCATTCTATTTCAATTCTTCTGGAGGCATTGTGTTGTTCATCTCATCAAGTGTCATCCCATCTTGTGAAGTTCTTGTTCTAGTCCTTCCATTTTCAGTCGAAGTGTTGCTGAAATTCTTTTATTCATTCCTTTTCTATCTGGTTCTAATCGGAGTGGTTTCAGAATTTGTCTTCTTCTTGAGCTTTTCATTCTCTTCATATTCGTCTTTCATCTTTTCTACCCGAGTGCTCTCAACTTTGTTCATCTTTTCTTGTGCGTTCTTACTTCACCTCATCCTCTTTCTCTTCCGTCTCGTCCCTAAGATCTCGGGGCGAGATCTCTTGTTACTGAAGGAGAGTTGTAACGCCCCGGATTTGATGCGCCAGGTGTCTTCCGTTTATTTGTCATCATTGCCTTGTCATTTGCTTGCTTGTTGCATTTTGCCACGTCATCATCTGCATTTTATCTACATGTTTTTCAAAACTTGCATCCGTTCGGGTTCCGCCGGTTCTCTCTGTTGTTCGTTCTGAGCCCAGACACACTAGCACGCGCCCGTCGCCCCTCTTAGACCTTGTTTCGTGAGCGGGAGAAAAACAATCTCGGAATGTATCAAGGTTTGCCGAGTGGCCTTGGTATATCACCGGTAGACCGCCCGTCAAATTTCGTTCCATTTGGAGGTCGTTTGATGCCCCAACGATTAATCGCGTAGCCCAAAACTCCTCTCTCTTTGCAGCCCATACCCTCTTCACCACAGCCCATGAGCCCACCCAAACCCCTCCGTGCTCTCGGTCGTTCGATCATGGTCGTGTGGGCGAAAACCGCACCTCATTTGGACACTCCTAGCTCCCTACGCCTATATAAACCCCCTCTCCCCCGAAATTTTCAGGCAAACCCTAGTCTTCTTCCTCTCCCCGCTGCCGGACGAATTCCCCACCGATGGCCGGACATGTCCGCCCACCCCGCAGCCAACCACGGGCCGCCACGTGGCGTCCAGCCACCGCGCGCGCCGCCGGCCCGCCAGGCCCGGGTCAGGCCCCCAAGCCCGAGCGCCACCGCCCCGCTCCTCCCGTGCGTCCGCCCGACCCCGCGCCTCGGCTCCCTGCCTCCGCGCCGACCGCCACCGGCGTGGCCCCGCCGCCACAGCCATGGCTCCGTCGCCGCGAGCCTCGGCTCCTCCTCGCCGCCGCCGCCGCCCTGCGAGCGCTCGAGCCCGCGCCCGCCAGGACCCTCCGCCGCCCGCGCCTAGCTCCTCTGTCGTGCCGCCATGTGCCCCGCCACGCCTCGCCGGCGTCCCGCCCCCAGCCTCCATGGCCGGCGCCGCCTTGAAGCTCGCCGGAGCCGGCCGAGCTCACCGCCCCCGTGCCTCCCCGGCCCAGAACCTGCCAGATCCGGGGAAGGAGACCCCGGATCTGTCTCCCCTGCGTCTTCCCCGTCTACTCCGGCCGCCTCCTACCTCAACTCCGGCGAACCTCGTTCTCCGCGCCTAGATCTGAAAACCCGAGGTTGACCCCGTTTTTTTGTCTAAGTCCCTTAATTTGCATATTCTAGTGCCTTGTTTGTCATGCCATAACTTCCTCTGTGTAGATCCGTTTTCTGCGTGTAGTATATCAAAATGTTCATTGTGAGATGATCCTCATTTTGTTACATTGTGCCACGCTTGTTTGAGTTCATCTTGATGCCCTAATCATCGTTGCAAGAGTGTTGTATGATGTTAACTGCTGTTTGTTAACAGAACATGGTGATTTGTCTTTTTAACTGCATTTTGTGTGTGCATACTTTGAGCTTGATGTCTACATGAGTTTTGAGCTACATCATGCCATCTTTATAGTTGTGAAATCCATATATTTTTGTGAGTCTTGTAGTGAATGCTTCGAGCTCGTGAACTAGGGTACTTGATGTTGCTGTTTTGCTAGGCTGAATCTGCTATCTCATGATGCTATGTAACCCTGGTGCTACAAGTCATTATATGCATAATCTGGAGATGTTCACTAATGATGTTTTGTTATACCTGTCATGCTCTATCCATCCATGCCCTTTTTTGCATCTATAGCTTGCTGTAGATTGTTCATATCATGCTCCAAATTTGCTAAATAATGTTGTTGTCAGCCTGTTAAGATTAAGTTTAGTTTTGCCATGAGTTTTGCTAGTGATCCATGCACCCTATGAACTTGCTCTTGCCATGCTTAGATTCATAAATATGGCATATTCCTTTGGTTACCTTTTCATGCTATGTTTTGCTCTGTGGAGAGTGGTACAAGCTCACCAACATGCCTACTTATCGTTGTTCCTGCCATGTACTGTTATTCTGAATCTGTCATATCACTTGCCATGTTTGCATGGATGCTACCATGTTTTTTGTTGACCTTTGGCATTAGTTTAGCAAGGGTCTTTTGTTTGTTGTTTTTAGTATTAGCATGATATGCCTTTGTTTTCCAAGTTAAGCTCCTGTAGGATGTTGTTTGATAGTTCTAAACATTGCAACCTGATGTTATTTCTGCCAAGTCTGAAACTGTTATAATTTGCAATCTTGTCATGTCCTTTTGAGCGTGTTATAGTGTTTTCTGGAGATAGCTCAGTTTTCATGTTTTGTAATGCTTTACCTGTACTTCATGCCCATGCCTTTTTTTCACGTTGAGATTATGTAGAACATTGTTTTGATGCTTGCTAGATGCCTAGTTGCTGTTCTGGACAGCTTGTCCTTTAAACTTGTTTCATGTGTGTGTTGAACCGTTGCTCCGTTATGAGTGTGCTCTATATGAAACTTGCTTGATTTTGCATGAAGTTTGATATTATCATGTTGCATCCATGTTTTGAGAGTGTTTGCTTGATGTTTGTATGCATTTTGCATCAATGCCATGTTTAACTTGTTTTGCTCATATCTTCTAGGCCGTAGCTCCGAATTAAATGAACTTTATATGTAACTTGACTAGAATCTTGTGTAGATCATCTTGGTGCATCTTAACTTGCTGTTTAACAACTTGAACATAAGGTTTATTCAGTTCTGGACCAATTTCTAAATTTGCATATGAGGACTTACAGGAATTGTTATATGTTGTTTCCGGCCTCATTTAAACTTGCTTTGATGTGTTGTTCTTGTATGCATCATCTTTTGCCATGAGTAGCGTCGTGTAGTCTTGTCTTGCATCATACTTGGTTGAGCATCATGTCATGTATATGTGTGGTGTGTTTACCATGTTGTGTGCTTCTTCTCGATAGTTCCCGTTTCGTTGCGATCGTGAGGATTCGTTCATCTACGCTTGGTTCGTCTTCGTGGCTTCATCTTCTTCATGGACTCGTTCTTCTTCCTAGCAGGATATCAGGCAAGGTGACCGTCACCTTGGATCTCACTACTATCATTGCTATGCTAGTTGCTTCGTTCTATCACTATGCTGCGCTTCCTATCACTTGTTCTTCAAGCCTTCCCAAATTGCCATGTCAGCCTCTAACCTTTTCACCCTTCCTAGCAAACCATTTCTTGGCTATGTTACCGCTTTTGCTCAGCCCCTCTTATAGCATGGTTAGTTGCAGGTAAAGTTGAAGATTGCTCCATGGTGGACAGGATTTTGTTGGGATATCACAATATCTCTTATTTAATTAATGCATCTATATATCTGGTAAGGGTGGAATGCTCGGCCTTATGCCTGGTGTTCTGTTCCACTCTTGCCGCCCTAGTTTCTGTCATACCGGTGTTATGTTCCTTGATTTTGCGTTCCTTACGCGGTTGGGTAATTTATGGGACCCCCTTGACTGTTCGCTTTGAATAAAACTCCTCCAGCAAGGCCCAACCTTGGTTTTACAATTTGCCTCACCACCACCTATACCTTTCCCTTGGGTCAGCCAACCCGAGGGTCATCTTTATTTTAGCCCCGCCCCCGGCCAGTGCTCCTTCGAGTGTTGGTCCGAAACGGGCAGACTGCAGGGCCACCACGGGGCAACTCGAGGGCTGGTTTTACTTGTAGGCTTACCTATCCGGTGTGCCCTGAGAACGAGATATGTGCAACTCCTATCAGGATTTGTCGACACATCGGGCGGCTTTGCTGGTCTTGCTTTACCATTGTCGAAATGTCTTATAAACTGGGATTCTGAGACGGACCGGGTCTTCCTGGGAGAAGGAATATCCTTCATTGACCGTGAGAGCTTGTGATGGGCTAAGTTGGGACACCCCTGTAGGGTATAAACATTCGAGAGCCATGCCCGCGGTTATGTGGCAGATGGGAATATGTTAATGTCTGGTTGTAGATAACTTGACACTTGACTTAATTAAAATGCATCAACCACTTGTGTAGCCGTGATGGTCTCTTTTCGGTGGAGTCCAGGAAGTGAACACGGTTTTTGGGTTATGTTTGAACGTAAGTAGGAGTTCAGGATCACCTCTTGATCATTGCTAGCTTCACGACTGTTCCGTTGCTTCTCTTCTCGCTCTTATTTGCGTATGTTAGCCACCATATCCTGCTTAGTCGCTGCTGCAGCCTCACCACTTTACCCCTTCCTTACCCTTTAAGCTTTGCTAGTCTTGATACCCATGTTAATGGGATTGCTGAGTCCTCGTGGCTCACAGATTACTACAACAACAGTTGCAGGTGCAGGTTACGCGATGATCATGACGCGAGAGCGATGTTACTTGTTTTGGAGTTCTTCTTCTGCTTCTTCTTCGATCAGGGGATAGGTTCCTGGTCGGCAACCTGGGCTAGCAGGGTGGATGTCTTTGAGTTACTGTGTGTGTTTCATCCGTAGTCGGATGTTGATCTCTTGTATGATGTTGATGTATTCTTGGGGCGTTTGTGCCTTATGTATGTATCCCCAACTATTATGTATGGTTTGATGTAATGATATCCACCTTGCAAAAGCGTCTTCAAGATGCGCTTCTATCCTTGGTGGGACCTTCGAGTTCCTTTAGGATAGGGTCGCATCTTAGGCGTGACAGGCGGCCTGATGGCCGATGAAGTATGCGGCTTTAGGGGGCCGCTCTATATTTCGACTGCGAGAGCCGTAGTGTCCTCCTCAGTATGGAGGGAGCGTTCCGTGTTCCTGTTGACCGTTATGACGCTGCATCGACCGGGCATCTTGAGCTTTAAATAAGCATAGTGCGGCACCACGTTGAATCGATCGAAATTGGTCCGTCCGAGCAGTGCATGATAGCCACTTCAGAAGGGTACGATATCGAAGATCAAGTCTTCACTGCGGAAGTTGTCAGGCGAGCCGAAGACAACCTCCAATGTTATTGAGCCCGAGCAATGGGCTTCTACGCCAGGTATTACTCCTTTAAAGGTAGTTTTAGTGGGCTTGATCCTTGATGGATCAATACCCATTTTGCGGACAGTGTCCTAGTAGAGCAGGTTAAAGCTACTGCCACCGTCCATGAGGACTCGTGTGAGATGGAATCCGTCAATGATTGGGTCAAGGACCAAAGCTGTCGATCCTCCATGACAGATACTGGTCGGGTGGTCCTTTTGATCAAAGGTGATCGGGCAAGCTGACCATGGGTTGAATTTTAGGGCGATCGGCTCTACGGCATACACGTCCCTTAATGCGCATTTGGGCTCCCGCATGGGGGTGTGGGTGACATAGATCATATTCACTCTTTTGACCTCGGGGGGGGGGGGGAGGGATTGTTTCTGCCCCCTGTGTTTGGTTGGCGAGGATCTTCATCATCGTCCTCGCTGGGCGGCCTTTTCACCTTGTGTTCGGCGTTGAGCTTGTCGGCCTGTTTAATGACCCCAACTGTTTCTGTTGGTGTGATTGGCAGGTTTATCGGGGGTGTCCAAACTAGATGGACCATCTTTATTTCCTTTGAATGGCTTCCTCCGCTGACCGCATTTGGAGACACTAAATCCGGCGTTAACCGCCATGTCTTTGCTATTGTTTCAACGCTTGTGCTTATCGGGTCATGGCTTGCCATTGCCGTCCCTGTCTTCAGAGGTGCCTGGGTCACTGGTGCTATTGCATCGACGAGCTAGCTAGCTATCTTCTCCCCCGCAAAAGCGGGTCATAAGTGCGGTGGAGGCCGCCATGGACTTCGGCTTCTCTTGGCCAAGGTGTCGAGCGAGGCACTCATCTCGGACGCTGTGTTTGAAGGCCGCGAGGGCTTCGGCATCCGGACAATCCACAATCTGGTTCTTTTTGATTAGGAACCTGGTCTAGAGTTTCCGGGTTGATTCGCCGGGTTGCTGGATTATGTGACTAAGGTCATCGACGTCCGGGGGCTGAACATAGGTACCTTGGAAGTTGTCTCTGAAGGCATCCTCCAAGTCTTCCCATCTTCCAATAGAGTTCTCTAGGAGGCTGTTCAGCCAATGTCGTGTTGGTCCCTTAAGTTTTAGGGGGAGGTACTTGATGGCATGTAGGTGGAGAAGAAAGTCTTCAATCCATACTATGGGATCTGTTGTGCCATCGTATGATTCAATGTTCACGGGTTTAAACCTTTCTGGGAACTGGTGCTCCATTACCTCATCGATGAAGCATAGGGGGTGTGCGGCTCCTCTGTAGCGAGCGACATCACAATGCAGTTCGGATGGAGTCCGTATGCAGTTTTCTGCCCAGGTGAGGTTGTGCTTATTGTGCCAAGCCTGATGGCCGTCTTCTTGCACTGGTCCTGTCGCAGGTCGCGCGGGTACCCTACAGCCGATGTTTCTCTGCCTCGAGGGCGAGGTGGCGCGGGTTGGTGTTCGGCTTGGGTAGCCGCTTTGTCCCGGCCACGAGGTGGTTGGTCAGGCCCTTCAGCCGCCTTACATGCTGTCGGTATAGGCTCTGGGACCTCATCGTCGAATTGGGAGAGCAACCTACGCTTTGGTTAACTCTTAGTTGGGCGCTCAAGGTCGTATTCCTTGGCTGCTAGGACGTTAGTCCATCTATCATTGAGTAAATCCTGATCGGCTTGAAGTTGCTACCGCTTCTTTTCCAGGCTTCTTGTTGTGGCTATTAGCCGGCGCTTCAAGTGCTCTTGTTCGACGGGGTCCTCTTGTACGATTAAGTGTTCGTTGCCCAAGCTCTCATCCTCTTTGGAGGTCGGTGGATAGTTACTATCCTCCGAACCCTCTTTCCCGATAGGATCATCGGGGTTGGCTTGCCCCTCTTCCCAATCATCCTGCTTGGATGTTGGCTCGACAGGGGTGTCTTGGTCTTCAGCGTTATTTGAGGTGTTATTGTCTCCGGTGCCGACATTGCTTTCTTTTTCGCGATGCGATTTTGATCGGCGCCGCTGACGTCGACGCTTCAGAGGTGCTTCAGCAAGCTTGTCCTCTAGATTTTTCAGGGCCTCATTTAAGAGTGAGGTTTGGACAGGGAAGCGAGGGCCTGTGGAGCAGGGCGGGACAGGAGATCCTTGGCCGAGCTCGCGTAACACGGACCTTGAGAGTTCGGATCTAGTTTTCGGGGATGAGTCCAGCTTCGTGTTGATGAAGGGAGCCTGGTGTGACTCCGGGTCTGCCGGTGAAATGATTCCCTCCGTATCTTTGGTGTTGAGCTCTATGGCTGCGGGGAGTTCGGCGGTCTCTAAACTCCCATTTTCGGACTTGGCGAGGCATTCTAGATCTAGGGCCAGAGCTGCGCTTGAAGCCGAAAACCCTTGGAATATCAAGTCTCCTCGGATATCAGCGACGTAGCTTAGGTTTCCAAAACTGATCTGATGACCAGGGGCATAGCTGTGGATCTGCTCCAGATGGCCAATCGAATTGGCCCGCAGTGCAAAGCCGTCGAATATGAAGATTTGGCCGGGAAGAAAAGTCTCCCTCAGAGCGGTATTGATGTAGATGGTTGATGGAGCCATCGAGCCTTTTGGTGACGACACAGTGGAACTCCCAATGAAAGCACCAATGTTGGTGTCAAAACCAGCAGATCTCGGGGAGGGGGTCCCGAACTATGCGTCTAAGGATGGAAGGTAACAGGAGGCAGGGGACACGATGTTTACCAAGGTTCAGGCCCTCTTGATGGAGGTAATACCCTACTTCCTGCTTGATTGACTTTGATAAGTATAGGGGTTACAAGAGTTGATCTACCTCGAGATCGTAATGGCTAAACCCTAGATGTCTAGCCTATATGATTGTGATCGCCCCTATGGACTAAACCCTCCGGTTTATATAGACACCAGAAGGATCTAGGGTTGTACAGAGTTGGTTACAGAGAAAGGAAGGTACATGATCCGAACGCCAAGCTTGCCATCCATGCAAAGGAGAGTCCCATACGGACACGGGGAAAGGTCTTTAATCTCATATCTTCATGGCTCATTAGTCCGGCCCATATCACATAGCCCGGACGCCTGAGGACCCCTTAGTCCAGGACTCCCTCAATCACCCTTGTGATGCGCAATGTTGTATAGAGCCGGATATTGTTCCTAGAGTGTAGAATTATATAGCCACTTATCCTCCAAGAATCTAATTTCCGAGCCATCCTTAATCGAGAAGGGTCCATAGCAGAAGAAATATTTCTTCATAGCCATTAGACCCGCCCAAAAATGAGAATCCCTGGGCTTCTAGTATACTTGGGATACCGCCTTAGAACCCACATATTTTTTCCTTAGAAGGGTTTGTCGTACACCATCTTGTGAGTAACCAAAACAACCATTTGTCGAGGAGGGCCCTATTCTTAACCTAACGGTGGATTCTATACTCCATCAATTATGGAGTTATGATTGGTTGCAACTGTATCGGATTCTGTTCTAACTTCTGAAAAATACCATCAATTCTTAATTTTTGATGATTTTATCAGCAAATGAATGCTAAACCACCACTACCATTTTACTTCCAATGATTATGTTATCTTCATTGCTTGCTACCTACTGATGAGCTTCATGTTATTGTGTTATACCCTCCAACTAGACAATGTAACCCACCACTTTTTATCATAACCTCCTCATATTACACACACCACCTGCACTGCCCTTTCTATACGGTTGCTTTACTCAATAAAACAAAAAACATCAACCAAATAACCAAACAACATGCTCCTCTACCTGCTAGTAAATACTGATGGTGTGTACAAAGCTTGAATCTGGAGTTGGAGGCTACGGTGTGGTTTCTCTGGACAAAACAAGGGAGATAGGCTTGGTGAAGGCCCAAGGCCAGGGCCTGTGAACCGCCAAAGGAAGACTTGCTCCGTAAGGCATGAGTAGTTAGAAACCAAGCTGGTCACATTGTGTGAACCAGTCGGGACTCTGTAAGCTGCCAGGTCCCAAACTATGTATATAAAGGTGAGACCCGGCGGCGGGTTAACTCAAGAAACAAGTAATCGAGTACTAGGTCAAGCGTATTCGCTCCCTTGTAATCAAAACTCAAGCAATACAACTAGAAGCAGGACGTAGGCTTTTACCTCCACCGCGAGGGGCCGAACCTGGGTAAACTCCTTGTGTCCTTTGTCCTGTTCAACTCCTTCAAGCTAACCTAGTTGCGATGGCTCCACACCTAAGTCCTTTCACTAGGGCATCCGATGTAACAAATCCACAACAGTTGGCACCCACCGTGGGGCCTGAGCACGGTGGTTTCGAGTTCTTGAAGGGAAGCTTCTTAGGGATCAAGGGATATGCCGTGGGCTGGATGACCAAGGGCCGCCGCAGCAAGATCTAGATCGATGATTCTGGCTGGGGTCCCGAGGCTGAGTTAATCGAGTATGGGTATCAGGTCCCCTTCGACAGAATTCAAGTCTTCATCGGCAAGATTGATGAATCAGATCCTGAGCTCGCCTGCTTTGACACTGTCCGGATGGCTCAGCGCTCGAGACTCGCCAAGGTTCAACTTGCTCGAAAGTGTACTTTCGTTGCTTTTATCCACGGGATGTACCTTGAGGAGGGCTCTGTGTCTGGTGGAGAGACGACCATCTATTCAAGTGATGAGTCTTCAACTGGCGAGACCGAATCAATCTTAGCAGCTACCCCAATGGTGATAGTATTCCGGACCCCTATGAGCCGCTGACCAGAGCTGCTATCTTCATGGACGGTATGCAAGAGGTGCTGAATTCATCGACTGCTGCGGCTATCACCTCTAGTTCAACAGCTGCTGTGACGGCCGGAGCAAGAAGACCTGTGCGCTCGCCGGCTCAGGTCTTATCCGAGCTCTTAGAGGCTTTGGCAACTTTGTTAGCTGTAGAAGTAACCCCGACGAATCAAGCACAACACAAGGTGGAAGTTATGAAACTTCGGGATGAGATAGCTCAGGCTAAGGAGGAGCTTAATGCTGAGAATGCTAGGATGGCAACAGAGCGGGCTGCTTTGGAGGCTGAGTCATAGCGAGTATGCGCTGAGGCTTTTCGTCTAAGTCTGACCAGAATGCATCAAACACAGTTTTATGGAGGAGGCACCAGAGCCGTTTGCCTCTGCATTTTGAGGGGAGGAACCTCTTCATTACACCCGGTGCAGGGCCAAGTAACCCTCCTGGTATGACCCGGGGGCTGAGGAGCCTATGACTGGAGTGGTGGCTTAGCCTCGCGCAGCAATCCCACACCGTATAGATTTAACCCTACCTTAGCGAGCATCAACCCCTCCGAGTCATTACTCTAACCCGTTGGATAACATGATTGCTGCGGCTTCATGGCTGGCGGCTCTTCCCATTGAAGGCGAGTCTCCTGTTGTGATAGAGGCCCAGAACGCTGTGGAACTTCTTTAGACGGCAGTTGCTCAGCAGGTGGCGTAATCTTATAGCCGCGAGCGAATCCATTCAACTCCGCTTCAGATTGAAATCTACAGCCGGTGTGTTGAGTCGCCGACGGTTTCCAGCAACGAACGGCATCATAATATTCAAGTTCTATAGATCAAGCTAGAGCACGCCAAGAGGCGGAGCTGGCAGCTTAGTTAGCGGTTCATCGACAACCTCAGCTAAACCCTTCTGCGTCTATAGAAGAGGGAATGACCTATCGGTCAGTTGGAGTACCCTACCTGGTGCCGGATCTCCGAAATGAGCATCTACCCAATGACTTTAAGGGTCCTCGTAAGGTGCCTAATTACACAGCTGATCAACCACCTGAGGTTTGGATTGAGAGCTATGAGCTGGCCATGGAGATGCTAGATGTTAACGATGTTGTATGTGCCAAATACTTCACCATGATGTTAGATGGGCCGACACGAACTTGGCTGAAAGGGTTACCTGCCAACTCCATCAGTTCATGGGCTGAGTTGAAGGCATGCTTTATTCAGAATTTCAAAGACACATGCAAGTAGCCTCTGTTGATTATTGACCTAGATGCTTGTGTCCAGCGCGAGGATGAATTGGCCCACCATTGGGTGCGTCGGGTTTCAACTGTTATCCACTCATTAGATAGCATCAATGATGGCTCTGCTGTTTAAATTCTGGAGAAAAAATGTCATTTTCTCCCCTTCAAGCAGAAGTTAGGGCAGCTTAAACGTCGTTGCAATGACATGGGAGAGCTTATGGAGGCTCTCATCAAATATGTCGACTCTGACAATACTAAAGTGAAAGCACAAATGCTCCCTGGGTGATTTTGGTAATAAGTGTCAACATATCTCTTGTTGGACTAATACTTTTATCTAGTATATTTCAGATGAGTTCAACATCGGAGTGGGACGACAAGATGATGTGGAACCCCTTAAAGATGCTAAGGACAAACATTGGCAAAAGGTCAAGACTCTTCATTTCAATTTAGTGATCCAAGATCACATTGAGTCCATAGGAAAGCCAATACTATTAAAATGGGATGAGGTGTTGCTTAATGGCTTGCTTGCTCAAAGTGCTTAGTAATATGCTCCAAAACCTTCAACCACTTTCTCATTTCCACATATGTCCTAAACCTAAAGTCAAACTCGGCCCCACCGATTTGATTCATCCGACGCCACTGAGTTCATTGACATAGCCACTGCCAAAAACCCTAATCAGTTCGGTCTCACCGATGGGATCTCAGTCTCGTTGAGATGGCCTTGAAACTCTCTGTTACCTACTGCAGTTATTTCGGTCTCACAGAGATATGCAGTTGGTCCCACCGAGTTTGCTTGACCAAGTCTCTATTTGCTTATTGCTGAAATCGGTCCCACCGAGTTCATGCAATCGGTCTCACCGAGATAAGGTTTTGCCCTAACCCTAGCACATCGGTCCCACCGAGTTGACCTTGTTGGTCCCACCGAAAACTCTAACATTCACATTTTGAACCAGGTCGGTCTCACCCAGTTTCACTATTCGGTCCCACCAAATTTGGTAAATTGTGTGTAACGGCTAGATTTTGTGTGGAGGCACCCCTCCATCCCCTTCTCCATTTATGAGAGAGCCATCAGAATGTGCCTACACTTCCACTACTCATTTTCTGAGAGAGAACCACCTACTCATGTGTTGATACCAAGACATTCCAATCCAACCACAAGAATCTTGATCTCTAGCCTTCCCCAAGTTGCTTTCCATTCAAATCATCTTTCCACCATATCTAAATCTGTGAGAGATAGTTGAGTGTTAGGGAGACTATCATTTGAAGCACAAGAGGAAGGAGTTCATCATGAACACACCATCTATTACCTTTTGGAGAGTCGTGTCTCCTAGATTGGTTAGGTGTCACTTGGGAGCCTCCGTCAAGATTGTGGAGTTGAACCAAGGAATTTGTAAGGGCAAGGAGATCGCCTACTTCGTGAAGACCTACCCAAGTGAGGAAAGTCCTTCATGGGCGATGTCCATGGTGGGATTGAGAGAGTCCTGGATTAGGGGATCCTCGGACAGCCGGACTATGTACTTGTGTCGGACCGTTGGACTATGAAGATACAAGATTGAAGACTTCGTCCCATGTCCGGGTGGGACTCTCCATTGCGTGGAAGGCAAGCTTGGCAATTCGGATATGTAGATTTCCTTCTCTGTAACAGACTATGTGTAACGCTAGCCCCCTCCGGTTTCTATATAAACCGGAGGGTTTAGTCCGTAAGACAAGAACAATCATAATCATAGGCTAGCTTCTAGGATTTAGCCTCTACGATCTTGGGGTAGATCAACTCTTGTAATACTCATATCATCAAGATCAATCAAGCAGGAAGTAGGGTATTACCTCCATAGAGAGGGCCCGAACCTCGGTAAACATTGTGTCCCTCGCCTCCTGTTACCATTAGCCTTAGACGCACAGTTCGGGACCCCCTACACGAGATCCGCTGGTTTTGACACCGACATTAGTGCTTTCATTGAGAGTTCCACTGTGTCATCATGGTAAGGCTTGATGGCTCGCCTTGTTATCAAGGACAACATCACCTCTGGGGGAGCCCTGGCTTTAGGCCAAACTCTTCCACTAGGCCACGCCGATGATGACTTCTCAGGTCATCAAAAACAGCCTCCATGTCAGCTCGGAATACACCGAGCAGATGGATCCAATGGAGCTCTCGTCCTTGAACGAGCTCTTGGATCACATCGCCACCTTGGGAGTCGCCACGGACTATGATCTGATTGGGCTTAAACCCGATCAAAGAGAGATTAACTCTTCGCCGGTCACCCATCAGATAGCGGTGGTGGAGGAACAATGCAACGGTTCTTCCTCTATTTTGAGGACGAACTATGTCCGGATTCCCGAGCTCTCCGAGCCGGATACCCATCTGCGGGAGGACATAACCCAAACTCCAAACTTAGAATCGGACAGCGGGCCAGAAAAATTGGGCAACATCCCGGAACCCGAACTGCCAAATTCGGAAGTCCCTCTGCCCCTAGGTTTCAGATCGGGTCAGGGTTCGGACTTAAATCCACCCACCCACCCAGATACAAGCGATCATTCCCACATTAGACAACAATCCCAAGAGACAGTACATCACTTTTGGGCCAGATTCCTCCTTATAATGAGCAAGGTCAAGGATTGTCGCGAGGAAGACGAAATCTCATTCTTTTGGCAAAATTGTACGGACAAGGGAATCCTCAACGCCATAAGTCGCCGTGACATATCACACTTCACCGACTTGGCGGCCATAGTACAGAAGTACTGTGTGATGGAAAGCGCCTGGAAAACCCAAGCAAAATTCTGAGATCCTTCGGCTCTCACTAAACCCCTCGTCCAAACTAAAAGAGTGCACTCTCGCAAGTCACCTGATCCAATTACAAAGAGGCCAAAGCCCACTACAGGGCGTGGAACCATATTGGAGGGATGGCTCAATGGGCCATGCAAAATTCACACCACACCGGATACCATACCAACACACAGCCTCAAAGCATGTTGGATACTTCGGCAGGTGGCCAAGAGTGGCGAGGATCTCTTCATTAACGATACCACAGAGCATCATCCCAAAGAAAACAACAATAAAGTATTGACAGTCTTTGAGACTTTCGCCTCAAACAATAGGCGCAAGAGAGCACTCCACAGCCTCGCCGAAATCTGCCATGCTGCAGCAATAAATCCATGGAATGACACGGCCATAACCTTCAACGCCAGTGACGAACCTCAATTCCGAACAGTTCGAGCAGCAGCCGCTTTGGTACTTACTCCAATTGTGGACGGCTTCTGGCTTACTAAAGTGCTCATGGACGGTGGCAGCGGATTAAACCTCATCAACGAGGAAACTCTCAACAAAATGGAAATAGACAAGAGCCGCATTGAGCAAAGCAGCACGACCTTCAGAGGAATTATCCCTAGTCGGGAGGCATGATATGCGGGAAAAATCACACTCGATGTGGTTTCGGCACGCGGAGAATTACAGGTCCGAAGAAATAACATTCCAAGTGGCCCCATTCAAAAGCGGATACCACGCCCTTTTAGGGTGGGATGCATTCGCGAGCTTCCAAGCTATACCCCATTACGGGTACATGAAGCTCAAGATGCTCGGGCCCAATGGAATCATCACTCTAGCTAGTGATCCGGACATAGCACTCCGCGCCGAAAACAAAACCGCCGCCCTGGCCCTTGAGGTAATATCCCAAGCCCTCGCGGCCGAAGAACTAACTGTGCTGCGCTCCACAGTGGACAGGGATGACGTGACACTCGACAAATGATCCAAGTCCACCTCTTTCAAACCAGCGGACAAAATAGTCAAATTCCAGGTCCACCCAACGGACTCTACAAAAACAGCATCCATCGGGGCACAGCTGAACCCCACAATAGACACCTCACTGCGGCCGTTCTTGCGCGATAATTGGGACATCTTCGCCTGGCACCCTTCGGACATGCCAGGCATCCCACGCAGTCTGGCCGAGCATAGCCTAAATATATTGAAGGGATACAAGCCGGTCAAGCAGACTCTTCGGCGCTTTTCAGAACCTAAACGACAAGCCATGGGAGGGGAGCTAGCCAAGTCACTAGAAGCCGGATTCATCAGAGAAATAAAACACCCTGACTGGCTAGCAAAACTGGTGATGGTACCAAAGAAGGACAAATCCTGGCGCCTATGTGTCGATTTCAAGGACCTCAATAAGTCTTTCCCCAAGGATCCCTTCCCTCTCCCCCGCATCGATCAAATCATTGATGCTACCGCAGGACATGACTCATTGTGCTTCCTCGACGCATACTCCGGATACCATCAAATCAAGAGGATGGAGTCCGGTTGAGGGAGTCCCGGATTAGGGGGTGTCCGGATAGCCGAACTATCATCTTTGGCCGGACTCCTAGACTATGAAGATACAAGATTGAAGACTCCGTCCCATGTCTGTATGGGACTTTCCTTGGCGCGGAAGGCAAGCTTGGCGATACGGATACGTAGATCTCCTACCATTGTAACCGACTCTGTGTAACCCTAGCCCTCTCCGGTGTCTATATAAACCGGAGGGTTTTAGTCCGTAGGATGAACAACAATCATACCATAGGCTAGCTTCTAGGGTTTAGCCTCTTTGATCTCGTGGTAGATCTACTCTTGTACTACCCATATCATCAATATTAATCAAGCAGGAGTAGGGCTTTACCTCCACCGAGAGGGCCCGAACCTGGGTAAAAACATCGTGTCCCTTGTCTCCTGTTACCATCCGCCTAGACGCACAGTTCGGGACCCCCTACCCGAGATCCGCCGGTTTTGACACCGACACCGATCAAGCCGCAACGGCATTCATCACTCCATACGGCCCCTTCCATTTCATCACCATGCCTTTCAGGCTCAAAAATGTCGGTGCAACCTATCAACGCATGATTCAGACATGCCTGGAAAAACAAATCGGCAGAACAGTTGAGGCAGATGTAGACGACGTGGCATCAAGACCAGACACGTCGAATCTTTAATAGACAACCTGAGGCTTATGTTCGACAATCTCCGAACATATGACAACAAGCTCAATCCGAAAAAATGCATTTTCGGCGTTCCTGCTGGAAAGCTCCTAGGTTTCATCGTTTCCAATAGAGGAATTGAAGCAAACCCGGCCAAAATCCGAGCTTTGTCACAGTTGACTACCTCAACGGACCTCAAGCAAATCCAGAAATTAACTAGATGCGTGCCTGCCTTAAGCCGCTTTATCTCCCGATTGGGAGAAAAGGCACTACCTCTCTATCGCCTTCTTCCACGCACCGAACACTTCGAGTGGACGGATGCAGCCACGGCCGGACTGGAAGAAATAAAGGCCCTCTTGGCCAGCAACCCAATCCTGGCTGCACCAAACATCGGCGAACCCATGCTGTTATATATAGCTGCAACGCACCAAGTTGTAAGCGCAGTGCTCGTCGCCGAACGAGAGGAGGACGGACACAAGTTCCCGCTTCAAAAGCCGGTATACTACGTATCCACTGTCCTAAAACCACGCAAGTCATGATACCCACATTATCAAAAGATAGCATACACAGTCTTCATGGCATCCCGAAAACTACGACACTGATTTCAAGAGTGTTCAAGCACGGTGGCCTCCGAAGTACCACTCAACGATATAATAAATAACTGCGATGCGATGGGCCGGATTGCTAAGTGGGCCATCGAGCTCCTCCCATTTGACATCATATATAAACCATGGCGAGCCATTAAGTCACAAGTACTGGCTGACTTCGTCGCCGAATGGACAGAAGCCGAACTCCCTAAAGAGTATGGCGCATACTGTCGAATGTCGGGTTCCGGCAAAACCCTTAAGGTTCGAACTCTGGGGTGCACGCGAAGATCTCTACCCTACCGATCCACGTCCGAGCGCCTCGTTGAGAATCTAAGCTACACGATGAACAACACGAGGGACACAGGATTTATACTAGTTCGGGCCACCGATGTGGTGTAATACCCTACTCCAGTGTGTGGTGTGGTGGATTGCCTTAGGGACTGATGATGAACAGTACAAGGGGAAGAATAGCCTCGTGAGACGTGTTCTTGGGCTGGTGCGGTGAACTACTTGGGTGAGTTCGATCGCCTCTGGGTCTGATGAGAACTCAATGAGATGCCTCTCTCCTGTGGTGGCTATCCTATTTATAGAGGCCCTGGTCCTCTTCCCAAATATTGAGTGGGAAGGGCGCCAACAACGGCCATTTTGAAGGGGAACTTCTAGTACAAGTTATCCTGACTAATGTTGGTCTTCGGCTGCCAAAGGCACTGGTGATGACGCCGTCTTGGGCACCACGGTGACCTCCATCCTGCCTCTCTGCTGGTCTTGGTATCGTTGCACCGAAATGGTAACCTTTGCCTGATGCCTCGATACTCCACGCCCGTGCTTGCCCCCTTTGCACCAAAGAGGAAACAAGGACACTGCATAGGCCGGCGCCCACCTGGCGCCCGTCTGGTCTCGATCGTCATGGCTTGCGTCATGAGCACCTAGCGAGGTACCCTTGCCTTGATCTCTCCGCCTCCTCGCGAGCCTGCCTGGTGAGGCCGCTCCTGAGGAAGCCTTGCATCATCCGCCCCGCGAGGCTTGGCCACTCGCGAGGGTCTTGAGCTTGAGCTGACGAAGATGGGCCGTATTGGGCCACCACTTGAGCCATGCCGTAGGCCGCAAGCAGGCAAGTCCGGGGACCCCCTTTCCCAGAACACCGACAGTAGCCCCCGGGGCCAAGGCGCGCTTGGACTTGGCTTAGCAGAGAAGCGAAGGGGCAAGTGCGGAGCGCCGCGAGCCCTAACAGGCTGCAGCCTTGGGCGCCGCGTGGCAGTTGATTGGACATGGGCGTCTCCGCTTCCCCATGTTGCCTCGGCACCTGCCCGACTTGACAAGTCCCTGCATGAAAAAACAAGTCATGATTACCTGCGGTCGTGGAGGCCGGCGGTTGGCCTCCCTCGGGTTATAAATGCGGGAGGGCGTAGGCCCCCGCTACACATCTTCCTCCTTTCGCTTGCTTCTTCTTTCTCCCTGCTCCAGCCATCCGTCGCATCCTATGGTGCCGCCGAAGAGGTTCTTGGCCGCGGAGAAAGGAAAGGCTCGTCGGGAAGGGCCTGACTCTCCTCCGCCCAAGCGCGGGCGAGGTCGTCCCTGCAAGCACCCGGCGACTCCCACGGTGGCTCCTCGTGGTCGTGGCGGTGATCTCCCGCGCGGTGACGGGCGTCCAGTGGGTGAGGGGAGGCGCGTTGTGGCCGCGCGGCCTCCCAGGCCGCACTTCCACTCGGCTGAAGTGTTGCCGGAGTTTGTCGTGTGGTCGGCGGACCTGACCGGTAGCTGGCTCCAGCTTCCCCGCTTCTTCGCAGGCGAACTCCCGGCCGGCGCTCCTGGCGGCTTCTGGCTCCAAGCGGACAGCTGCTGCAGGAGGGCTTCCTGAGTCTCGTTGGAGATCTCCATCGCCGGGAACGTGGCTTTGGCCCACGGCTGGCGAACGTTTGCCCGCGCGCGTGGCCTGGGCCGGCGGTGCACCCTGCATTTCAAGTTTGATGGCGACGCCATCCTCTATGTGAGGGTGTTCGGAGTGGATGGCCGCCGCGTCGGGTGCTGCCCTGAAGATGATGACAGTGACTGGGTCCTTAGCCTCGGCGACGGCCGTGATGAAGACGAAGGCGGGCCCGTGCCTGGCGGCGTCCGCAGCTCGCCAAGCTTTGGCGACTCCTCCTCTGATGACATCTCCTCCAGCGGTGGCCATGATCAACCACCGCGCTGCCGTGCTTGCTTCGAGGGGGGTAATGGGTTATCCCGCCGTCGCGCCTCGGTGAAGCATAAGGAGGGGTCTGATTGAGCTCCGGAGGGCGGTGCGGATCCCCCTCCACGAGCTGTCGCCGGGCAAGCCGCGTTTATTTTGTTTTTCTCCTTTTCCTGCATAGAAAGAGAGAGAGAGAGAGAGAGAGAGAGAGAGAGAGAGAGAAGTGCGGAGCCCCGTGGGGGCGTGTTGGACTATTGCCTTTAATTATTATGCTATTTCAATTATTCCCATGTCGTGTTGTGGTATTGCGTGCTCATGCGTAGGAACAACTTAGCTTCGGGGACTCGCTGCAGTCTTCGCCTCATGAGGCTCCTCCCCGAGGCCTCGTCGAGTGTCTTGAGGCCTGCAAAATTAGCCAGAGGGATAGCTTTTCGAACCCTAGTCGTGGGGGTGACCGGCTCGGGTCCCGTGTTCGTGCCGCGATGCCCGTGGGGCATGGACCAGGAGGAGTGCTCCCGCTGTGAACTTGAGTAGGGAAGCCTCACGAAATTAGTTCATAAGGTACTTGCGAGGGAGCCCACGCAGCCCCGTCGCGAGGCTTGCGAGAGAGAAGATGAGTCAGGCGAGCAACAAAGACAAAGAATCACGGGCCGGGGACGACAAACAACACTAAAAGCAACTCCAATAAAGTTTCGAACAAGGGTGAACAAGCCAACTGTAGAAAGCAAATGAAAAGCCGCGTCCGGCATTTAATCTAGTCTTCGACGTCTTCTCACCAGCGCGGAGCTAAGTGCTGCCGCTGGGCGTGGGCAGGAGCACCCGAGGCCCGTGGGAGGCACTCTGGAGACTCTGGGGCATGTATAGCCCCAACTCATTATTACGTGAGAGTGTCTCGGGCGGCAAGCTTCACAGGTATTGGCCTTCTTCACAAGCACTGGGCCTTTTCTTCGGAGGCGATGAGCTTCACAGGCACTGGGCCTTCTTCACAGGCACCGGGCCTTTCCTTGGGACGACGAGCTTCACATGTGCTGGGCCTTCTTTACAGGCACCGGGCCTTACTTTAAGGGTAAAATCTCCAGAGGTGCTGAATGTTCCACGTGTTCGGGACGGGCACCCCCTCCTGGGTCTCCAAGCGCGCGGCGCCAGGTCTGGAAACATGAACAACCTTGAATGGGCCCTCCCACATCGGCGAGAGCTTGTGTAGCCCTTCCCTGGAGAGCACCCGCCTGAGCACGAGGTCACCTACCTCAAGAGTCTTGGGGCGGATGTGGCGGCAATGGTACCACCGCAGCGCCTGCTGGTATCTTGCCGCTCGAGGCGTGGCCTCCCGGCGGTGTTCCTCCTCCAGCACAAGATCCATCCCCCGCAAGGCATCCTGCTGCGCTTCGTCAAACGCCAGAACCCGCGCGGAGCGATGCCTGACCTCATGAGGGAGGACCACCTACTCCGTAGACGAGGAAGAACGGGGTTTCACTGGTTGACTTGGTAGCGGTTGTGCAGATGGACCACAGCACGGACTGTAGCTCGTCGTACCAGCCCCTGCCGGAGGCCTCCAGCTTCTTCTTGAAGGTCCTGGTTTTGAGGCCCTTCAGGACCTCCGCGTTGGCGCGTTCATCCTGGTCGTTGCTCCGAAGGTGTGCCACCGAAGCGTAGCATATCTGCATTCCAAGGTTAGCACAGTATGTTTTGAGGAGATTGCTGGTGAACTACGAACCGTTGTCGGTGATGATGCGGTTAGGCACCCCAAACTAGCTCGCGAGGCCCTTGATGAACATGACTGCTTAACCAGCTGGGATGGTGCGGACAGCTTCCACCTCCGCCCACTTAGTGAACTTGTCAATGGCGACGTATAGGTAGCCATAGCCCCCTGGCGCCCGGGGAAATGGGCCCAAAATGTCCAGCCCCCAAACCGCGAACGGCCATGAGAGTGGAATGGTCTGTAGGCCTTGAGCTGGCTGATGAATCTGCTTGGCGTGGAATTGACAGGCTTCACAAGCCTTCACCAGCTCGATTGCGTCGTTGAGTGCTGTAGGCCAATAGAATCCGTTGCGAAACGCCTTGCCGACGAGGGTCCGTGATGACGAGTGGTGCCCACAGTCTCCCCCGTGAATGTCTGCCAGCAACTCCTTCCCCTGCTCCCTGGAGATGCAACGCAGGGACACATCATTTGGCCACTTCCGGTACAGCTCTCCATCTCGGATGTAGTAGGTCGTGGCCTACCGCGCCACACATTCTGCGTCCTCCTCCTTCTCTGGCAGAGTCCCTTGCATCAGGTAATCTTTGAGCTCCCCAGTCCAACATCCCTCCTGAGGCTCCAGCGCCAGGAGCAAGCGTGCTCCTGAGGTCAGGCCACATGCCGGAGCTCCCGAGGCAGGTGGTTGAGGAGCTCCTCCTGAGGCTGCGCTGTGCTTGATAGTGATGGTGCTGCTGAGGGCTTGAAGAGTCGTTCCTCGAAGACGCCAGGCTCTTGAGGCAGCCACCTGGACGCCCTCCTGGCAATGTCATCAGCCCCTTGGTTGGTGCCACGAGGCACATGCTGCAACTCCAACCCCCAAAACTGCTTTTCCATTCTGCGTACCTCCGCGAGATATGCTTCCATGTGCTCGTCCTTCGGCTCGTACACCTTTTTGGAGAAGTTGACGAGGAGCTGCGAATCACCCTTGATGATGAGGCGCTTTACCCCCAAGGCCGCTGCGGCCTTCAAGCCTGCTATCAGGCCCTCATAGTCTGCTATGTTGTTGGACACCTTCTCTCCATGCTGGAAACAGAGCTGTACGCCGTAATAGAGCTTGTCCTGAGTGGGAGATATAAGCACTGCGCCAGCCCCCGCGCCATGTCACGAGAACGCTCCATCGAAGTACATGACCCTGCCGTCCGGCGCCTCACTTCCTGGGGAAAGTGACTAATCTTCGCCTGCTTCGAGCCCTGGCGCCTCTGTCCATTCTGCCACAAAATCTGCAAGTGTGGCTCCTTTGATGACTCTCGTCGTGCTCTTGCAGCTCGATGTTCCATTCAGCGACTCTTCCCGCTGAGTTGGGACTCCTGAGTACCCTTTCCAATGGATATGCCGAGACGACCTTGATGGGGTGACCTTGGAAGTAGTGCCGCAGCTTGCGCAAGGCCACTAATAGTGCGAGCAAGAGCTTCTCAGGCATGGGGTATCGTGCCCTCACGTCCCGCAGCACCGTGCTAATGAAATAAACTGGATGCTCGACGAGGGTAGGTGTGTTGGCGAGGTCTGCACCCTCCGAAGGGCCAGGCGCCTCTTGAGACGACGTAGCCTCCAGCCCCTGGCTGCCTGGTGTGGCCTCTTCAGCCCTGGGGGCGTCCCCCTATTGAGGCTGGCTTCCATCTGCTATGTACATGGGCTTCGTGAGGCCTTCTTGGTCTTGCGCTACCGTGACCAGGTCAGTGGCCAGTCGTGGGGCAGCTCTGACCTGGCGCTCCTCCTGTATCGCCAATAGAGCTGCACTGGCGGAGTAGGGCGTGGCAGCGAGGTAGAGCACCAAGGGCTCCCAAGGGCATGGAGCCACCATCACCGGAGGGCTGGTCAGGTACTTCTTGAGGTCTTGGAACGCTTTGTCAGCCTCTTGAGTCCATTCGAACGGGCCCTTCTTCTTCATCAGCTTGAAAAGGGGCACGGCACGTTCCCCCAGCTTGGAGATGAAGCATCGTAACACGGTCACTCGCCCAGTGAGCTTCTGTATTTCCCTGAGGGTTTGCGGTGGACTCATGTCTCATGTCTTCGACTGCCTTAACCTTCTCCGGGTTAGCCTCTATGCCTCTGTGGGACACAAGGAAGCCTAGAAGCTTGCCAGAAGGAACACCGAACACGCACTTCTCCGGCTTGAGCCGCAGGTCCACCTCGCCAAGGCTCGCGAAGGTTTCTTCCAGGTCCTGTATCAGGGTTTTGGCCTCCCGATACTTCACCACAATGTCGTCAACGTATGCCTCGGTGTTTCTTCCAAACTGCCGGCCCAAGGCGATATGCATCAGTCGCTGAAAGGTTGCGCCCGCGTTGCACAACCCGAACAGCATGCAGGTGTAGCAGTACACCCCGCACGGGGTCAGGAAGGCCGTTTTCTCCATGTCTTCTACCGCCATCTTGATTTGGTGATAGCCAGAGAAGGTATCCAGGAAGCACAACAGGTCGCACTCGATGCTGGAATCGACAATTTGGTCAATGCGGGGGAGCGGGAACGGGTCTTGAGAGCAGGATTTGTTGAGGTTGGTGAAGTCTACGCACATGCATTCCTTTCCCCCCTTCTTCGGCACAACAACAGGGTTGGCCAGCCATTCAGGATAGCGGACTTCACGAATGACACCCGTAGCTTCAAGCTTACGGGTTTCTTGGACAATGAAGGCATGCTTCTCGGTGGACTGTCACCTTGCCTTTGGCTTCACGGGGCACACGTTGGGGCACACGTTCAGGTGATGCTCAATCACCTCCCTTGGAACCCCCGCTAGCTGCATGGGTTCCCACGTGAACACCTCCTTGTTCGCGCGCAGGAACTTCACCAAGGCCTCCTCTTGTTCGGGGTTGAGATTGGCGCCTATGGTGAACGAGGCACCGGAGGATCCATCCTCGTCGACTGGCACTTGCTTGGTCTCTGACTTCTCTTGGGTGAACAGCTGCTTCTTCTTGGTTGGCGCAGCCCCCTTGGCCTCGAGGGTGCCAGCGACGGCGGGCTGCGCCACGGCGGCCGCCTTGAAGGCGAGCCTGAGCGCCTGCAGGGCATCTTTTGTATCTCCAGGCACGGTGAGGACTGATACGTCTCCAACGTATCTACTTTTTCAAACACTTTTGCCTTTGTTTTGGACTCCAACTTGCATGACTTGAATGAAACTAACCCGAACTGACGCTGTTTTCAGCAGAACTACCATCATGTTGTTTTATGTGTGGAAAAGAGAAGTTCTCGGAATGTCCTGGAAATCCACGGAGGCACTTTTTGAAATTAATAAGAATTTTTGGCGAAAGAACTAATGCCAAGGGGCCCACAGCCTGTCCACGAGACAGGGGGGCGCCCCCCCCTAGGGCGCAGCCTCCTATCTCGTGGGCCCCCTGGACCTCCACCGACCTCAACTCCAACTCCATATATTCACGTTCGGGTAGAAAAAAATAGAGAGAAAGTTTCATCGCGTTTTACGACACAGAGCCGCCGCCAAGCCCTAATCTCTCTCGGGAGGGCTGATCTGGAGTCCGTTCGGGGCTCCAGAGAGGGGGATTCGTCACCGTCGTCATCATCAACCATCCTCCATCACCAATTTCATGATGCTCACCGCCGTGCGTGAGTAATTCCATCGTAGGCTTGCTGGACGGTGATGGGTTGGATGAGATTTACCATGTAATCAAGTTAGTTCTGTTAGGGTTTGATCCCTAGTATCCAATATGTTCTGAGATTGATGTTGCTATGACTTTGCTATGCTTAATGCTTGTCACTAGGGCCCGAGTGCCATGATTTCAGATCTGAACCTATTATGTTTTCATGAATATATGTGTGTTCTTGATCCTATCTTGCAAGTCTATAGTCACCTATTATGTGTTATGATCCGACAACCCCGAAGTGACAATAATCGGGATACTTCTCGGTGATGACCGTAGTTTGAGGAGTTCATGTATTCACTATGTGTTAATGCTTTGTTTCGGTTCTCTATTAAAAGGAGGCCTTAATATCCCTTAGTTTCCGCTAGGACCCCTCTTCCACGGGAGGGTAGGAAAAAGATGTCATGCAAGTTCTTTTCCATAGGCACGTATGACTATTTATGGAATACATGCCTACATTACATTGATGAATTGGAGCTAGTTCTATATCACCCTATGTTATAGCTATTGCATGAGGAATCGCATCCGGCATAATTATCCATCACTGATCCATTGCCTACGAGCTTTTCATATATTGTTCTTCGCTTATTTACTCTTCCGTTGCTACTATTACAACTACTACAAAAACACAAAAACATTTATCTTTACTTTTGCTACCGTTACCTTTATTATCATACCACTTTTGCTACTAAAGACTTTGCTGCAGATACTAAGTTATCCAGGTGTGGTTGAATTGACAACTCAACTGCTAATACTCAAGAATATTCTTTGGCTCCCCTTGTGTCGAATCAATAAATTTGGGTTGAATACTCTACCCTCGAAAGCTCTTGCGATCCCCTATACTTGTGGGTTATCAAGACTAATTTCTGGCGCCGTTGCCGGGGAGCATAGCTCTATTCTCTGAGTCACTTGGGATTTATATCTGTTGATCATTATGAAGAACTTGAAAGACGCTAAAACCAAGATTTTGCCCTCAACTACGAGGGGAGGTAGGGACTGCCATCTAGCTCTGCACTAGATTCTCCTTCTGTTATTAGTAGGCTTGCGACACCTAAACCTACTAATGCTATGAATTCTGATATGTCGCATGTTATTGATGATGCCACTTCTGCTATGCATGATGAAACTACTTCTGTGCATGATACTACTTTGCCATTAGGTGAATTTCTAGATGAACAACTTGCTAGAGTTAGGGGGAATGAAAATATTGAAGAACCTATTATTGATGATAGTGATGACAAAGTTCTCCCAATGATTATGTATTACCTGTTGTTCCTAAGGGTTATGTTATGAATGAAGCAGCTGCTATGGAAATCATTGCTTGCATGATAGAAATGATCTTAAGAAATTATTAGCTAAATGGAAGCAGCAGTCTCTTAATGCTAGAATGAAACCCGATCCTGCTTTTGCTACTTCACCTATCTGTGTTACTGATAAGGATTATGAATTCTCTGTTGATCCTGATATTATTACTTTAGTTGAATCTGATCCTTTTTATGGCCTTGAATCTGAAATTGTTGTGGCACATCTTACCAAGTTGAATGATTTAGCCACCCTGTTCACTTACGATGAGAAGTCTCGCTATTTACACATCCTTAAGATGTTTCCGTTCTCATTAAAGGGTGATGCTAAGACTTGGTATAATTCTCTTGCTCATGGTTGTGTGCGTAGTCCCCAGGATATGATTTATTACTTCTCTATTAAATATTTCCCTGCTCATAAGAAACAAGCTGCCTTGCAGGAAATACATAATTTTGTGCAAATCAAAGAAGAGAGTCTCCCACAAGCTTGGGGGAGGCTTCTCCGATTACTTAATGATTTGCCTGATCATCCTCTTAAGAAAAATGAAATACTTGATATCTTTTATAATGGACTAACCAATGCTTCCAAGGACTACTTGGATAGTTGTGCTGGTTGTGTTTTCAGGGAAAGAACAGTCGACGAAGCTGAAATATTATTGAATAATATGTTGACTAATGAAAATAATTGGACTCTTCCCGAGCCAGTTCCTGAAGTAATTCCTGAACCAATTGAGCCAACTCCTGAGCCTATTCCTAAACCCACTCCGAAGAAGAGAGGTGTTTTATTTCTCAGTCCTGAAGATATGCAAGAGGCAAAGAAATCAATGAAAGAAAAAGGTATTAAAGCTGAAGATGTTAAGAATTTACCACCTATTGAAGAAATACATGGTCTTAATATACCGCCTGAAGAACCACATTGTCTTGATAACCCGACACAAGTAGTAAAGGTAAATTCTCTCTATAGATATGATAAAGTTGAAATACCCTCTACTAAATTTCATAGCCCATGCTTAGATGAATTTGATGACTTTATGGCTAGACAAGAAAGTTTTAATGCTTATGTTGGTAGAGAGTTAAAGAATAATGCTTTCGAGATAGGACGCGTAGGTGATAATCTGGCTAGAGTTAAAGATGAACTTCACCGCGTTAGCAAATATGCTTCTATGGTTGCTACTCAAGATGAGCAAGTACTTAAAGCTCAAAATGATTTGCTTGATGAATTAAATAATAAAAATGACTTTGTCGTTAGAGTGGCTACTAGAACTGGTAGAATGACTCAGGAACCTTTGTATCCTGAAGGCCACCCTAAGAGAATCGAGTAAGATTCTCAGAGAAATAATTTAGAGGCACCTAGTTCTTCTAAAAAGAAGAAGAAAAACGATAGGACTTTGCATGCTTCTAGTGAACCTACTGTAGACACACCTGAGAATCCCAATGATATTTCTTTTCTGATGTTGAAACACAATCAGGTGATGAACATGAACCTAGTGATAATGTTAATGATAATGTTCATATTGATGCTCAACCTAGCAAAGACAATGATGTAGAGATTGAACCTGTTGTTGATCTTGATAGCCCACAATCAAAGAATCAACGTAATGATAAGAGAGATTTTGTTGCCAGGAAGCACGATAAAGAAAGAGAACCATGGGTTCAGAAACCCATGCCCTTTCCTCCTAAACCATCCAAGTCAAAGGATGACGAGGATTTTGAGCGCTTTGCTGAAATGATTAGACCTATTTTCTTGCATATGCGCTTAACTGATATGCTTAAAGTAAATCCTTATGCTAAATATATGAAGGATATCATTACAAACAAAAGAAAGATACCGGAAGCTGAAATTTCCACCATGCTTGCTAATTACACTTTTAAGGGTGGAATACCAAAGAAACTTGGAGATCTGGGTGTACCAACTATACCATGCTCTATTAAAAGAAATTATGTTAGAACTGCTTTATGTGATCTTGGAGCCGGTGTTAGTGTTATGCCTCTCTGTGTATATCATAGACTTGAATAGAATAAGTTGACACCTACTGAAATATATTTGCAAATGGCCGATAAATCAACTGCTATACCTGTCGGTATTTGTGAGGATGTGCATGTTGTGGTTGCAAATGTCACTATCTTAACAGACTTGGTTATTCTTGATATTCCCGAGGACAATAGTATGTCTATTATCCTTGGTAGACCTTTTCTTAATACTGCAGGGGCTGTTATTGGTTGCAACAAAGGCAATGTCACTTTTCATGTTAATGGTAATGAGCATACGGTACACTTTCCGAGGAAACAATCTCAAGTTCATAGCATCAATTCTATTGAAAAAGTTCCAACTATCATTTTTGGAGGTTTTGAATTTCCTCTCCCTACTGTCAAGAAAAAGTATGATATTCTTATTGTTGGGGATTTTCATATCCCCATTGAGGTAAGTTAGTGTTATTCGAAATTTCTCTGGTTCCGTGTTATTCGGAATGAGTTTGTTAACAAGACTTGATCAACCTTGTTAGTGGGTTCATTTTGATGATCGTGAGATGGATGAAACTAGAAGGCACAACCTTCTGTACCCTCCTTTTATTTTCTGTTATTTAGAATAAATAAAGCAAAATTAGTATTATCCTTCTGTTTTCTGAATTATCCATGCATTAAGAAATAGTCCGAAAATAAAAGTGCTCCAAATGCCCTGCAAATTTAGTATGATTTTTTCTGGAATATTTGAGGATTTTAGGCACTGAAAACACTGTAGGAGGGGCAAGCACCAGGCCACGAGAGAGGAGGGTGCCCCCCCCTATAGGGTGCGCCCCCTGTCTCATGGGCCCCTGGTGGCTCCCCTCCACTTATGCCAGCACCCACACACTTCATCTTCTACCCAAAAAAATCCCCATCTAGCTCAAGCACGAGTTCTAGCTCGTTTTGCTGCGATTTTTGATCTCTTAGCTCAAAGCTCCATTCGCAAAACTGCTTTAGGAGATTGTTGCTTGGTATGTGACTCCTCCATTGGTCAAATTAGTTTTTGTGCTAGTGCTTTATTCATTGCAAATTTTTGCTGCATAGGTGACCATGTTCTTGAGCTTGCATGTTAAATTTTTGAGGTCCCAAGCAATTCCAATGCATGATATAGGCTCTAGGCACTTGTAGGAGTAGTTGCTATCAATCTTGTTTAGTTTTATCCACTTTTATTTTGAAGTTACTAAAATTTCAGAAATTTTCAGAAAATGTTAAGGAGGCTCTTTAAGGGCTCTTCTAGCCAAAGCTCTGAGGAAAAACAAGCAAAAGAGAAGGAAAAGGCCAAGTATAATCTTCCTCGCTTAGCGGAAGTACGGTCTTGTGAGTGTCCGTGTGAGGATTTCTTGAAAGAAGCCGGAATTCATGAAGACTTTTATGCTTTAATCGAGACTGCAGACTTACCGGTTTCATCAACGACCGAATCGATCAGTATCTCTTACTTACCAATACTTTCATACAAAACTTTTATTATTATCCTAAGAAATCACTGCCTGCGGTATCATTTCATTTATATGATGAATTCAAAGAAATGTCTTTACGTCATTTTTGTGCGGTGTGTAGGATACCTTATTAGGGAGAATTAGAGGAACCCCATCGTGAAGATGTGGGTGGCTTTGTTAACACTATAGTTGTAGACGAGCCAAAGAAGGGCTCCGAGGCAAAAGTCTCTAGCATACACTTTCCTGTTTTACGCTACTTCGCCACATTTGCTAGTAGATGCTTGATTGGTCGTGGAAATAGTGGGAATTTGAGTGTCCTTGATATTATCATTCTTCAACATGCCTTACTTGGAGACAATACTTTTAGTATGGGTGTTGTCGTCGCTAAACGGCTAGCCCTGAATCGTACAAAAGGCCCCATATTTGGAGGTATCTATGCTACACGTATTGCCAAATATTTTCAGATACCCATTAGGCACCATGAGGAGGATGAGATAAAATTGCCTCCTCACATCTTAGATTACAAGAGCATGGTAGCACACAATTTTATTGTTGACAACAAAGAGAAGATGCTCTTGTATAGACTTAGATTCAATAAGAAACACTTTGAGTTTATTATTTTGCCTGCGCCTCTGTTGTTTGATTTGCTTGCATAAAATCGCCTTGTCACGCCGGAAGCGGTGCTCCAGAACCTGAACCTGAGCTGGACCCTTATCGTGCATCATATGTCCAGTGGGATCTGGAGATGACCAGCCAGTGGTATCCTGATTACACCTCCCACAACACCGAGGAGAGTAGCGGCGGTCCTTGGTATTAGACCAACTTAGGCCAAAAGCCTAAGCTTGGGGAGTACGTATTTCTCACCGACTTTACATTCATGTTCACACACTAGTCGTCGGTGCTCATACTCTTTCATTTTATTATCCATGCTAGTTTAAATTTCTTTTTCTAGTTTTTCTTCTTGTGTGTTTGACAAACTTTAAGAAAAACCAAAATAATTAGTTAGTTTAATTTCCTTGCTTGTAGTAGGAATTAAAATGATAACCCAAAGAGATTTCTCATTCTTCTTTTACTTGTTGGGAGCTTTCCTGTGTAAATAGTTTTATTTTCTTTTCTTTCTTTTGGGGGTCGAGAAGACCATATTGAAAATGCTTAGTGGCTCTTATATGCATGATTGTTTATTTAATTTAGAGCCCATATTACTTGTCTTCTCTCTTGAGTTGGATGCTTGCAGATTCTAGCTTAGTCCAATGCACGTACACTCTTATTATTATACACATCATTCGGTCGTGCAAGTGAAAGGCAATAATGACGATATATGATGGACTTATTGGGATGAGAAAAGCTGGTATGAACTCGACCTCTCTTGTTTTTGTAAATATGATGAGTTCATCGTTCCTGAGTCAGCTATTATGAAGTAAACATATTTGCAATGGCATTTAGAGATTATAGTTACTTGTGTCGTGCTTGATTATCTATGAGTTATAATGGTTTACCTTGCGTGCCAACATGCTATTAGAATGATTATGATGTGATATGATGGGATGATATCCTCCTTTGAATGAATTGAGTGACTCGACTTGGCACATGTTCACGCATGTAGTTGAATCAAATCAACATAGCCTTCATGATATTTATGTTCATGGTAGATTATATCCTACTCATGCTTGTACTCGGTGTGAATTAATTTTAATGCATGTTTATGACTGTTGTCGCTCTATTAGTTGGTCGCTTCCCAGTCTTTTGCTAGCCTTCACCTGTACTAAGCGGGAATACTGCTTGTGCATCCAAACTCCTTAAACCCCAAAGTTGTTCCATATGAGTCCACTATACCTTCCTATATGCGGTATTTACCTGCCGTTCCAAGTAAATTTGTATGTGCCAAACTCCAAACCTTCAAATGAAATTTTGTTTTGTATGCTCGAGCAGCTCATGTTTCAACTAGGGCTGCCTATATCTTCCATGCTAGGTGGGTGTTTCTCAAGAGGAGTGGACTCCGCTCCTCATTCACGAGAAAGGGCTGGTAACCGGGATGCCCAGCCCCATGATCCAAAAAGATCAAAGCAAATCAAAATAATTAAACAAAACTCCCCCAGGGCTGTTGTATGTTGGAGGCACTCGTTGTTTCGAGCAAGCCATGGATTGATGCTTGTTGGTGGTTGGGGAGTATAAACCTTACCATTCTGTTTGGGAACTACCTATAATGCATGTAGTATGGAAGA
Organism: Triticum timopheevii; assembly: GCA_963921465.1. Classification (NCBI taxonomy): domain Eukaryota; kingdom Viridiplantae; phylum Streptophyta; class Magnoliopsida; order Poales; family Poaceae; genus Triticum; species Triticum timopheevii. The sequence continues at coordinate 240,314,101 of OY997268.1, forward strand.
TACAGCCATCTCATAGTTGTTGTGTTGACAGCAAAAGTATGCCGCTCAAATTCAATCTCTATTTTAAAATCGAGCTCTGGCACCTCTACAAATCCCTGCTTCCCTCTGCGAAGGGCCTATCTATTTACTTTTATGTTGAGTCATCATCCTTCTTATTATAAGCACCCGCTGGAGAGCACACTGTCATTTGCATTCATTATTATTGGTTTATATTGGGTATGACTTGACTGGATCTCTTTTACCATGAATTACAATGTTTAGTCAGTCCTTGATCTTTAAAGGTGCTCTGCATTTATGTTTTTCGGCCTCAGAAAGGGCTAGCGAGATACCATTTTGTTATATCATGTTATGATTCTTTTGAGAAAGTGCTGTCATCCGACTTTTATTATTATGGCACGTTAGCTGATTATGCTATTGATATGAGTAATTGTGAGACCTATGTGTTATTGTGAGTATGGTTAGTTCATAATATCTGCCGAACCTTGAATGTTGGATTTTCATGTTACAACAACAAGACCAAACAGAGTTTGTAAAAGTTCTGCTGAAAACAACGTAGGTCTTTTCTACACATAAAACCTGGACTGACGCTGTTTTCAACAGAACTACCATGATGTTGTTTTATGTGTAGAAAAGAAAAGTTCTTGGAATGTCCTGGAAATCCACGGAGGAACTTTTTGGAATTAATAAGAATTTTTGGCAAAAGAATTAATGCCAGGGGGGCTACAGCCTGTCCACGAGACAGGGGGGCACCCCTCCCCCCCTAGGGCGCAGCCTAGTTTTTCGTGGGCCCCCTGGACCTCCACCGACCTCAACTCCAACTCCATATATTCACGTTCGGGGAGAAAAAAATCAGAGAGAAAGTTTCATCACGTTTTACAACACAGAGCCGCCGCCAAGCCCTAATCTCTCTCGGGAGGGCTGATCTGGAGTCCGTTCGGGGCTCCGGAGAGGGGGATTCGTCACCGTCGTCATCATCAACCATCCTCCATCACCAATTTCATGATGCTCACCGCCGTGCGTGAGTAATTCCATCGTAGGCTTGCTGGACGGTGATGGGTTGGATGAGATTTACCATGTAATCAAGTTAGTTCTGTTAGGGTTTGATCCCTAGTATCCACTATGTTCTGAGATTGATGTTGCTATGACTTTGCTATGCTTAATGCTTGTCACTAGGGCCCGAGTGCCATGATTTCAGATCTGAACCTATTATGTTTTCATGAATATATGTGTGTTCTTGATCCTATCTTGCAAGTCTATAGTCACCTATTATGTATTATGATCCGACAACCCCGAAGTGACAATAATCGGGATACTTCTCGGTGATGACCGTAGTTTGAGGAGTTCATGTATTCACTATGTGTTAATGCTTTGTTTCGGTTCTCTACTAAAAGGAGGCCTTAATATCCCTTAGTTTCTGCTAGGACCCCGCTTCCACGGGAGGGTACGACAAAAGATGTCATGCAAGTTCTTTTCCATAAGCACGTATGACTATTTACGGAATACATGCCTACGTTACATTGATGAATTGGAGCTAGTTCTATATCACCCTATGTTATAGCTATTGCATGAGGAATCGCATCCGGCATAATTATCCATCATTGATCCATTTTCTACGAGCTTTTCATATATTGTTCTTCGGTTATTTACTCTTCCGTTGCTACTGTTACAACTACTACAAAAACCCAAAAACATTTATCTTTACTTTTGCTACTGTTACCTTTATTATCATACCACTTTTGCTACTAAACACTTTGTTGCAGATACTAAGTTATCCAGGTGTGGTTGAATTGACGACTCAACTACTAATACTCAAGAATATTCTTTGGCTCCCCTTGTGTCGAATCAATAAATTTGGGTTGAATACTCTACCCTCGAAAGCTGTTGCGATCCCCTATACTTGTGGGTTATCAAGGACGCCACTACTCCCGGGCACCTGCATGAGGTTGTAAGTCGGGTGAGTCGCTGCCATGAACTGGGCCAAGGCAGGGTAGCCGAGGATGGCGTTATACAGGAGGCCGATGGGGGCGATGTCAAAGCCGACCAGCACCGTGCGAAAGTTGTCGTGGGTGCCAAAGGTCACTGGGAGGCGGATCTGCCCCAGGGAGCCGGTGGAACTGCCTCCGACGCCCGAGAAGGGCCTGCTGGGCTGAAGTCGCTCCAGCGGCACGTGGAGGAGGTTGAAGGCCTCCATCTAGAGCACGTTGAGGCCGGCACCGCCGTCGATGAGGGTCCTGGTGACGGCCACCTGGCAGATGGTGGGGGTGCATAGAATCGGGAGCGCGCCCGAGCAGGCGGTGTTGGAGGGGTGATCGTCCAAGCTGAAGGTCAAGTCGGCCTTGGGTGCCACCCAGCCCGGGGGAGCTTCGCGGCGCTTGAAGGCGGTGCCGATCTGGCGGGCGAACGGCTTGACGTGGCGGCTCGAGGGTGGTGCTTGCGAGCCGCCCAGGAGAGCTGCGATGACCGGAGGCACTGGCGCAGCATAATGCGCGAGGAAGAGGCTACGCAGCTCCTCACAGGAGGCCACCGAAGCCGCTGGCAGGTGGAATAGCCACGTGCGCGGGACACCGGTGAGGGCCATGGGCAGCCAGTTAGCCATGACCCTGTCGTCACCCCCGGCCTTGAGGATGGCCCCCTCATACGCCAGCAGGAAAGCTAGCGGATCTGCCGCCCGTCGTAGCGCAGCGGCATGTCTGGCTTGAACTTGTTCGTCCATTGCACCTGCCGCAAGGCGGGGGCCAAGGCTCAGAGCCCCCTGGCCCCAGTGCGGTGTCGGTAGCCGGAGCGGGTGGCGCGTTGTCCGCTATGAGGGCGAAGCGCGGTGTTGACGAAGAGCGGGTTGATGGAACGGTGAGCTCCGGTGCACCCCTACCTAGCGCGCCAAATGTTAGATGTCGGCTTCCTGCAAAACCCTTAAGGTTCGAACTCTAGGGTGTGCGCGAAGATCTCTCCCCTACCGATCCACGTCTGAGCGCCTCGCTGATAATCTAAGCTACACGATGAACAACACGAGGGACACAGGATTTATACTGGTTCGGGCCACCGATGTGGTGTAATACCCTACTCAAGTGTGTGGTGTGGCGGATTGCCTCTGGGGCTGATGATGAATAGTACAAGGGGAAGAACAGCCTCACGAGAGGTGTTCTTGGGATGGTGCGGTGAACTACTTGGGTGAGTTCGATCGCCTCTGGGTCTGATGAGAACTCGATGAGATGCCTCTCTACTGTGGTGGCTATCCTATTTATAGAGGCCCTGGTCCTCTTCCCAAATATTGAGCGGGAAGGGCACCAACAACGGCCATTTTCAAGGGGGACATCTAGTACAAGTTATCTTGACTAAAGTTGGTCTTCGGCTGCTAAAGGCACTAGCGATGACGCCGTCTTGGGCTCCACGGTGACCTCTGTCCTGCCGCTCTGCTGCTCTTGGTCTCGTTGCACCAAAATGGTAACCTTTGCTTAATGCATCGGTACTCCACGCCCGTGCTTGCCCCCTTTGCACCAAAGAGGAAAAAAGGACTCTGCGCGGGCCGGCACCCGCCAGGCGCCCGTCTGGTCTCGATCGTCATGGCTTGCGTCATGAGCACCTCGTGAGGTACCCTTGCCTTGACTCTCCGCCTCCTCGCGAGCCTGCCTGGTGAGGACACTCCTGAGGAAGCCTTGTGTCGTCCGCCCCACGAGGCTTGGCCCCTCACGATGGTCTTGAGCTTGAGCTGACGAAGATGGGCCGTACTGGGCCACCACTTGAGTCACGCCGCAGGCCGCAGGCAAGCAAGTGTAGGGACCCCCGTTCCCAGAACACCGACACATACTCCAATTGGATCATGCACTTTGACGGCTCTAAGATGCTGGCAGGTCTGGGGGCGGGCGTTGTCCTGACATCCCCCACCCGAGATACAGTCCAATACATACTCCAAATACTATACACAAATTCCAACAATGCAGCCGAATATGAGGCTCTATTGCATGGTCTTCGGATGGCATTCTCCATGGGCATCCAATGCCTAGAAGTGTGTGGGGATTCGAACCTCGCAATATCTAAAATAAATGGAGACTTTGAAGCCAAGGACCCGAAAATGGCGGCTTACCGCAATGCCGTCCTCAAGATGTCAGCTCGGTTCGAGGGGCTCGAATTCCATCATGTGGTCTGAGAAAACAACCAAGTGGCGGATATCCTCGTCCGCATCGGAGCTAAGCGTGACCCCGTCCCACCCAATATCTTCTTGGAAAGGCTGTTCAAGCCATCCGTGGTGTGGCAAGGGGAGACCGGCAATACTAGCCCAGATCCGACCACAACCCCAGATCCCGAACACACTGACATAATTTGGGGCTCCGCCACCGAAATAACACCTTCGGCCCACGTAATCATGGCTGCCATCGCCCCGTGGGCATAACCCTTCTTAGCCTACCTAAATAGGCAAGAACTCCCCGAGGACCAAAATGATGCACATTCCATTGTGCGGCGCTCTAAAGCCTACAAGGTTCGCGAGGGAGAGCTTTATAAGAAAAGTGCTACCGGAGTACTCCAAAGGTGCATCTGCGAAGAGGAAGGGCGGCAGCTCTTGGCCGAAATTCATGCTGGACTCGACGGCCACCACGCCGCAGCTCAGGCCCTTGTAAGCAAGGCCTTCCGTATAGGTTTCTACTGGCCGACAGCCCGAGCAGATGCACAGGACCTCATCAACATTGCGTTGGTTGCCAGCTTTTCGCAAACCAAAGCCATATGCCACCTATCGCTCTCCAAACAATCCCCATAACTTGGCGCTTTGCGGTCTGGGGGCTCGATATGGTCGGACCCCTTAAAGGAGGAAGCCATAAGAAAAAATACCTATTGGTCATGGTGGATAAATTCACCAAATGGATAGATGCCAAACCAGTTAAAACGGCCAAATCCGGACCAGTGATAGACTTCATATCAAGGGTTGTATACCGTTATGGTGTCCCCCACAGCATCATCACCGATAATGGCTCCAACTTGATAGCCGACGAGGCGAAAACTTGGTGCGGCAACATGGGCATTAAGCTCTATTACACCTCCGTCTATCACCCCCAAACAAACGGTCAAGTCAAACAAGCAAATGATCTTATTATGAGCGGCATCAAACCCAGACTAGTACAATCCTTGAAGGAATCAGATATGCACTGGGTCGAGGAGCTCGACTCCGTACTATGGGGACTGTAGACCACGCCAAATCGCACTACCGGATACACACCATTATTCATGGTGTACGGCGTAAAGGCGGTATTGCCCTGCGATATCATTCATGACTCACCTCGAGTGCACATGTACGAAGAGAGAGAAGCCGAGCTTGATCGGCAGGATAGTCTAGATGCCCTGGAGGAGGAGCGCGACGTTGCAAAAGCCTGTTCCGCATTCTATCAGCAACAGGCTCGAAGGTATCAAAGTAGAGAAGTACGGGCCAAAACTTATAACGTTGTCAAACTCGTTCTATGCCTACCGGAGAAGAAAAAGGACAAGCTCAAGCCCAAGTGGGAGGGTCCCTTCATCATTGATAAAGTTCTCACCGAAGGAGCGTACCACCTGCGTGATGCATCAGATAATCGACTCGAGCCGAACCCATGGAACGCGGCCAGACTCCGAAGACTCTATGCCTAGCGCTGGACTCTGTGTACGTCTCCTTCCTCCGCCTTTTTTAAATTATATCCTCTTTTTTTTCTTTTTTTATGTGGCCCTATCGGTGTCAAAACCGGCGGATCTCGGGTAGGGGGTCCCGAACTGTGCATCTAAGGCTAATGGTAACAGGAGGCGGGGGACACAATGTTTACCCAGGTTTGGGCCCTCTCGATGGAGGTAATACCCTACTTCCTGCTTGATTGATCTTGATGATATGAGTATTACAAGAGTTTATCTACCACGAGACCGTAGAGGCTAAACCCTAGAAGCTAGCCTATGATTATGATTGTTCTTGTCCTACGGACTAAACCCTCCAGTTTATATAGACACCGAAGGGGGATAGGGTTTACACAGAGTCGGTTACAGAGAAGGATATCTACATATCCGAATTGCCAAGCTTGCCTTCCACGCAAAGGAGAGTCCCACCCGGACACGGGACGAAGTCTTCAATCTGATATCTTCATAGTCCAACAGTCCAGCCAAAGTATATAGTCCAGCTGTCCGAGGACCCCCTAATCCTGGACTCCCTCAGTAGCCCCTGAACCAGGCTTCAATGACGATAAGTCCGGCGCTCTGCAAGGGAAAACCAACGCAAGCTCAAGAGGTAGCAAGAAGTATTTTTGGCACCGTTGCCGGGGAGATCTAAGCAAAGTCAAGCCATACCAAGTACCATTATAAACTCTTCTCCCTTGCATTACATTATTGGCCATTCGCCTCTCGTTTTCCTCTTCCCCACCTCTAAAATGATTTTCGGAAACTTTTGCCTTTTCTTCGCCCTTCTTTCGTTTGATCTTATGTTTGCTTGTGTTTCCATGTGTATTCTATTCTTCTTTCATCTTTGCTTGCTAAAAATCTATTGATATGGATCCACTTAAAGTGTTCTACTTGGATTATCTTTGATCTATATGTGCCCGTGCTGAAACCCCAACTAGTTTAGTTGAGGGAAAATCTTTAGATGAGCATGCTCATTTTGTGCGTCACCATTTGTCTAAAAAAGGGAGACTCTTATGGAATCAAATAAACAGTTTGTTGTGCTATGCTTGGAATCTTTGTGAAATTTATGATTTTACTTGTTGCTCTAAGAACCCTAAAAACACCTTCCCTACCTATGTGAGTTTAATGATAATGAAATCTTATCTTTTTATGCAAAGGTGTTTATAGTTACTATGATATCGAAGAAATCGAAGAATTTGTTGCATTTAAGGGTGCTTACGAAGTTGCTTATTTGATTGAAAAGTATGATATTACTCTCTAAGAATATGAAAAATTTGACATACTTAAATATTGCTATGAAAACTATGCTCATAATGTCTATGTCAAAGAATTTATTGAAAGAATAACCTGCTTTGGAAGAAAATAATGATATGCATGAATCGATAGATAATTATGATTCCAATGATTTGATTGAAATATCCCTTGATGAACATGATGCTTCCTATTCTTGTTGCCATGATGCCAATATTTATGAAGACGAATTTACTATAGTTCCTTATGTCAAACATGAGATCGTTGCTATTGCGCCCATACTTGATAGTTACTTCAATGAAAAGCATGATTGCAATGATGTTATTATAAATTCTATTAATTTCAATTGTGCTAGTAATATGCAAAACCCTAAGCTTGGGGATGCTAGTTTTGCTATGTCTACTATTTGTTGCAATGATCATGATTGGGGTGATTCTTTTTATGATCTTGAAAATTTATTTAAGCCCCATGATGAATATGAGATTGATAATAGTGTTTGCAATATTATTGAAAGTGGGTTTGGAAGAGTGTCAACTTTAGATCCCACATATTTGGAGCATTTCAATCTTATGAATTTTTTGATAAAAGTGGGTGAGGGAGTCCTGGACTAGGGGGTGTCTGGACAGCCGGACTATCATCGTCCGCCGGACTCCAAGACTACGAAGATACAAGATTGAAGACTCCGTCCCGTGTCCGGATGGGACTTTCCTTGGCGTGGAAGGCAAGCTTGGCGATACGGATATGTAGATCTCCTACCATTGTAACTGACTCTGTGTAACCCTAGCCCTCTCCGGTGTCTATATAAACCGGAAGGCTTTTAGTCCGTAGGACAACAACCATTACAACAATCATACCATAGGCTAGCTTCTAGGGTTTAGCCTCCTTGATCTCGTGGTAGATCCACTCTTGTACTACCCATATCATCAATATCAATCAAGCAGGAGTAGGGTTTTACCTCCATTGAGAGGGCCCGAACCTGGGTAAAAACATCGTGTCCCTTGTCTCCTCTTACCATCGCCTAGACGCACAGTTCGGGACCCCCTACCCGAGATCCGCCGGTTTTGACACCGACGTTGGTGCTTTCATTGAGAGTTCCTCTGTGTCGTCACCGATAGGCTCGATGGCTTCTTCAATCAACAACAACGCCGTCCAGGGTGAGGCTTTTCTCCCCGGACAGATCTTCGTATTCGGCGGCTTCGCACTGCGGGCTAATTCACTTGGCCATCTGGAGCAGATCGAAAGCTACGCCCCTGGCCGTCAAGTCAGATTTGGAAGCCTAAACTTCACGGCGGACATCCGCGGAGACTTGATCTTCGATGGATCCGATCCGCAGCCGAGCATGCCGCGCTGTCACAATGGGCATGATTTAGCTCTTCCGCCGGACAGTGCCTTGGTGGCCGCACACGAATCCGCTCCGACCCCAAGTTCGGAGCCGATCGCGCAGATCGAGGACGGGTGGCTGGACACCGCCTCGGGGGCTGCGACTTCCACGGCGATGGAGCCGAACACTGACCTTGTCCCCTATAAAGCTCGTGACTCTGAGGTGCCGGACTCCGAACCTCCCGCGCCCCTGCCAATCGAATCCGATTGGGCGCCGATCATGGACTTCACCGCTGCGGACATCTTTCAGCACTCGCCCTTTAGCGACATCTTAAATTCGCTAAAACATCTCTCGCTATCCAGAGAGCCCTGGCCGGATTATGGCCAGGATGGTTGGGATGCGGACGACGAAGAAATTCAAAGCCCACCCACCACCCACTTTGTAGCCACTGTCGACGATCTAACCGACATGCTAGACTACGACTCCAAAGACATCGACGGTATGGACGACGATGCCGGAGATGATCAAGAACCAACGCTCATAGAGCACTGGAAGGCCACCCCAACCCATGATGTATATCTAGTGGATACCCCAAAATGAAGCGATAACGAGGACCAACGGGGCGCAGCAAAGGATAATCCCGCCGATAAACAACCAAAACGGCGACGCAGACGCCGCCCTAAGTCCCGCCTCGACAACAATAGCGCTCCTAATGACCCAGCAATAGAGCAGGGCAAACCAGTGGATGACGAACATGCAGCCAAGCAACCATCCGAACAGGACGAATCGGATAATCAATCCATGCCCGGCGAAACCAACAGTCCAGACGACCTCACGCCGGACACACCACCGGAGAATAAGAGCCTTCGCAAAAGACTCGTCGCCACTGCAAGAAGTCTGAAGAAGGAAAAATGGAAGCTCAAAACAGCGGAAGACATACTCAGAATGAGGTGGAGCAAAGTGCTCAAAACCGCAGACAAATACGGCAACAGCCATCAATCAAAGAGCTACCCGAAGCGCAAGCTGCTGCCAGAATTTGACGAGGAAGCCATAGAGCCCCCATAGTCAAAAAACAAAGAGGCCGCCTGGCCGGATAGATGGCCAGATGATAGGCCAAAAACTACAAGCGACGCCGCACACAAGCCGACTCATGATCCTGGGAAAACAGATGGCCAAGCCAGGTCCATTTACGGGCCAAAAAAGAGGGGCCCAGGAAGCAACACAACACGCCAAGTGTTCGAAGACAGCGGTACACCCAAATACAGGGGCGCCGCACACCCACTATGTTTCACCAATGAGGTGCTGGATCATGAATTCCCAGCAGGGTTTAAACCCATAAACATAGAGGCTTACGACGGAACAACAGACCCTGGAGTCTGGATAGAGGATTATATACTACACATACACATGGCTAGAGGAGATGACCTCCATGCCATAAAATATCTACCCCTCAAGCTCAAAGGGCCAGCCCGGCATTGGCTCAACAGCCTCCCAGAAAACACTGTTGGAAGTTGGGAAGAGCTGGAGGACGCGTTTAGAGCAAATTTTCAAGGGACTTATGTCCGCCCTCCGGATGCAGACGATCTAAGTCATATAACTCAACAGCCGGGAGAGTCAGCGCGCAAATTCTGGAACAGGTTCCTTACTAAAAAGAACCAAATAGTCGACTGTCCGGACGCCGAAGCCTTAGCAGCTTTTGAAAACAACGTCCGAGACGAATGGCTCGCCAGACACATCGGCCAAGAGAAGCCGAGGACAATGTCCGTGCTAACAAGCCTCATGACCCGCTTTTGCACGGGGGAAGACAGCTGGCTAGCAAGATGCAGTACCAGCGACCCAAGTACATCCGAGATCAGAGATGGAAACGGAAAATCACGGCGCAGAAAAGATCAGCGCCGGAATAAAGAGAAAAGCCCAAAGAACACGGCGGTCAACGCCGGATTCAAAAGCTCATGGCCAAACAACAAAACACTGCCTCTTAAGGACAACAGTGACGAGCTATCCAGCTTAAACAAAATTTTGGATCGGATATGTCAAATCCACAGTACCTCCGGAAGGCCTGCAAACCACACCCACCGAGATTGTTGGGTTTTTAAACAGTCGGCCAACTCAACACCGAACACAAGGGGCTTGACGCACTAAGCGAGGACGACGACGAACCCCACCAGCAGGGCACCGGAAAACAAAAGACTTTCCCACAAGAAGTCAAAGCAGTAAACTCACTTCATGTGATAATACGGAATAGCAATGCGGCACCCGCTAAGATGGGTCTCGCACGGTCCACCCTAGCGGAACCTCAAGATTGGATGTCAACACCAATCACTTTTGACCACCTAGATTATTCCAGAAGTGTTCGAAATGCAGGATGGACTGCCCTGATATTGGATCCTATAATCGACGGACTACAATTTACACAAGTCCTGATGGACGGCGGCAGCAATTTAAACCTGCCATATCCGAACACAATCCGCAAGTTGGGGATAGACCTTACTAAAATTCGACATAGCCGCACTTCCTTTAAAGGAGTGACGCCAGGCCCTTACGCCAAGTGCACAGGCTCCTTATTACTAGAAGTTGTGTTCGGGTCACCGAAAAACTTCTGACGCGAAAAACTAATCTTTCATGTTGCCCCATTCAAAAGTAGCTATCAAGAACTATTGGGACGTGAAGCTTTTGTCCGCTTTAACGCCATACCACATTACGCGTCTCTTACACTTAAAATGCCTGGTCCACGCGGCATCATTTCATTAAGAGGGTCAGAGACCCTGGACACGGCTAGACGAGTCCGGCATAAATAAGCTAGGGGCTCCCTTGCCACACACGCTTTCACAAGGGCCTGTGCGTATAAGCAATAATGAGCTAATATAGACTCCGCTTTATTCATTTATTAATATTTTTCATGCACTTTTTCGCATGATTTCCTTCCAAACTAAGTTCCTCTCTTTTACAGATGAACAACGTGCATACCCGTCCAGGATAACGGCACAACGGAGACACAGGCGCAGACGTGCAGTAGGGACCCGTCGCAAGGATTCTTTTCAGATTAAGACCCTGCGTAAACCTTTTTTACTGTCTCTTGTTGCTATAATCCCCTGGTTTCTCATTATAACCAGAGTGGAGACTGACGTTTTGGCATCGGCCGCGTCAGAGGACCTCGCCCGTACCTGGACACTAGGGGCTTAGGGCATTGTTCTGCCCATTATTATAAAGACCGAACACCTTAGGGAGTGTTCGGCGTCTCGAGTTAGGCCTTATATGCATCAGCTCCGAATCATGTCTTTGGTCAAATGTTGGGTTTGCCCGGCTCCTGTGTTTTGCTGCCTTACGTTCCGTATCATTGGCTAACGCGGCACCAGGAGAACTACTGCGATTGTGCCCCAGTTCGGCTGGGCGAGCACCTCAGTAGAGAAAGCCGAAAACTGACTGTCATGATACAGTGAGAGATTGGTCAACCACTCGATCGACCACCGGAATGTTTAGAATTCCTCCGCTTTGACGAAGGACCGTTTCCCGGTCAGGCACACACATGCCCCGAATTCGGAGAGCGCGGTGCCCCCAGGGGCTATATCGTAGTCCCACCCTCGAACTCCAATGGCTAAGTGAAAGTGATAAAGCATCATAGTCCGGTTTCCTCGTTTGCTACGCTACCATCTCCTCAACAGGACCGAGACGTCGGATTAAGTGTGAAAATGCGCTATTTTTGCGAACACCCCCGCACCTTGTGCGTGGGGGCTGAAGCCGAAGACTGCCATATTTCAGGTTATACACACGTATACATAAACGGCCGCATAGGAGATATTTCAATACTTGAACGCACAAGTATAAAAAGCGATTACATCATAACCATTGTTTTACAAAATAAAACGTTCATTTGAACGTGACATTTTTCGAGCACTGCGACTCTATTACACGAGCACCCCGCATAACTTCCCCAAAATAGTGCTCGGCGGGTAACCGACTTTCGTCCGAACCCTGGGTTGCAACAGCGGTGGCATCCATCTCTGTCCAATGTGTCTTCACACGGGCGAGGGCCATCCGCGCACCCTCTATGCAGGCCGACAGCTTCATCGCCTTGATATGCGGCACCGCCCCAAGAAACTGCTGCAATAAGCCAAAATAGCTCTTCCGCTTGGGCCTCTCTGGCCAGACATGAGTCACGATATCCGTCATGGCAAGTCCGGACAACCTATTCAGCTCAGCCCATTCGGCCAAACAATCGATCAGCGGAAGTGAACGATCCAGACTATGGAATTGAGACCGAAACATCTCTTCTGTCTTGTGATCCTTCTGACTTTGGAAGTGCACAACGGCATCCGCCGCACTCGCCGCTAACTCCATATATGGATCCTCCAGACCGCACAGCTGGCCAAGCTGGGCATACTTTGGATCCGTAAACCTGCGGCGCAGCAGAAAAGGCTTGCCAGCCACAATGTCTCCGGCCTGACGCAGCTCCTCCTTTATAGCCCGCATTGCAGAACGGGCATCCTTGGCTTCGGAGGTGGCCTTCCCCAGGTCTTCTCGCTCCGATAGGCGCTCCTTTTCAAGAGCCTCATTGCGGTCGGTAGCATCCTTCAATTTAACGGCCAGTTCGGCCATCTCTTCCCTGCTTCGGCAGTGTGCAGCCCTTTTGGCTTCCAACTCTTCGACCGCCCTCGCGGCAGCCGCATCACTCCTTCTGGCTTGCTCCTTGGCTTGAGCAAGTTCTGCCCGAAGGCTCTCCACAGCAGCAGCACCATCTGCGTCAAGCATAAATATTGTAAGAGGTGGGCTTTGACTCCCTTAATAGGTGACTGCGGAGAAACAACTTACTTGCGACTCGTCAAGTCGCTTGTTGACTAGCGCGATGTCCGCATCCGCAACACCGAGTTGCCGCATTAATTCAGCAACTCCATCAGTCCGGCTAGCCCCCGGACTATCCGCCACCTGCATAGGAAAGGCGACACTCAATACCTATGATTTTGATCCTCGGCACGCTGTCGCTTTTCGACAACCTACCGAGTCTCAGGGGCTACTATCTATACAGGGCGCACTTTATGTGCAAAACTGTCAAAAAGGGGTGTCATTTTTACATACCTCAAACCCCGCCAGCAAACTCCTAACGGCATTATGCAATCCGCTTTCGGCGGACGAAATCCTTCTAACCACCGTACTCATCAATGCACGGTGATCTTCTGAGATGGATGCCCTCTCAAGCAGATCCTTCAGCTCCCCCGGCCGAACACTAGTTGGCGCCGAACTCTTCGGCTCCGCCGGGTTCGGGGATACCCTCCGTGATGACACTTCAGGCTCGTCCGCCCTCTTCGACGGTGCAGCAGACGGAGGCGTCTCGCTCTCCATCATCTCTGGACGAAGATCCCCCGAAGACGAGCTCATCTGAGAAGGTCGGAGATCCGAACTACAAGGTAAAAATTTCGGTTATCCTCAGAAGCACAAATAGGGATGTTTCTTATTAATGAACTCCCCTTTTTCTACTCACGGCTCGCTGGAGGGCTGATTCTTTAGAGAAGACTGTGCGGCCGGGACCTCCCCGGACGCAGGACCCTCTGGTGAAGATTTCTTCCCCCGCTTAGGGGCTTTGGCCTCCGGGTCTTCGGAGGCGGTCCTCTTCTCCCCCTGGAGGGAGGGATTCTCGATCCCCCCTTCTTCAAGCGCCCCCTTGGGCGAGGCGGTAGCTCCTCTATTTTCCCCTTCGCCTTCTTCTGAAGGCGCAACCTCCAACATCCTGACCAGCATGGGATCCGGCGTGGTCTCTGGGAGGGGGGGCGGACACAGTATCAGCTTTGCTTGCGCTATCCACTCCTGTTGAAGGATAATGGGTTAAAAGCTGAATTGTAGGAAGGCAAACAAATGGTACGCCCGAACACTGAGCTACTTACTTGAGTATCCGAGCGATTGCAGCTTAGGCCGGCATCCTCGGTCAATTCCGGACACGCCGCCTGTGATCCGAAGAACAACTTGTACATCTCCACGGGTGTCGTACCCATAAAGTGTTGGAGAATCCGTGGTCCCTCCGGATTGAACTCCCATAGCCGGAGAGGATGGCGTTTGCAGGGCAGGAGACGCCTAATTAGCATAACCTGCATCACCACGACCAGATCGATCTCCCTCGCCTGGAGGTCTCGAATCCGGCCCTGCAATAGGGGCACGTCTTTTGATGGCCCCCAGTTGAGCCCTTGGTTGACCCACGACATCAACCGTCGAGGAGGTCCCGAGCGGAATATGGGCAGCGGCTTCTGCCTGCTGCCCTTCGGAGCAGTGATATAGAACCACTCCTGCCGCCACAAGCCGAGCTCCTCTTGGAAGGAGCCCTCGGGCCATGGGGCATCGGCCCTCCTGCTTATGGCCGCCCCGCCGCACTCTGCTTGACGACCCCCAATCATCTTCGGCTCCACATCGAAGGTCTTCAGCCACAGGCCGAAGTGGGGGGTGACGCGGAGGAAGGCTTCGCAGACGACAATAAATGCGGAAATATGGAGGATGGACTCCGGATCCAAGTCATGGAAATCCAGCCCGTAGTAGAACATGAGCCCTCTCACGAAAGGATCCATCGGGAAGCCTAAACCCCGACGGAGGTGGGATACAAAGACGACGTATTCGCCGGGCTCGGGGGTGGGTATGGCCTGCCCTTCCGCGGGCAGCCTGTGCGAAATCTCGTAAGACAGGTACTTGGCCTCTCGCAGCTTTAGCACGTCCTCCTCCATGACGAAGGAGGGCATCCACCGGCCCTGAAGGTCAGAGCCGGACATTGTTGAAGGTCCGAAGCACACGAATCTGGTGCTCTGGGTGTTGGAACTTGGAGCGAGGAGAAGATTCGATGGAGGATTGAAGAAAAGAAACGAGCCTTGGTCCTATTATAAAGAGGGAGAATACCAAGAGTCGTCTCTGTGACCGTTCGGGACTCGCCTTCGATAGAGGGGGCGTAGCAACGGACGCGGTTGGGTTACCCACGTCCGTATTGATGAGGATCCTAGGATAAGGGGAACACGATCTCTGCTTCAACAAGACGTGCCAAGGAAACCGCTTCGCTAAACGCGCTGAGGTGGTGTAATAAAAAACGATTCAAGTAAAGGCTTGGTAGTGGCGTGACATCACGCTACAAGATACGTCAGCAGATCGAACCTGTGTACATGATATTCTCTCTACGGTGGAATGTGGAAATTATTTTGCAGAGCCGGACACTGTCCTGGTGTTCACAATCTTCTATGGATTATTCGGAGGAGGAACCCGCCTTGCAATGCCGAACATTATGCGTGCCAGACTCATCGTCATTGAAGCCAGGTTCAGGGGCTACTGAGGGAGTCCTGGACTAGGGGGTGTCCGGACAGCCGGACTATCATCGTCCGCCAGACTCCAAAACTATGAAGATACAAGATTGAAGACTCCATCCCGTGTCCGGATGGGACTTTCCTTGGCGTGGAAGGCAAGCTTGGCGATACGGATATGTAGATCTCCTACCATTGTAACCGACTCTGTGTAACCCTAGCCCTCTCCAGTGTCTATATAAACCGGAAGGCTTTTAGTCCGTAGGACAACAACCATTACAACAATCATACCATAGGCTAGCTTCTAGGGTTTAGCCTCCTTGATCTCGTGGTAGATCCACTCTTGTACTACCCATATCATCAATATCAATCAAGCAGGAGTAGGGTTTTACCTCCATCGAGAGGGCCCGAACCTGGGTAAAAACATCGTGTCCCTTGTCTCCTGTTACCATCTGCCTAGACGCACAGTTCGGGACCCCCTACCCGAGATCCGCCGGTTTTGACACCGACAGTGGGTTTGGAGAGGTCATGACTTTTATGTTATTCCCACTATTTTGGAAGAGTCTCAACTTCGCATGCATGTGGATCGTGTTCAAAATATTTTATGTGACAGCTATTTCATTGAATTTGCTTATGATCCCACATGTAATTATTATGAGAGAGGAAAATATGGTTGTAGAAATTCTCATGTTACTAAATTTCCTCTCGTTATGTTGAGATTGATATTGTTTCTTTCTTATTCCTTGCATATGCTAGATCTTGCTTGTCTTGCTAATTTGTTTTCCTATAAAATGACTATGCATAGGAATTATGATAAGACTTAGATGTCTTTTTCACATGCTACATGATCCTCTCCTTATGTTTCAATTGCTATCTTTCTTGTGAGCATCATTAAAATTATCAACGCCTAGCTAAAACGGCGTTAAACGATAGTGTTTGTTGGGAGGCAACCCAATTTTATTTTTTTATTTACTTTTTGCTCCTATTTAGTAATAAATAATCTATCTAGCCTCTGGTTAGATGTGGTTTTAAGTTTTATTAGTGTTTGTGCCAAGTAGAACCTTTGGGAAGACTTGGGTGAAAGTTAATGTGATCTTGCTGTAAAAAACAGAAACTTTTGCGCTCACGAGATTAGCTGTCATTTTTTTACAGAGGAGCGCTTTTAGGTTGATTCTTTTTGAATAAGATTAATAGACAAATTCCTCACGTCCACCAGTTTATTTTAGAATTTTTGGAGTTACAGAAGTATTTGGGAGTTACAGATTACTACAGACTGTTCTGTTTTTGACAGATTCTGTTTTTCGCGTGTTGTTTGCTTATTTTGATGAATCTATGAGTATTATCGGGGGGTATGAACCAAGAGAATTTGGAATACAGTAGATTTCACACCAATATAAATAAATAATGAGTTCACAATAGTACCTTAAAGTGGTGATTTATTTTCTTGTACTAAGGGAGCTCATGAGATTTTCTGTTGAGTTTTGTGTTGTGAAATTTTCAAGTTTTGGGTAAGTATTTGATGGACTATGGAATAAGGAGTGGCAAGATCCTAAGCTTTGGGATGCCCGAGGCACCCCAAGGTAAAATTCAAGGACAACTAAAATCCTAAGCTTGGGGATGCCCCGGAAGGCATCCCCTCTTTCGTCTTCGTCTATCGGTAACTTTACTTGAGGCTATATTTTTATTCACCACATGATATGTGTTTTGCTTGGAGCGTCTTTTATGATTTGATTCTTTGCTTTTTAGTTTACCACAATCATCCTTGTTGTACACACCTTTTGGGAGAGACACACATGAATCGTGATTTATTAGAATACTCTATGTGCTTCACTTATATCTTTTGAGCTAGACAATATTGCTCTAGTGCTTCACTTATATCTTTTAGGGCACGGTGGTGGTTTTATTTTATAGGAATTGTTGAACTCTCATGCTTCACTTATATTATTTTGAGAGTCTTTTAGAACAGCATGGTAATTTGCTTTGGTTATAAAATTAGTCCTAATATGATAGGCATCCAAGATGGATATAATAAAAACTTTCATATGAAGTGCATTGAATACTATGAGAAGTTTGATTCTTTTTGATTGTTTTGAGATATGAAGATGGTGATATTAGAGGCATGCTAGTAGAGTAGTTGTGAATTTGAGAGATACTTGTGTTAAAGTTTGTGATTCTCGTAGCATGCACGCATGATGAACCATTATGTGATGAAGTTGGAGCATGATTTATTTATTGATTGTCTTCGTTATGAGTGGCGATCGGGGATGAGCGGTGGTCTTTTCCTACCAATCTATCCCCCTAGGAGCATGCGCGTAGTACTTCATTTTGATAACTAATAGATTTTTGCAATAAGTATGTGCGTTCTATATGACTAATGTTGATTCCATGGATTATACGCACTCTCACCCTTCCACCATTGCTAGCCTCTCTTGTGTCGAGCAACTTTCGCCGGTACCATAAACCCACCATATACCTTCCTCAAAACAGCCACCATACTTACCTATTATGGCATTTCCATAGCCATTCCGAGATATATTGCCATGCAACTTTCCACCATTCTGTTTATTATGACACGCTCCATCATTGTCATATTGCTTTGCATGATCATGTAGGTGACATAGTATTTGGGGCAAAGCCCCCGTTCATAATTTTTCATACATGTCACTCTTGAATTATTGCACATCCTAGTACACCGCCAGAGGCATTCACATAGAGTCATATTTTATTCTAAGTATTGAGTTGTAATTCTTGAGTTGTAAGTAAATAAAAGTGTGATGATCTTCATTATTAGAGCAATGTCTCATGTGAGGAAAGGATGATGGAGGCTATGCTTCCCCCACAAGTCGGGATGAGACTCCAGACAAAAAAAGAGGCCATAAAAAAGGAGAAGGCCCAAATAGAAAAAAAGAAAAAAAGAGAGAAAAAAGAGAGAAGGGGAAATGTTACTATCCGTTTTCCACACTTGTGCTTAAAAGTAGCACCATGATGTTCATGATAGAGAGTCTCCTATGTTTTCACTTTCGTATACTAGTGGGAATTTTCATTATAGAACTTGGCTTCTATATTCCAATGATGGGCTTCCTCAAAATGCCCTAGGTATTCGTGAGCAAGCAAGTTGGATGCACACCCACTTAGTTTATTTTTGAGCTTTCATACACTTATAGCTCTAGTGCATCCATTGCATGGCAATCCCTACTCACTCACATCGATATCTATTGATGGGCATCTCCATAGCCCGTTGATAGGCCTAGTTGATGTGAGACTATCTTCTCTTTTTTGTCTTCTCCACAACCACCATTCTATTCCACCTATAGTGCTATATCCATGGCTCACGCTCATGTATTGCATGAAGATTGAAGAAGTTGGAGAACATCAAAAGTATGAAACAATTGCTTGGCTTGTCATCGGGGTTGTGCATGATTTAAATATTTTGTGTGATGAAGATAGAGCATAGCCAGACTATATGATTTTGTAGGGATAGCTTTCTTTGGCCATGTTATTTTGAGAAGACATGATTGCTTTGTTAGTATGCTTCAAGTATTATTATTTTTATGTCAATATTAAACTTTTGTCTTGAATCTTTTGGATCTAACCATTCATGCCACAATAAAGAAAATTACATGGATAAATATGTTAGGTAGCATTCCACATCAAAAATTCTGTTTTTACCATTTACCTAGTCAAGGACGAGCAAGAATTAATCTTGGGGATGCTTGATACGTCTCCAACGTATTTATAATTTTTGATTGTTCCATGCTATTATATTATCTGTTTTGGATGTTTAATGGGCATTAATATGCTATTTTATATTATTTTTGGGACTAACCTATTAACCGAGGGCCCAGTGCCAATTTCTATTTTTTTTGCCTATTTTAGAGTTTTGCAGAAAAGCAATACCAAACGGAGTTCAAACGGAATAAAACCTTTGCGATGATCTTTCTTGGACCGAAAGCAAACCAGAAGACTTGGAGATGAAGTTCGAGACGCAACGAGGAAGCATGAATCCTTTCAATATATCCTTTGACAATTTCCATATATCAAATCTCATTTGGTATCAAATTTCATGATTTTCATTTTGGATACACAAGTGCTCTTCCTTGCAAAACTAACCCATGTAGGAAGATGAACTCAAAATTACAAATGGTGCTCCCAACTCTTGATGAACTACATCAACTTTGAGCATCCTACACAAGTTCAACTACATGATCAAGATCAACACCACCACCAAGGTATGTCATTCCATCTTAGAGAAGTTTTACCCCAAGACATGGGTAAAAGCAGATCAACAAGATGTGAATACATCAAAATGCTTAAACAAAAAATGGAAACCCCATTTTGAGCTTAAACGATGAGTATGACCTATGATCAAGTGACTTCACTTGACTCCCTAAGTCAATATACTCTAACATAGGTGACTATGTCGCCAACCAATTCTAGATGAAGTTCTCTTGTGTTTTTCTGTGTTCTTGCATTTGTTTCTTACATGCATATTCCCCTTTCGAAAAAATCATCTAGATTTCTTTTCTTTGTTATTTTCTGCATTCCCTGCATTTAATTCATTGCAAACCCTTTAGTTAATTCCCTGCAAATCTTTGTGAGATCCTATTTGCCTAGTGAGCTGAGATGACAAAAATTTTCCTCTGTGATTGAACTCGACCTCACCGATCTTTTCATCTCGGCTAGACCGAACCAACTCGGTGTCACCGATGAAAAAGTTTCGGTGTTACCGATTTCACTACTGAGAAAACTTTTTGCCATTTGCATCCTGCATATATATTCCAGCTCCACTCGATGATTCTTATCCTCTACTCATCACAATCTACATGCTGCTTTGTCATGTGACTCAAGGACCAAACCTACTTGACTCATGCTCCGGAAGATCCCTTCTTGGAAATTGATGTCAAAGGGGGAGAGAGGGATCACATCAAAGCTTAATCACATCAAAGGGAGAGAGAGACCCTATGGCCTCCAAGATGCTTGGCATACAAATAGGAGAGAAGTCACATGTTTTTAAAAGGGAAAAGACATGTTAGTAGATGTTTCTTTGTGTATGTTGCTCTGATTTTCTTTGCTCTAATTTTCTATTACCCTATCTTCTCCCATTATCCAATATCAGGTTCTCGGGGAGAAAGATATCTAAGGGAAGAAAATCTTTGGAATTCATTGCATATCTCTATTCCTAGGGGACATGTCCATATCCAAATAGAGTACTAAGTACTCATTCACTACATGTCATCCCAGTCTTGGTACTCTTGTGGTTTCCTGTTCATGCTTTGATTGGTAGATGTTGTTGTGTTATCTAACCCTATTTTCTCAGGTTCATCTCTTCCAAAGTCAGCTCAAGACCACAAGGTAAGTATATGCATCACACTCATGTGCATGATGATCTCTTGCTGATGTACATATTGTTTGCAAAAAGGACTCATGAACATGAAGGTATATCTTCTGCATTTCACATCATTTGCTCTGATGTATATAGCCAAGATACATGTAACTCATTACTTGCTCTGACATGCTTATGCATTCTCATGCTTTCATAATCTATCTTCACATGATTGCATACATGTAGGGGGAGCCAATGCATGTTACATGTCCTTCCAAAGCTTTACTTATTACTCTTCATATCTTTATCTAAAGCTTTGATGTATGTCGTCATCAATTACCAAAAGAGGGAGATTGAAAGAACAAGTGCTCCTTGCGTGATTTTGGTAATTAATGTCGACATATCTCTTGTTGGACTAATATTTTTATCTAGTATATTTCAGATGAGTTCAACATTGGAGTGGCAGGACAAGAGGATGTGGAACCCCTTCAAGATGCTAAGGACAAACATTGGCAAAAGCTCAAGACTCTTCATTTCATTTTAGTGATCCAAGATCACATTATGTCCATAGGAAAGCCAATACTATTAAAAGGGGATTAGGTGTTGCTTAATGGCTTGCTTGCTCAAAGTGCTTAGTGATATGATCCAAAACCATCAACCACTTCCGCATTTCCACATATGTCCTAAACCTAAAGTCAAACTCGGCTCCACTGATTTGATTCATCCGGCGCCACCGAGTTCATTGACATAGCCACTGCCAGAAACCCTAATCAGTTCGGTCCCACCGATGGGATCTCGGTCGCACAAAGATGGCCCTGCAAACTCTCTGTTACCTATTGCAGTCATTTTGGTCTCACCGAGATATGCAGTCGGTCCCACCGAGTTTGGTTGACCAAGTCTCTGTTGGCTTATTGCTGAAATAGGTCCCACCGAGTTCATGCAATCGGTCTCACCGAGATGACGTTTTTCCCTAGCCCTAGCACATCGGTCCCACTGACTTGGTCATGTTGGTCCCACCGAGATCCCTAACATTCACATTTTGAACTGAATCAGTCTCACTGAGTTCTTCTATTAGGTCTGACCGAGTTGGGTCAAATGTGTGTAACTATTGGATTTTGTGTGGAGGCTATATATACCCCTCCACCCCCATCTCCATTTGAGAGAGAGCCATCATAACATGCCTACACTTCCACTACTCATTTTCTGAGAGAAAACCACCTACTCATGTGTTGAGACCAAGACATTCCAATCCAACCACAAGAATCTTGCTCTCTAGCCTTTCCCAAGTTGCTTTCCACTCAAATCATCTTTCCACCATATGCAAATCTATGAGAGTGAGTTGAGTGTTGGGGAGACTATCATTTGAAGCACAAGAGCAAGGAGTTCATCATCAACACACCATCTATTACCGTTTGGAGAGTGGTGTCTCCTAGATTGGTTAGGTGTCACTTGGGAGCCTCTGTCAAGATTGTGGAGCTGAACCAAGGAGTTTGTAAGTGAAAGGAGATCGCCTACTTCGTGAAGATATACCCAAGTGAGGGAAGTCCTTCATGAGCGATGGCCATGGTGGAATAGACAAGGTTGCTTCTTCATGGACCCTTCATGGGTGGAGCCCTCCTTGGACTCGCGCAACCGTTACTGTTCGTGGGTTGAAGTCACCACCAATGTGGATGTACGATAGCACCACCTATCGGAACCACGCCAAAAATCTCCGTGTCTCCAATTGCGTTTACACACTCCAATCCCATCCCTTTACTTTCTTGCAAGTTGCATGCTTTACTTTTCGCTGCTCATATACTCTTGCCATGCTTGCTTGAAAAGTATTGTGAATGTTTGAAATTGTGCTAATTTCCAACCTCAACTTGAAAAACTTAAAAACTGCTACCTTTACTTGTTGAGGGTCTAATCACCCCCCCCCCCCCTCTAGACACCTCTTCTCGATCCTTTCATAAAGACCCAGGGTCTGATGAGGAGAAGTCCAACACGGGGAAGAAGAACGGCAATGTAAAGGGGCCGCAACCAAACATGACTAAGCGCACGCAACCTGACGGCGGGTCAGATTTTGTGGCCAATACAAATGCACAGGATGGCAGTCAACGCCGTAAGGGCAAACCACAACCCCGATTTGGAGGGCCAAGATTCAACCTTGAGGCAATGTTGAACCAACCTTGCCCAAAGCATAGTCGACCCGATAGACCATCGACTCACCTGTCGAAGGATTGTTTCATCATGCAGGAATATAAGAAATCTGGCTCTCACCAGAACCACCATAACAATAATGGCCCGCACGGTGGGGCAGGGTCCGACTCACACGTGCCCGGCTTTGGAGGTGGCGGCTCAGGTCCCGGATTTTATGGCCAGGGCAATCAGGGCGGTTTTAACCAGCAGCCCAATGAAGGCGATTAGCAACAACAGTCGGGATATCAGAGTAATGCCAAGCAGCTAACTAGCGGCCAATATCATGTTTCCACCACAAGCCTGTGCAAGCGAGATCAGAAGGTTCATAAACGAGCGATAAGTGCAGTTGAGCCGGTCGTGCCTTGATACTTACGATGGTCAGAACAGCCAATTGTATGGACCCGTGAGGATCACCCGCCCCGGGTTGACAACCCGGGTCAGCTGGCTTTGGTGTTAGCTCCTCAGGTTGGAGGTTACAAGTTCACTAAGGTGCTTATGGATGGAGGGAGCAGTATCAACATCCTTTATTATGATACTTTTCGCTAGGGGAATTTGACTGACAAAGATCTTAAGCCGTCTTCTACAGTCTTTCATGGGGTGGTGCCTGGTAAATCGGCCTACCCAGTTGGTAAGATTGCTTTGGAAGTAGCTTTTGGCAATGAACATAATTACAGGGCAGAGATGTTGAACTTTGAAGTGGTCAAGATCAAAAGCCCCCTACCATGCTCTGTTTGGACGGCCGGCTTATGCCAAGTTTATGACACGGCCTTGTTATGTGTATCTGCAGCTTAAGATGCCGGGTCGCAAGGGTACCATCATAGTGCATGGTGACAGGAAGATAGCCTTGGAGTGTGAAGAGGGTGATGTTGCTTATGCTGAGTCTACCTGTGCCACGGAGGAACTTAAGTTTTATAAAGACTATGTTGACCCGGCTAATATGACTCCATTAAAGAAGCCAACCACAAAGCATGATCCTTTGTTGAAGTTTAAGTCGGCAGACGATACCAAGTAGGTTGACTTTATCCCTGGCAACTCATCTCAGCAGTTTACTATCAGTGCCAACATGGATCCGAAATAGGAAAGCACACTCATCGAGTTCATCCGTGAGAACCGGGACATCTTTACATGGAAGCCTTCAGACATGCCAGGTGTACTGAGAGAACTCGCTGAGCACACTCTCAATATTGATCCTAAATTTACGATGGTCAAACAATTCCTTCATTGTTTTAATGAAGAGAGGAGGCGTAAGGCCATTGGAGAAGAGGTGGCCCGGCTCTTAGCAGCTAGGTTCATCATTGAAGTTTTTCACCCTGAGTGGTTGGCTAACCCGGTGCTGGTACTTAAGAAAAATGGCACTTGGCGCATGTATGTGGAATACACGGACCTTAATAAGGCTTGTCCAGCTGATCCTTTTGCTCTTCCCTGTATTGATCAGATCATAGATGCTACGGCGGGTTGTGAATGTCTGTGTTTCCTGGATGCTTATTTTGGATACCACAGATAAAGACGGCAGTCAAAGATCAAGAGAAGACGGCTTTCATCACACCTTTTGGAGCTTTCTGCTATGTATCCATGCCTTTTGGGCTTAAGAGCTGTAACACCCCGGATCCGATGTGCCAGGTGTCTTCTAGCTATTCGTTGTTGTTGCCATGTCATTTGCTTGCGTGTTGCATTTTTCCATGTCATCATGTGCATCTCATTTTGCATACGTGTTCATTTCATGCATCCGAGCATTTTCCCCGTTGTCCGTTTTGCAATCCGACACTCCCATGTCCTCCGGCGGCCCCTTTTACCTCTTTTCGTGTGCGGGTGTTAAACATTCTCGGAATGGACCGGGAGTTTCCAAGTGGCCTTGGTACACCACCGGTAAACCGCCTGTCAATTTTCGTGCCATTTGGAGTCCGTTTGATACTCCAACGGTTAACCGGGGAACCGTAAAAGCCCTCTTTGTGTTGCAGCCCAACACCTCTCCAGAGTGGCCCAATAACCCATCCAAACCCCCTCCATGCTCTCCGCGTTCGATCACGATTGTGTGAGTGGAAACCGCACTCCTTTTGGACTCTCCTAGCTCCCTCTACCTATAAATAGGCCCTCTCCCCCGAAATTTGCGGATGAATCCACCCCTAACCCTAGCAGTCTTCCTCCTCGCATCGCCGGACACGTGCTCCGGCCAATCCGAGGCCGCCACGTCAGCTCCAGCCGCCCTGAGCCCAACCCCGTTGCACCACGTCGCCTCGCCGGCTCCCCTGCACCGCGCGGCCCGCCGGGCCCAGGCGAGGCCCGCCCGGCCCGATCCACCGCCGCCGCCCGCCCGCGGGACACCCGCGCGCCCGCGCCGGCGTGCTCCGCCGCCCTGCCGCCGACCGCGTTGCCCCGCAGCTCGTCTCCCTCTGCTCCTCCGCCGCCGCCGCACCACCACCTCGCCGCGCCGCCGCCCTATGCCACCGCCTTCGCCCGAGCGCCCGCTCGCCGGCCACCGCTGCCTCGCCGGCGTGCACCACCACTCCGCCACCTCGGCGTCCGCTTCTTCGCCCGGCGACCTCCAACAGCGCCGCCGGAGTTTTTCCCCGCGCCTCTCCTCGCCGGATCCGGCGACCCCAAGGCCGGATCGAACTTCTCCGGCCATGTCCGGCGAGGTCCCGTCGGTGGTGGATGAGATCCACCACCACAGCCATCCAAGCGCCGTCCCGCGACCCGGATCCCTCCGTCCCGCTTCGTCTTGTCCCGCGTTGACTTTTCGCGAGGGTAAAATTCTTCCAAGTCCCTGAATATTTGCTTTCTGGTGCTATGTTTGACCTGCTATATCTTCATGCATATAGCTCCGTTTGATGCATATAATATATCAAAATGTTCATCATGAGATGCTCTTCATTTTGCTCCATTGTGCCATGCTTGTTTGAGTTCATATTGATGCCTAAATCATCATTGCAAGATTGTTATATGATGTTAACTGATGTCTGTTAACAGAACTTGCTGTTTTTTCTTTTTCATTGCGTTTTGTGTGTGCATCTTATGAGATTGATGTCTACATGCATTTTGAGCTACATCATGCCATATTTACATTGGTGCCATCCATGTATTTTTGTGAGTCTTGTAGTGAGTGCATCGAGCTCGTGAAGTAGGGTACTTGCTGTTACTGTTTTGCTAGGCTGAATCTGCTATATCATGATGCTATAAACCTGCTGCTACAAGTCAGTCTATGCATAATCTGGAGATGTTCAATAAGGATGATTTTTGTTATAAATTTCATGATATATCCATCCATGCCTCTGGTTGCATTTATAGCTTGGTGTAGATTGTTCATATCATCCTCCAAAATAATGTTGCTATCAGCCTGTTAACATTAAGATCAGTTTTGCCATGTGCTTTTCTAGTGCTCTATGCACCCTATGAACTTGCTATTGCCACGATTAGCTTCCCAATTATGTCATCTTACTGTTGGGTACCTTGTCATTCCATGTATTGCTCTGTGGTGAGTTGTACAAGCTTACCAACATGCCTAGTTATTATTGTTCCTGCCATGTCTGAATCTGTCATATCATTTGCCATGTTTGCATGGATGCTACCATATTTTCTGTTGATCTTTGGAATTAGTTCAGTAAGGGTGTTTTGTTATTTGTCTTTAGTATTAGCATGCCATGCCTTTGTTTGCCATGTTAAGTTCCTGTAACAAGATGTTTGAGAGCTCTAAACATTGCAACCTGGTATTATTTCTGCTAAGTCTGTAAATTGTTATTATTTGCAATCTTGCCATGTCCTTTTGAGCATGTTATATTGTTTTCTGGAGATAGCTCAGTGTTCATGTTTTGTAATGCTTTACCTGTAATTAATGCCCATGCCTTTTGTTTTCACGTTGAGTTACTGTAGCATATTGTTTTGATGCTTGCTAGATGCCTAGTTGCTGTTTTGGACAACTTGTCCTTTAAACCTGTATAGAGTGTATGTGTTGAACCGTTGCTCCGTTTTGAGTGTGCTCTATATGAAACTTGCTTGATTTTGCATGTAGTTTCATATTAACTTGTTGCATACATGTTTTGAGTGTGTTTGCTTGATGTTTGAATGCATTTTGCATCAATGCCATGTTTAACTTGTTTTGCTCATATCTTCTAGGCCGTAGCTCCGAATTCAATGAACTTTATATGTAACTTGACTAGAATTTCGTGTAGATCCTCTTGGTGCTCTTTAACTTGATGTTTAACAACTTCAACTTGATGTTTGTTCAGATCTGGACCAACCTCTAAATTTGCATATGAGGACTTACCGGATTTGTTATATGTTGTTTCCGGCCTCATTTAAACTTGCTTTGATGTGTTGCTCTTGTTTGCATCATCTCTTGCCATGAGTAGCTTCATGTAGCCTTGTCATGCATCATGCTTAGTTGTGCATCATGGCATGTATATGTGTGGTGTGTTTACCATGTTGTGTGCTTCTTCTCGATAGTTCCTGTTTCGTTGCGATCGTGAGGATTCGTTCATCTACGCTTGGTTCGGCTTCATCCGTTCATCTCCTTCATGGACTCGTTCTTCTTCCTTGCGGGATTTCAGGCAAGATGACCATACCTTGGATCTCACTACTATCATTGCTATGCTAGTTGTTTCGTTCTATCGCTTTGCTGCGCTTCCTATCACTTGTTCTTCAAGCCTCCCCAAATTGACATGTCAGCCTCTAACCTTTTCACCCTTCCTAGCAAACCGTTGTTTGGCTATGTTACCGCTTTTGCTCAACCCCTCTTATAGCGTTGTTAGTTGCAGGTGAAGTTGAAGATTGCTCCATGGTGGACAGGATTATGTTGGGATATCACAATATCTCTTATTTAATTAATGCATCTATATACTTGGTAAAGGGTGGAAGGCTCGGCCTTATGCCTGGTGTTGTTCCACTCTTGTCGTCCTAGTTTCCGTCATACCGGTGTTATGTTCCTTGATTTTGCGTTCCTTACGCGGTTGGGTGATTTATGGGACCCCCTTGACAGTTCGCTTTGAATAAAACTCCTCCAGCAAGGCCCAACCTTAGTTTTACCATTTGCCTCACCACCACCTATACTTTTCCCTTAGGAGTCGCGCTCCCGAGGGTCATCTTTATTTTAGCCCCCCGGGCCAGTGCTTCTCTAAGTGTTGGTCCGAACTGAGTAGACTACGGGGCCACCTCGGGGAAACTTGAGGGCTGGTTTTACTCGTAGGATGTCTCATCCGGTGTTGCCCTGAGAACGAGATATGTGCAGCTCCTATCAGGATTGTCGGCACATCGGGCGGCTTTGCTGGTCTTGTTTTACAATTGTCGAAATGTCTTGTAAACCGGGATTCCGAGACTGATCGGGTCTTCCTGGGAGAAGGAATATCCTTCGTTGACCGTGAGAGCTTCTGATGGGCTAAGTTGGGACACCCCTGCAGGGTATAAACTTTCGAGAGTCGTGCCCGCGGTTATGTGGCAGATGGGAATTTTTTAATGCCCGGTTGTAGATAAGTTGACACCAGATACGAATTAAAATGCATCAACCATGTGTGTAGCCGTGATGGTCTCTTTTCGGCGGAGTCCGGGAAGTGAACACGGTTTTGGGTTATGTTTGAGTAAGTAGGAGTTCAGGATCACCTCTTGATCATTGCTAGCTTCACGACCATTCCTTTGCTTCTCTTCTCGCTCTTATTTACGTATGTTAGCCACCATATCATGCTTAGTCGCTGCTGCAACCTTGCCACTTTACCCCTTCCATACCCATTAAGCTTTGCTAGTCTTGATATCCATGGTAATGGGATTGCTGAGTCCTCGTGGCTCATAGATTACTACAACAACAGTTGTAGGTACAGCTTATGCGATGATCATGATGCAAGAGTGATGTTTGCTTGTTTTGGAGTTCTTCTTCTGCTTCTTCTTCGATCAGGGGATAGGTTCCAGGTCGGCAGCCTGGGCTAGCAGGGTGGATGTCGTTTGAGTTTCTGTTTGTGTTTCATCCGTAGTCGGATGGTGCTCTTATGTAAGACGATGTTGTATTCGTGTGGCATTGTATGCCTCTTGTATGTATCCCCATCTATTATGTAATGTTGATGTAATGATATCCACCTTGCAAAAGCGTATCAATATGCGGTTCTATCCTTGGTGGGACCTTCGAGTCTCTTTAGGATAGTATCGCATATTGGGCGTGACAAGAGTGCCCAGCGACTTATCAGCATTGTGTGCAGAACTGTTTTCATAGTCAAATTGGATGCAATGTTTATGCCTACGTGGATGATATTTTTGTGAAGTCTAGAAAGAAGGAAACCCTGTTGGATGATCTGAAAGAGACCTTTGATAATCTTCGGGTTTATGAGATGATGCTTAACCTGGCCAAATGTATTTTTGATGTGCCTGCGGGCAAGCTCTTGGGTTTTTTGGTTTCAGAGAGAGGCATCAAAGCTAACACAGAGAAAATCAAGTCTATCACCTCATTGGCTAAACTGGTGTGTGTCAATGATGTCCAGTGCTTGGCGGACCGTATTGCAGCTTTAAGCCAGTTTATAAGCCGTCTGGGAGAGAAGGCTATTCCTCTATACCAGATGATGAAGAAAACAGATCCTTTCGTTTGGAGTGATGCTGCTAATGAGGCATTTGAAGCACTTAAGAAGCAGCTGGCTGAGCCGCCGATTCTTGCAGCTCCTATTGAGAAGTAACCTTTGCTTTTGTATGTCGCAGCTAATAGCAGAGCCGTTAGTGTAGCAGTTGTTGTGGAAAGAAAAGAGTCGGATAAGGAGTACCCAGTCCAAAGGCCGGTTTATTATGTCAGTGAGGTTTTAATTGGGTCTAAACAAAGATACCCACATTAGCAAAAGCTAGTATATGGGGTGTTCATGGCCAGTCGCAAATTGAAGCACTATTTTCTTGATCATCCCATTATTGTGGTCATCTCTGCTCCTTTATGTGATATTATTCAAAACAGAGAAGCCACAGGTCGACTGGACAAATGGGCCATTGAGCTTGGACCCCATGGTTTGAAGTATATGCCAAGGAGAGCTGTCAAGTCTCAGGCTCTTGTGGATTTTATCAACAACTAGACAAAGTTACAGATGCCTGATTACAATCCACTTTGATGGGTCTAGGCAGCTGGAGGGCTCGGGACTAGAGTTATTTTGACTTCCCCATGAGGTGACAAGTTTTTCTATGTTCTAAGGTTAATGTTTCCTTGTACTAATAATGCAGCTGAGTACGAGGCCCTGCTCCATGGCCCGTGGATGGACAAAGAGATGAATTTAAGCCGGGTCAGGTGTTTTGGCGACTCGGATCTGGTGGCTCAGCAGGTTTTAGGCACTTGGGATTCTAAAGACCCGCTCATGGTGGCTTACTACTGGGCGGTTGATAATATTTCTAGACACTTCAAGGGTTACCAAGTGGAGCATGTTGATCGTAGGAAGAATGAGGCAGTTGACGCCTTAAGCTGGCTAGGGTCTCAGCATAAGCCGATGCCCCCTAATGTTTTTCTTGACGTATTACACAATCCTTCAGTTAAGTTGCCTTCCAAAGAAGATCTTGCAGTTCCTGACCCGAAGGCGTAGTTGGTGGCGGCTCTCCATGCCATCCCT
This sequence comes from Triticum timopheevii, assembly GCA_963921465.1. NCBI lineage: Eukaryota > Viridiplantae > Streptophyta > Magnoliopsida > Poales > Poaceae > Triticum > Triticum timopheevii. The sequence continues at coordinate 240,344,608 of OY997268.1, forward strand.
GATTGGACAGTTCCCTATTTGGCTTATATGACCCGGGGAGAGTTACTTGAGGATGAAACTTTGGCCAGGCAAATAACCCGGCAGTCTAAGTCTATGACTATTGCCAATGGCGAGTTACACCGATGAAATGTCACAGGCGTGTTCCAGCGCTGTGTTTCTCCTTAAGAGGGTCGTGAGATTCTAAGAGAAATCCATGAGGGAAATTGTGGCCATCACGCCGGCTCTAAATCTCTTGTGGCTAAAGCTTTTCGTCACGGGTTTTATTGGTTGATGGCTCATGCTGATGCAGAAGATTTGGTTAGTAAGTGTGATGGCTGTCAGAAATTTTCTTGATGGGCTCACGTGTCGGCTCAAGAATTGAGGATGATTCTAATTACTTGGTTGTTTGTGGTCTGTGGGCTTGAAATGGTTGGACCTTTCAAGAGGTCTAAGGATAAGAAGACCCACCTCTTGGTGGCAGTTGATAAATTTACTAAGTGGGTTGAAGCAGAGCCGGTCAGTAAGTATGATGCAGCCACAGCGGTTCAATTCATGAAAAAAGTAATCTTCCGTTTTGGTTACCCTCACAGCATCATAACTGATAATGGCACTAATCTATCCAAATATTCTATGAAAGAGTTCTGTCAACGAGATCATTTGCCTTGACGTCTCATCGGTAGCTCACCCCCAGTCCAACAGTCAAGCTCAAAGAGCCAATCAAGAAATCTTGAGAGGGATAAAACCCCGGCTTATGGTCCCTTTGCAAAGGACGCAGGGTTGTTGGGTTGAGGAGTTACCCTCAGTGCTGTGGAGTATCAACAGCACCCCCAATAGATCAACAGGTTACACACCTTTCTTCATGGTTTACGGGGTTGAGGCGGTTCTTCCAAGTGATATCCGTCATGACTCGCCCCATGTGGTGGCTTATATTGAAGCTGATAATGAAAAAGCGCGTCAGAATGCTCTTGATATGTTGGATGAAGAGCGTGACCTTGCGACGGCTTATTCGGCGATATGCCAGCAAGACCTGCATTGCTATCATAGCCACCAGGTTAAGACCCGGACCTTTCAAGAAGGTGACTTAGTGCTCAAGCTGATACAAGATCAAACAGACATGCATAAATTATCCCCACCTTGGGAAGGACCTTTTGTGATCAGCAAGAACTTGAACAATGGGTCATACTACCTTATTAATGTCCGAGAACACAAGGATTCACGCACAACGGAGGAGGAGACCCGCCGGCCATGGAACATCGCTCATCTTCGACCATATTACACTTGAGCCACCGGCTCTTGTGTTGTACATACTTTCTTCAGTGTATATATTATGATCACTATAATAAAGCCGGCATCCCTGATAATTCAGGGCCTCTATCGTTTCGTTTCCAAGTATCTGAGCCTTTATTATTTGTTCATAAGGTCATTTGGGGGCTTCCTGTTCAAAGAACATAGCTATGCTCACCCTCTTGATCGGCTTACTAGCCACCTTATTGGTCACTTGGGGGCTTCATGTTCAAAGAACATAGCTATGCTCACCCTCTTGATCGGTTTCCTAGCCACCTTATTGGTCACTTGGCGGCTTCCTGTTCAAAGAATATAGCTAAGCTCACCCTCTTGATCGGCTTCCTAGTCACCTTATTGGTCACTTGGGGCTTTCTGCTTAATGAGCATAGCTATGCTTACTCTCTTGATCGGCTTCCAAGACAGGTGTAAACACCAAATTCCGGGTTATCCGGCCTGTATGTCATTGTTCCTCCGCCCAGGTAATCCTGGAATAACCCGTTGTAATTTTAGCAGTCAATCTTTAAATAAGACCCTGAACTTGTTAAGGTTAAAATGGCAGTTTGTCATGAGAGGGTCGGCTTGCAGGTGTGCAGGAATTAACTCAGTGGCTGTGCAGCCCATGAAAGCACTTGAGTGTTAGGCTTGGCGGCCTATGAAAGCCTTGTTTTTCTGGATTTTTGTTTTTCTGAAAATTCTGGATTTATATCTTTCTTCCATGTTAGCATATGGTTTTCAGAATTCAGGCCATGTAGCCTTAACTATATGACTCATAATTGAGCATATTGGGTTAACAACCCGCCTTGATAGCAGATTACAAGCCGCCAGGAAATTCGCATTGAGCAACCAACATCATGATGTTTCATGTCTACGACTTCTTATTGTCAAAAGAAGCTATTATGATCTACAGTGGATATGATAATATTTGATATGACCCACATGATTGATAATATTATAAGCACAAACGACAGATCTTCAACATCAGATTGGCGGTTCAATGTATTCAGAAGATAAACATGCACGATGGCAGGTGAGATCATTGTTTCAAACTAGCCTATTACAAGTCCTTTCCAAGCCCAAAAGTTTCAGAGTTTTTCATGAAGAAGCTCTATGTCGTGGTCCGAGAGCCGCCCCTCGGATCAGTTGTTTTGGTCCTGACGAGTTGAAGAATCCGGGTTACCCTGCGCAGGTTCTTCTTCTCCATCCATCGTCTAGAAGTCAGATGATGTCTAGTCGATGCCTGTTAAGGCTTGAAAGACAGCTTCATCATCTATAAGTGTGGACGGGTCAACATCAGGAGCAAAGGTGTGCTTACACCTTGGAGGGATGAGATCCACCACTTCATAAGCCAGCGCTCTCACTTTGGCGTTTTCCATCGTGTAAGCCGCCTGATATCTGGATAGGTCAGTTTCATCGGCCAGCTTGCTCGCCAGGGGACGCATCTCCTTCACACAATCGGCAAAATCTTTTTCCTCGAAGGGAGACCCGTCTTCTTTGTGACTTAGACAGCCAGTAGCCATCTCCGCTGGGTCTAGCTCTGCCTGCCATGCTTTGGCCCGGCTCAACGTTGTAATAGCACCAGCTCTGGCGAATGATCGCTTTATTTCCTCAATCCTTTGAGGTATGACGGATAGCTTGTCCAATACCTCCCCGATAAGGGAAGGTGGTTGTTTACTGTGCGAGATGGCTGCTATCGTTCGTTGAGTGCCTATGTACAGTTGCTCCACCAAAGTATAAACCGCCTTTAGCTTCACCAACATGTTCTAGCCAACGTTGGCACTCCCGGGGCCTGTTTAATAAGCGCAGAGATAAGTCGCCAGGCGGGCTAAAAGTTAAATATTAGAAATGGTTGAAGCATCCTGAATTACTTACCAAAGATAGCAATGGTCATCTGAGAAATATAGTGTTTTAAGCCGGTCAATTCTGAAGTGGCCTCTTTCAAAGAAGATTCCGCAGTCTCTGCTCTTTGTATTAAGGCGGCTCTCTCCTCATCCCAGGTGGATCTCACCGTAGCAAATCCGGCTTTGAGCTTATCATTTTCATCCAATCTAAATTTAAATTTGGAATCATCTTTGCGGGTCTCAGCCTCTTGACGCTCAAGCCTGGTCTTTAAATCGACCAACTGGGATTCAGCATGAGTTGAGGCCTCCTGCAAATAAGAGTTAAACAATCATAAGCAAATTTATCAGGAAACAATATATATACAAGTCCCAAGCCCGTTGCAAGCAAAGAACTTGGCACTTAGGTGCTAATGTGCGAGAGTTATTTTCACTTTAAGTTGTAGAGAGATCTGGCTTATCTTTTTCAGATAAATCGGCCTGTGAGGGTTATGAGGTGAAGTTTTATTTTTGAAGATAATAGAATTGATCTGACTCATTTTTATCAAGAAAAGCCTGTTCATGGGGGCTATAGCTCGAAATTTACAATGACATACTGATTAAAGTCTTTACCAAACTCAATAAGTCTTTTCCTATGGCTAAGACTTGGGATATTTCTGACGCATCTTCTTGATTATGTCCACCTCGAGATCACAACCAGCATGCAGTTGACTGAGATAGCCAGAAAAAAAATCATTGATGCCCAAGTGTGAGTAGTTAGCAATATCAAATTTGGCTTTGCTCCTTTCAACTAGTTCTTCCTTGACTGAGTGTTTGGCCAGAATGGTAGGATTCCCCGGCTCTACATAGCCAGTGCCAGTAATCAAAACATCCTCAGCATCTTCTTCCGCAGGCCTGGCGGGGCTTGGTGGCTTAGCACCTGATGGGTCAACACTCATAGGGACCACAGGGGTGTCATGAATTTCTGGTGGCTGGTCATCAGCAATATCCTCAGGGTTCTAAGCGGAGGCTTCAGATGCAGGCGTTTGTCTCTTCGGCTCATGGATTTTAGGATCTTCGGCTGGCTTATTCGTTTTCAGTTTCTTGCTTGGCTTTGCTATACCGCTAAAAATAATAAATGAGGATATAAGTATATCAGTTTATAGATGTTAAAACGACAAAGTCAAATGTCATTACCCAGCGGCAACTTTGAAGGCAGGCATTTGGGTCTATGAAGAGTCGCCAGAGGATGAATGAGGAGTTCCCTGATAATTTGAGTCGGAAGGATTAAGTGGTTGACGGATAAGACCCGCCTTTGGCAAATAGGGGATTGAGTTCTGCTTGCGAGGGACAGGTGTGTTGGGTAAGCCAGAGGAAAGTTCTCCACCTCCGCTATTCCGGGTTGTGCGTCGGGTCTCATGTTGTTGTTGCTTCAAAATAAAGTTTGGATCCAAGTAAGCTAAAGGATTAGAAAACCTTACTTTCCGGGCCACTTGTCGAACCTTCTGTCTCGGAAAAGGCTCTGAGTCGGAGGAAACAATAGTTACCTCTTCAACGACTTCTAGGTTGGTCTCTGCATCATCCTGAGAGGAGTCAGCATCAATAAGATGCATAAAAAAGGAACCAAGAGAATCAAGTTCTACCTCCGAATCATTCTCCAAGGCGAATAGTTCTGAGGTGTCTGATTTCTTCTTGTTCTTCTTGGAGGCTTTGGTCTTTGCTCTGGCCTTTTTGCCTGGTTTCTCTTGATACTTCTAGTTCTAGAAGGCAGAGTCGGCCTGTGTAAACCAAATGAGGATAAGGAATATGCAGTCCTACGCAATGATGAGTAAAGTAAATAAGTCTGAACACTTCCAGCTGGAGCCAGGTTAAGAGTGCAGAAGGGATTCAACCCCGCCTTGCTGCAGCTCTCTAAGCTTTCCCCAAGCAGTGTCTTGGTCATTTCATTGATTGCTTTGTCCTCTAGATGCACTTGACAGTGGCGCTGTGGATCTTTGACATAGCCGGTGTATGCACACATTAAGCTGGGCTGGGGCTCAAAGGAATGATCCTCCAAGCAACCCAGCAACAAACCAGGTCGACGCTAGTTAGTCCATTAGCCAGCAAGGCCCTTACCTTTGAAAAAGTGGGCATATACTTAGCCCGTTCAGCGGTGCTAAGCCGGTCCGGGAGTGGATGCTTCAGGCTAACCGGCAATCGCGGAAAGCCGGGAGAGGATTTTCATCAGAAGGAGACATGTTTTGGCAGTAAAACAAAGTTTGGTTCCAGTCCTTAGGGTGACTGGGAAGTCTGGCAGAAGGGAAGATAGCATCTCTTCATCGTTAGATTGAGATTCCACCAAGTTCTAAGCTAGTGCCATTGGTGAATTCAGTCTCGCGGTTCAAATAATAGTACTCTCTAAAAAGTTCAACATTGGGTTCTTCTTGAAGATATACTTCGCAAAAGACTTACAAGTTGCAGATGTTGGAAACGGAATTGGGTCTGATGTCTTGAGGGTGGAGCTGAAAGAAGTTCAGTATGTCGCGAAAGAATTTTAACCCGAGCAGTGAGAAGCCCCGGTTTATATGATCAGCGAAAACTATAACTTCGCCTTCCTTTGGTTGAGGTCTAGATTCTTCTGGGCCTGGAACCCGCCAGTGGATGACATTCTTTGCTGCCAATACACCCGTCTGAACATACTCATTAAGTGTTTGTTCTGTGACAATGGAAGGAACCCAGTTGCACGAGGTGACGGTCTTAGTCATTTTTGTCATGTAAGGCCTAAGAAGGAAATATTGGCAGGTTAAATTCATAATGGTAATGTCAGCTTTAGAGAAGTCTTGGCGGTTTAAAAGGTTCAGACATAAGCCGGCAGGTGTTTGGCGGTTATAAAATCTCAGTTAAGCCGCCCCCACGGCAGTGCCAGAGCGATTATCTACAGATCTGGAGTGGAGTAAAATTTCACTAAGTGCTGGATAAACAGGTTTTATAAGTTCTACTTATGATTTTGGATCTACAGTAGTTCAGGAAATAAGAATAATTCTTAAACTTAAGGCTACAGCAGTGGAAGAACTTGCGAGATAAGATCGAATCTTGGACAGAGGGGGCATCCGCGATTGGAAGACGATGCTAAACCACTACCGTGCAACCGTAGTACCATTTTCATATCAACCTAAGCATTCTAGAAGGGAACTACGATGAACGCTGAAGAACACCGATGAACGGCCGGAACCCTAATGCAGATTTGGTATGTGGAGCGTTGAGTATTTATTGATGCTGATGAACAGTAGATGAGCACCGCCGTTTTCTGGTTCGCTCAGGTTGATGCAGTGGCCGAAGTTGGCGCCGTTGGAGGAGGACGGCGGCGGCGGAGCTCGGGTCGCAGCGGAGTCATGAAGAGGGAGAAGAAGATGCGGAGGCAGGGGTAAAAAGTGAAAATGGGGGCTCATGTCCCTATTTATAAGGAAGTGATAAGATGGCATGCGCAAAAATCGAGGAGGCAAAATGATTATGTTAACAATATGGACGCCTCGATTTTCGGGAAGTCTATTTAGATAAGGATCTCTTGAGATATTCTGGACCTTGTGCGGAATTAATGCACATGACGTCATGGCGGCTTACAATGATTTGTTTTATGTGACGTCATGGCAGGTTACATTGGTCTAATGAAGATTCAACACGGGTGCATCTGTCAAAGATAAAAAGTGAAGATTGATGTGAAAAAGTTCAAATCAACCTGGGGCCTAATGTTGGGGATATATCTTCGAAGTATGACCCGCCTAGGAGGGGCCGGGTCACACGAATGGCGGTTTAATCTGAAGGAAGTCCAAGGAGGCCCAAGAAGAAGTATGAACACGGTGACTCTTAGAGGCAGGCCTGTGAACCGCTGAAGGAAGACTTGCTCTGTAAGGTGTGAGTAGTTAGAAACCGAGCCGGTCACGTTGTGTGAACCAGCCAGGACTCTGTAAGCCGCCATGTCCCAACCTGTGTACATAAAGGTGAGACCCGGAGGCGGGTTAACTCAAGAAACAAGTAATCGAGTACTAGGTCAAGCGTATTTGCTCCCTTGTAATCGAAACTCAAGCAATACAACTAGAAGCTGGACGTAGGCTTTTACCTCCACCACAACGGGCCGAACCTGGGTAAACTCCTTATGCCCTTTGTCCCGTTCAACCCCTTCAAGCTAACCTAGTTGCGATGGCTCCACACCTAAGTCCTTTCACTAGGGCATCTGCCGTAACAAATCCACGACAGGTGGGTATCCGAAAAATTCGCACTGCCTGTTGCATGCCAAAGCAATTGCAGCCTTGAAAGCTCTTCAAATCGCCATCAATCTGGGAATGGCCAATGTGATTCTAGAAACTGGTAACTGAAAAAAGAAGTCAGGAAGTTGGGTGCTATGTGTTGACACCAGATTTTGGCATGGTCAACAACATAATTAAGATGGCTTCAAATGGAAAAGTGATCTACATGAAAAAGTTATATATTGTCGACATGATCAGCTTTGAAGTTTGGGCCATCGCCATCTGATATCATCTCGAGGGTTGAAGTTGTGCTTGAAGTACTAGGATTTTATATGCAGAGTACTTTTCGGTCGATTAGGCCTCTAAGACAGACTCATATGAGAAAAGTTACTACATGAAAGTTCTTCGTCTCGTCGAAACAGACGATTTTGACAGAAAAATCATAATAATCTGAGGTCATATGCAAAAGTTGTAGTAAAAACGATGCAATGTTGCAGAAACTATAGAAATGACCGGACATCCAAAACCTCATGTTGCGACCGAACTGTCCGGAAAGAGAGACCAGGCTATTCGGTGCGGGTCGCGAAAACCTTCTATTGTGACCGGATAGTCTGGTCTGGTCGAGCGGACAGTCCGGTCTGAACTGAAATTGTGCTTCTTCACGAATCTGATGATTGCAGGGGTGATTAGGCCTTCAAGACGACCTAGAATTAGAAAACGTTCAACACGAAGTTGTTCGTCTCGTCGAATCGGTGAAATTTCTTTTTGGGTGCATCTTCATCCATGGTCATTTTTGGCCTGTGAGACTTAAAACCCGAACTGCTATCTCGGACTTACCTAAATCCGAGTTCAGTTAATTTTGGAAAGATTTGGACATGATTTGGAGTCATTTTCTTGTACGGGAAGTCCAACCGCCTCACAAATAGATGAGAGGTGACGGCCGATTGAACAATACACAATCGATCACTCGATCTACCACTTTTTATCTTTTATCTTTTCTCCTTAACCTTAGTTCTTCTTCTCGTTCTTCATTTGTAGGGCGACGAACCTTGACGCCCTAGGGGCGATCAGGTTGACCTAGGGCAGCCCATAGCCACCGCATGCCCTGACGGGGTCCCTCTCGGACATGCGGGGTTTCGGGTCTACAAAAGCGCCCGCCAGATTGCTTGTGTACCGCGCTTTCGGACGGGTCTCCTTCGACGTGAGCTGCGGTGCATCACCCCTGGCGTTGAGGGTACACGGTGTTGTGTTCATGTGTGAACACACTTTTTGGCAACTCCGCTGGGGACGAAACTTTGAACGGCCTCCAGCCCGTTCTTGCTACGAAGATATCATCATCTAGGGTTTGCAATCTACAAAGGTAATATGAATACCCAATTACCTATTGTAGATGCAAATAATTCATATGGTGTTACTAGATTGTTCAATGAGTATACTCTATTGGAGAGCCCTACTTTTTTCAATAAATTTATCTAATTACGTGCAAAGGTCGATTCAAAATAATTTACATGCTTCAACTTCTTATGATACTAGTAACATACACCATATGTACTCCAACTCTCATGCATCGACAACCCCACAAATCGTTATGCCGATGAATGACATGATGAGTTTGGTCGATCAAGTTGAAACACCTTGTGTAGGAACTTCAAATAGCATGCAGCAAAGTGTTTCATCCTTCTATTCATCGGCAGCTAATTGCAACATGTGAATCCAAATATGCCGATGTATGAGAGAATTGGCCATCCTACTGCTAGCTATTCGGCCAGTTACTCTCAACCATTATATGCTTCACATCATGTTAGTAATATTTTGGCACCGTATACAATTTTAGATGCTCATAATTCGGCTTCACACCTTTATGGTCATAGACGAATAAGTGAAAATTTTGTAGGAGTGCACATGCCATCATCTAATATTGTAGCATATAATGCATCCTCTACGCAATTGCATAATTTCGGCAACACCTCATTGCCGAAAGAACAGACAGTATTGTGGAGCAATCCCTTACAGAATGGGAAGTGGCTACATTAAAAAGGGGTATAGCCCGTAATAACAAGATTAGTGCTCTTTGCCTTGAAGAGCATGATAAGGGGTTAGTTCCTGATTATAATGCAATAAAAGGTAGAGTTCTACAAGAAGATGAATCTTTGCCAATTGATAAAATTTGCGAGCAAAAATATGATTTTACAACACTGCATACGCTTTCACCTAGTACTACATCATATTATAAATCCCCTACACAATTGCAAAGTTTCGGCAACACCCGTGTGTCATTGCCGAAAGAATCTAAAAGTATTTGGGGGCAATCATATCCGGAGTGGGATGAAATTGAGAAAAAACTTAAAGCCAATTTTCTCGCTCACCGCCAAAAACAAAAAAAAAATTGTCTCAAATAAAAGAAGCATTGCCAATTGGTAGAATCAATGAAAAAGAAGGATGATTGGGAACATAAAAGTGCTTCGGTTGAAAAAGCCAAATCAAGTAGTATATATTCCGAGTCCATCAAATCCAAAGAGGCAAACATTATCGAGAAAGGGCATGGCAAGCATAGCAAAACAACCATGTTTGATTTTTATGAAGTTAATGGAACCTACTTCCTGCCCTATGAGTTCTATGCCATAGAAATTGACAAGCCTCAACAACAAAAACAAGTGGTCGAACAAAGTTTGGTTGACAAGGATCTTCAAAGTAACGAGGCACGAATTCAAGAAAAAAGTGATGAAAAGGTGTTGGGGAGCCATCCAAAGACGGAGCAAGATATTGTTCAAGTCACACCGCCACCGTGCTCTCCCAACAGAGGTATGTTTAACAACTAATTTACATATATTTCGATTTGGTCATAACTTTGTTGTCGATGCATCTATTAGAAAAATCTTCATAAGCAATATTGAGGGACCAATGAAGAATGGTAATTTATTTGTTAGCAATCAGATTGTCACAAAGAATATCGGTCAACATATTGCACCATTCATGAAGACCGATGGTGAAAATTTATTACAATCAAAGCTTTTCTCGTTGTCTTTGGAGTTTATATCTACATGGGTAACTTTTCTTGTTTCATACTTGGTTTACACTTGGTCTCAACTGAGGCATGTATGTTCTAACTATTTTCGATTCAAAAAATTAAAGCCAAGGTTAAATTCTTTTGAGAAAACCGATGCGAGTATAATTTCTTATCCAATGACATCGGAAAAAGAATGTGAGAGAAAATTCATAGCCGAATGGAAATATGTCAAACCATTGATGTGCTTACTTTCAGAGCCATTCTCACAGAAAAATCGGCTAGAAAATAAAAGGTATACCTTCAATTCAAACATGTGTGATCAAATCTTTGATTTGTTGTTGAGAAATAATTATACTAGAATTCTTGATCACAATGTCGAGCAATCTATCAATGGACAAATGTATTGTAAGTTGCATGATTTGTTCAAGCATCATTTTAAGGATTGCAACATGTTTTGTTAAATAGTTAAATCAGCCATTGAAAAATGACGATTGAAATTGGTTGAAACACCAAGAGATGACTAGTTTATTCTAATTGGTCCTGATGCTAGAGCATCGACTACTTCAGGCCGATCCATTTAAAGAGAACGTAAAAACTGCAGGCGATGGGATCGAACTTTCAAATAAACAAGTTGTTGAAAAACACAATGAACATAATCTTGAGGGTAAGAATTGAAGGAAATATTCCCTAGATGCAGTAATAAAGTTATTATTTATTTCCTCATATCATGATAAATGTTTATTATTGTATTAACCAGAAACATAATACATGTGTGAATACGTAGACAAACATAGTGTCACTAGTATGCCTCTACTTGACTAGCTCATTGATCGAAGATGGTTGAGTTTCCTAGCCATAGACATGAGTTGTCATTTGATTAATGGGATCACATCATTAGGAGAATGATGTTATTGACTTGACCCATTCCGTTAGCTTAGCACTTGATCGTTTAGTATATTGCTATTGCTTTCTTCATGACTTATACATGTTCCTATGACTATGAGATTATGCAACTCCCATTTACCGGAGGAACACTTTGTGTGCTACCAAACGTCACAACGTAATTGGGTGATTATAAAGGAGCTCTACAGGTGTCTCCAAAGGTACTTGTTGAGTTGGCGTATTTCGAGATTAGGATTTGTCTCTCCAATTATCGGAGAGGTATCTCTGGTCCCTCTCGGTAATGCACATCATTATAAGCCTTGCAAGCAATGTGACTAATGAGTTAGTTGCAGGGTGATGCATTACGGAACGAGTAAAGAGACTTGCCGGTAATGAGATTGAACTAGGTATTGAGATAACAACGATCGAATCTCGGGCAAGTAACATACCGATGACAAAGGGAACAACGTATGTTGTTATGCGGTTTGACCGATAAATATCTTCGTAGAATATGTAGGAGCCAATATGAGCATCCAGGTTCCGCTATTGGTTATTGACCGGAAACGAGTCTCGGTCATGTCTCCATAGTTCTCAAAACCGTAGGGTCCGCACGCTTAAAGTTTGGTGACAATCGGTATTATGAGTTTTTGTGTTCTGATGTACCGAAGGTAGTTCGGAGTCCCGGATATGATCACAGACATGACGAGGAGTCTCGAAATGGTCAGACATAAAGATCGATATATTGGATGACTATGTTCGGACACCGGAATTGTTTCGGAAGGTTTCAGACATATACCGGAGTATCGGGGGGTTACCGGAACCCCCCGGGGGGTTTATTGGGCCTCATGGGCCCTAGTGGAGAAGAGGAGGGGCGGCCAGGGCAGGCCGCGCGCCCCCTCCCCCTCTAGTCCAAATTGGACAAGGAGGGGGGTGGCGCCCACCTTTCCTTCCTCTCTCTCTCCCTTTCCCCCTTCTCCTATTACTACAAGGAAAGGAGGAGTCCTACTCCCGGTGGGAGTAGGACTCCCCCCCTTGGCGCGCCCTCCTCCTAGGCCGGTCGCCTCCCCCCTTGCTCCTTTATATACGGGGGCAGGGGGGCACCTCTAGACAAAACAATTGATCATTGATCTGTTAGCTGTGTGCGGTGCCCCCTCGACCATATTCCACCTCGGTAATATTGTAGCGGTGCTTAGGCGAAGCCCTGCACTGGTAGCATCATCAACACCGTCATCATGCCCTCGTTCTGATGGAACTCTCTTGCAAAGCTTTGCTGGATCGGAGTTTGTGGGACGTCATCGAGCTGAACGTGTGCTAAACTTGGAGGTGTCGTACGTTCGGTACTTGATCGGTCGGATCGTGAAGACGTAGGACTACATCAACCGCATTGTGCAAAGGCTTCCACTTTCGGTCTACGAGGGTACGTGGACAAAACTCTCCCCTCTCGTTGCTATGCATCACCATGATCTTGCGTGTGCGTAGGAAATTTTTTGAAATTACTACGTTCCCCAACAGTGGCATCCGAGCCTTGTTTTATGCATAGATGTTATATGCACGAGTAGAACACAAGTGAGTTGTGGGCGATACAAGTCATACTGCTTACCAGCATGTCACTTTGGTTCGGAGTATTGTTGGATGAAGCGGCCCGGACGGACATTACGCGTATGCTTACGCGAGACTGGTTCTACCGACGTGCTTTGCACATAGGTGGCTGGCGGGTGTCAGTTTCTCCAACTTTGGTTGAACCGAGTGTGGCTACGCCCAGTCCTTGAGAAGGTTAAAACAGCACTAACTTGACGAAATATCGTTGTGGTTTTGATGCGTAGGTAAGAACGGTTCTTGCTCAGCCCGTAGCAGCCACGTAAAAACTTGCAACAACAAAGTAGAGGACATCTAACTTGTTTTTGCAGGGCATGTTGTGATGTGATATGGTCAAGACATGATGCTAAATTTTATTGTATGAGATGATCATGTTTTGTAAAAAAGTTATCGGCAACTGGCAGGAGCCATATGGTTGTCGCTTTATTGTATGCAATGCAATCGCCCTGTAATTGCTTTACTTTATCACTAAGCGGTACCGATAGTCGTAGAAGCAATAGTTGGCGAGACGACAACGATGCTACGATGGAGATCAAGGTGTCGCGCCGGTGACGATGGTGATCATAACGGTGCTTCGGAGATGGAGATCACAAGCACAAGATGATGATGGCCATATCATATCACTTATATTGATTGCATATGATGTTTATCCTTAATGCATCTTATTTTGCTTGTTTGACGGTAGCATTATAAGATGATCTCTCACTAAATTTCAAGGTATAAGTGCTGTCTCTGAGTATGCACCGTTGCAAAAGTTCTTCATGCTGAGACACCACGTGATGATCGGGTGTGATAAGCTGTACGTTCAAGTACAACGGGTGTAAGATAGTTTTACACATGCAAAATACTCAGATTAGACTTGACGAGCCTAGCATATACAGATATGGCCTCGGAACACTGAGACCGAAAGGTCGAGCGTGAATCATATAGTAGATATGATCAACATAGTGATGTTCACCATTGAAAACTACTACATCTCACGTGATGATCGGACATGGTTTAGTTGATTTGGATCACGTGATCACTTAGATGATTAGAGGGATGTCTATCTAAGTGGGACTTCTTAAGTAATATGATTAATTGAACTTAAATTTATCATGAACTTAGTACTTGATAGTATTTTTGCTTGTCTATGTTATTGTAGATAGATGGCCCGTGTTGTTGTTCCGTTGAATTTTAATGCGTTCCTTGAGAAAGCTAAGTTGAAAGATGATGGTAGCAATTACACGGACTGGGTCCGTAACTTGAGGATTATCCTCATTGTTGCACAGAAAAATTACGTCCTACCGCTGGGTGCCAGGCCTGCTGCAGATGCAACTGACAACGTTAACAAGGTCTGGCAGAGCAAAGCTGATGACTACTCGATAGTTCAGTGTACCATGCTTTACGGCTTAGAACCGGGACTTCAACGACGTTTTGAATGTCATGGAGCATATGAGATGTTCCAGGAGTTGAAGTTAATATTTCAAGCAAATGCCCTGATTGAGAGATATGAAGTCTCCAATAAGTTCTATAGTTGCAAGATGGAGGAGAATAGTTCTGTCGGTGAACATATACTCAAAATGTCTGGGTATAATAATCAATTGATTCAACTGGGAGTTAATCTTCCTGATGATAGTGTCATTGACAGAATTCTTCAATCACTGCCACCAAGCTACAAGAGCTTCGTGATGAACTATAATATGCAAGGGGTGAACAAGACTATTCCCGAGCTCTTCGCGATGCTAAAAGCTGCGGAGATAGAAATCAAGAAGGAGCATCAAGTGTTGATGGTCAATAAGACCACAGTTTCAATAAAAAGGGTAAAGGAAAGAAGAAGGGGGACTTCAAGAAGAACGGCAAGCAAGTTGCCGCTCGGGAGAAGAAACCCAAGTCTGGACCTAAGCCTGAGACTGAGTGCTTCTACTGCAAAGGGAATGGTCACTGGAAGCGGAACTGCCCCAAGTATTTGGCAGATAAGAAGGATGGCAAGGTGAACAAAGGTATATGTGATATACATGTTATTGATGTGTACCTTAATAATGCTCGCATTAGCACCTGGGTATTTGATACTGGTTCTGTTGCTAATATTTGCAACTCGAAACAGGGACTACGGATTAAGCGAAGCTTGGCTAAGGACGAGGTGACGATGCGCGTGGGAAATGGTTCCAAAGTCAATGTGATCGCGGTCGGCACGCTATCTCTACATCTACCTTCGGGATTAGTTTTAGACCTGAATAATTGTTATTTGGTGCCAGCGTTAAGCATGAACATTATATCTGGATCTTGTTTGATGCGAGACGGTTATTCATTTAAATCAAAGAATAATGGTTGTTCTATTTATATGAGTAATATCTTTTATGGTCATGCACCCTTGAAGAGTGGTCTATTTTTGTTGAATCTCGATAGTAGTGATACACATATTCATAATGTTGAAGCCCAAAGATGCAGAGTTGATAATGATAGTGCAACTTATTAGTGGCACCGCCGTTTGGGTCATATTGGTGTAAAGCGCATGAAGAAACTCCATATTGATGGATTTTTGGAATCACTTGATTATGAATCACTTGGTACTTGTGAACCATGCCTCATGGGCAAGATGACTACAACGCCATTCTCCGAAACTATGGAGAAAGCAACATATTTATTGGAAATCATAAATACTGATGTATGTGGTCCAATGAACATTGAGGCTCGCGGCGGGTATCATTATTTTCTAACCTTCATTGATGATTTGAGCAGATATGGGTATATCTACTTAATGAAACATAAGTCTGAAACATTTGAAAGGTTCAAAGAATTTCAGAGTGAAGTGGAAAATCATCGTAACAAGAAAATAAAGTTTCTACGATCTGATCATGGAGGAGAATATTTGAGTTACGAGTCTGGTCTACATTTGAAACAATGTGGAATAGTTTCGCAACTCACGCCACCCGGAACACCACAACGTAATGGTGTGTCCGAACGTCGTAATCGTACTTTACTAGATATGGTGCGATCAATGATGTCTCTTACTGATTTACCGCTATCGTTTTGGGGTTATGCTTTAGAGACGGCTGCATTCACATTAAATAGGGCACCAGCAAAATCCGTTGAAATGACGCCTTATGAATTGTGGTTTGGCAAGAAACCAAAGTTATCGTTTCTTAAAGTTTGGGGTTGTGATGCTTATGTGAAAACACTTCAACCTGATAAGCTCGAACCCAAATCGGAGAAATGTGTCTTCATAGGATACCCAAAGGAGACTATCGGGTACACCTTCTATCACAGATCCGAAGGCAAGACTTTTGTTGCTAAATTTGGATCCTTTCTAGATAAGGAGTTTCTCTAGAAAGAAGTGAGTGGGAGGAAAGTAGAACTTGATGAGGTAACTGTACCTGCTCCCTTATTGGAAAGTAGTTCATCACAGAAACCGGTTCCTGTGACGCCTACACCAATTAGTGAGGAAGCTAATGATATTGATCATGAAACTTCAGATCAAGTTACTACCAAACCTCGTAGGTCAACCAAAGTAAGATCCGCACCAGAGTAGTACGGTAATCCTATTCTGGAGGTCATGTTACTTGACCATGGCGAACCTACGAACTATGAGGAAGAGATGATGAGCCCAGATTCCGCAAAATGGCTTGAGGCCATGAAATCTGAGATGGGATCCATGTATGAGAACAAAGTATGGACTTTGGTTGACTTGCCTAATGATCGGCAAGCCATCAAAAATAAATGGATCTTCAAGAAGAAGACTAAAGCTGATGGTAATGTTACTGTCTACAAAGCTTGACTTGTTGCGAAAGGTTTTCGACAAGTTCAAGGGGTTGACTAGGATGAGACTTTCTCACCTGTAGCGATGCTTAAGTCTGTCTGAATCATGTTAGCAATTGCCGCATTTTATGATTATGAAATTTGGCAAATGGATGTAAAAACTGCATTCCTGAATGGATTTCTGGAAGAAGAGTTGTATATGATGCAACCAGAAGGTTTTTTCGATCCGAAAGGTGCTAACAAAGTGTGCAAGCTCCAGCGATCCATTTATGGACTGGTGCAAGCCTCTCAGAGTTGGAATAAACGTTTTGATAGTGTGATCAAAGTATATGGTTTTATACAGACTTTTGGAGAAGCCTGTATTTACAAGAAAGTGAGTGGGAGATCTATAGCATTTCTGATATTATATGTAGATGACATATTGTTGATTGGAAATGATATAGAATTTCTGGATAGCATAAAAGGATACTTGAATAAAAGTTTTTCAATGAAAGACCTCGATGAAGCTGCTTATATATTGCGCATCAAGATCTATATAGATAGATCAAGATGTTTAATTGGACTTTCACAAGGCACATACCTTGATTAAGTTTTGAAAAAGTTCAAAATGGATCAAGCAAAGAAAGGGTTCTTGCCTGTATTACAAGGTGTGAAAAGTTGAGTCAGACTTAATGCCCGACCACTGCAGAAGATAGAGAGAAAATGAAAGATGTTCCCTATGCTTTAGCCAAAGGCTCTATCATGCACTACTAGGAAAAGGCCTGCTAGCGGCGCACCTGTTTTGCCTACTAATGGCGCACTACAGGTGCGCCACTAGCACCATGCCGTTAGAACTTTTTTTCAAAAAAAAATTCAAAAAAAAAAATTTCAAATTTTTTTTGTCAAATTTGTTTTTTCGTTTTTTTCTTAATCTCGGGTCACTATGGCTTAATCTCGGGTAAATATGCTTAATCTCAAGTCAAATCGCACTAAGAAGGTCACCCATCCTCACACTACTCCAGCCCGAGCACGCTTAACTTCACAATTCTATCCAACCCCAACACCACCTCACTTAACAGGCACTTGTTGATATATCTATCATATCAATCCTATTATACCTTGTTGATGTCTAGGAATTTGTTCATGTTCATGACTATGATAAAATTTTGAAAAATATTTCAAACTTCCCGGTCATATTACGTATCATTTTTTGAAAAAAAATTCCAAAAAAAAAATTCGAAACCATTTTTTTCTGTTACTAGTGGCGCACCTAGCAAACGGTGCGCCACTAGTAAGTTTGAAATTTTTTGAATTTTTTTGCCTGTAGATCTTGAGAGCCCCGTAACTTTTTTTTTGTTAGGTTATTGAGGATTTTGAAATTGTTTAACGGGGTACCCCCCCCCCCCCCCCGGTTAATTCGGATGTAACTTTTCGAGTAGATGATTTTTCATATAAAAAACTTTTTAATCCGAGTTCGCATGCAAAAGTTATGCCCATTTTACAAATTCCAGAGAGATTTTGCAAATAAAGTCGAAATTCATATTTGTAAATTTTCCCAACAACTAGACCACATATCACATGGGAAACTTATTTTCTTTTATTTTTTTGACATTTCCATCATTTTCTTTTATTTATTTATTTAAACTGAAAAAGGTGGTCCACGTGGGGGTGCATTTGGTGGATTTTTTGGGCCAAGTTAGTAATGGCGCACCGTGGGAGTGGTGCGCCATTACTAGTTCAATTAGTAATGGCGCACCATTCCACGGTGCGCCATTACTAGTTTTGAAAAAAAAATTACTAGTGGCGCACCGTGGATGTGGTGCGTCATTACTAGTTTTAACTAGTAATGGCGCACTATCCCCTGGTGCGCCATTACTAGTTTTGAAAAAAAATAAAAAAAAATGAACAAAAAATACTAGTGGCGCACCGTGGGTGTGGTGCGCCATTACTGGTTTAACTAGTAATGGCGCACTATCCCCTGGTGCGCCATTACTAGTTTTAAAAAAAATAAAAAAAATTGTTACTAATGGCGAACTGTGGATGTGGTGCGCCATTAGTATTTGGACACTAATGGCGCACCAACACATGGTACGCCATTAGTATATAGTAGTGGCGCACCACATGTCTGGTGCGCCATTAGTGTCCATATCATCTATAGCCCTTTTCCTAGTAGTGATGTATGCAACGCTGTGTACCAGACCTGATGTGTGCCTTGCTATTAGCTTAGCAGGAAGGTACCAAAGTAATCCAGGAGTGGATCACTGGACAGCGGTCAAGAATATCCTGAAATACCTGAAAAGGACTAAGGATATGTTTCTCGTTTATGGAGGTGACAAAGAGCTAGTCGTAAATGGTTACATCGATGCAAGCTTTGACACGGATCCGGATGATTCTAAATCGCAAACCGGATACGTGTTTATATTGAACGGTGGAGCTGTCAGTTGGTGCAGTTCAAAACAAAGCATCGTGGCGGGATCTACGTGTGAAGCGGAGTACATAGCTGCTTCGGAAGCAGCAAATGAAGGAGTCTGGATGAAGGAGTTCATATCCGATCTAGGTGTCATACCTAGTGCATCGGGTCCAATGAAAATCTTTTGTGACAATATTGGTGCAATTGCCTTGGCAAAGGAATCCAGATTTCACAAGAGAACCAAGCACATCAAGAGACACTTCAATTCCATCCGGGACCAAGTCCAGGTGGGAGACATAGAGATTTGCAAGATACATACGGATCTGAATGTTGCAGACCCGTTGACTAAGCCTCTTCCACGAGCAAAACATGATCAGCACCAAGACTCCATGGGTGTTAGAATCATTTCTGTGTAATCTAGATTATTGACTCTAGTGCAAGTGGGAGACTGAAGGAAATATGCCCTAGAGGCAATAATAAAGTTATTATTTATTTCCTCATATCATGATAAATGTTTATTATTGTATTAACCGGAAACATAATACATGTGTGAATACATAGACAAACATAGTGTCACTAGTATGCCTCTACTTGACTAGCTTGTTGATCGAAGATGGTTGAGTTTCCTAGCCATAGACATGAGTTATCATTTGATTGAGTTTCCTAGCCATAGATGCCGGTAACGAGATTGAACTAGGTATTGAGATAACAACGATCGAATCTCGGGCAAGTAACATACCGATGACAAAGGGAACAACGTATGTTGTTATGCGGTTTGACCGATAAAGATCTTCGTAGAATATGTAGGAGCCAATATGAGCATCTAGGATCCGCTGTTGGTTATTGACGGGAAACGAGTCTCGGTCATGTCTACATAGTTCTCGAACCCGTAGGGTCCGCACGCTTAAAGTTTGGTGACGATCGATATTATGAGTTTTTGTGTTTTGATGTACCGAAGGTAGTTCGGAGTCCCAGATATGATCATGACGAGGAGTCTCGAAATGGCCGAGACGTAAAGATCGATATATTGGATGACTATGTTCGGACACCGGAATTGTTTCGGAAGGTTTCGGACATATACCGGAGTACCGGGGGGTTACCGGAACCCCCCGGGGCGTTATTGGGCCTCATGGGCCCTAGTGGAGAAGAGGAGGGGCGACCAGGGCAGGCCGCGTGCCCCTTCCCCCTCTAGTCCAAATTGGACAAGGAGGGGGGCGACGCCCCCCTTTCCTTCCTCTCTCTCTCTCTCTTCCTTTCCCCCTTCTCCTACTACTACAAGGAAAGGAGGAGTCCTACTCCCACCTGGGGCGCCCTCCTCCTAGGCCGGCCGCCTCCCCCCTTGCTCCTTTATATACGGGGGCAGGGGGGCACCTCTAGACACAACAATTGATCATTGATCTCTTAGCCGTGTGCGGTGCCCCTCCACCATATTCCACCTCGGTAATATCGTAGCGGTGCTTAGGCGAAGCCCTGCGTCGGTAGCATCATCAACACCGTCATCACGCCGTCGTGCTGATGGAACTCTCCCGCAAAGCTCTGCTAGATCGAAGTTCGTGGGACGTCATCGAGCTGAACGTGTGCTGAACTCGGAGGTGCCGTACGTTCCGTACTTGATCGGTTGGATCGTGAAGACGTACGACTACATCAACCGCGTTGTGCTAACGCTTCCGCTTTCGGTCTACGAGGGTACGTGGACAACACTCTCCCCTCTCGTTGCTATGTATCACCATGATCTTGCGTGTGCGTAGGAATTTTTTTGAAATTACTATGTTCCCCAACAAGAATTCCATCAAAGCGACAATGAAGACGCCAAGGACTGCAGGGCAACAAGAAAATCCAAAGATCGATGCAAGTCAAGCCAAAGGAGATAAAGGCCGCAATAAGCACAAGTGCAAGAAATCCAAAGTCAGTTTTGCACAATTGTTAGATAGATATCAAAAGGAGAGTGAAGAGAAAAGTGCTTATTGGTCAAGTAGTTCAAAAGCATCAAGATCACTCCCTAGGCACAAATCTGAGGATCGGTATTGGCAAAGTGAGAATATCAATGCAGCATATTCATATCCTTACTTTGGGCCGCCAATGCTAATGTCATGGATACATCCTTATGCTCATGTAAATACATATCCAGCATGGGACAGGTATGATACAAGGGCACATTCTCCATCTTATTTTAGACCATCTCGCCAATAATATGCAGCTCCAAGAAGATCAACATTTGAACAATCACGCGTCAAAGAGCATTTCAATCATAAGGAATCGGTCCAGAGCTCAACGAAGAAGAAAGAGGTGGCCAAGCAAGTTTACCGCGTGAAAAGAGATGGTCGTAAGAGTGCTACTTCAGATTTGATCTCAAATGAAAAAGAGCCAATTAAAGTGTTGACATTGGCTACCAAAGGCAATGAGATGAAGCAACCAATTGTTGAGAGTCAAAGTGCCAAATCTAAAGAAAAGAAGTTGAGAGTGCACAAGGACAAGAAAGAATTGTCATTGGTCGAAGCAGAATCACAGCTGAGATGCCCACTCGGCTCATCTTATTGGCAAAAGAAGGAATTACAAAAGCTTAATGCACAAGAGTTGAGAAAGAAGAACATGGCATGGGTTTCCAAGAGGATCAATCAAAACAAAAATGATGTGCGTGCTTCTATTGCAACAAGTACAATAAAAGTGAAGAAAGAGAAGGATGGAAGCAACAAACAATTAAGCCGAAGGTGTGCATCACAACATCAAAATCTTCGGTTAGCACATCATCCATTTTCTTTAGCTATGCCATTGATGCCTTTGCCATGGAATTCATCCCTAGGTATGATCAATTACCCTTCATGGATTTATTTTGATCCATGGATGCAACATAATTTTCTATATCATGAGAGGGTATTAGCAAATCACTATACATTTGGTTAGTTACATTTTTTGTTTCTAATACAAAGGGGCCGAAATATTTTATTGCTACTTCATTTGTTTATTTCGGCTATACATACTTTGGTGGGTGAATTCTACATGGATCTCATGGTAATGGCCGATATTTATCTATCGCCCTAAGAATATGTCAAAGCATGGCCAGTGTAGTATCCTAACATCGTCCTTAGATCAATTGGAGACCGAAACAAGGTACATGTTCATTGATATTACCCTTTTCTTTCTAGTACTATGGAGATTGTTTTTGATGGTTAAATTAATAATAATGGCCAAGCTGCTGGTGTTGTTTATATATCTCCTTATGGTGCTATTTTGTGAAGCCTCATGCCACTTAAAATAATATTATTATTTGCACAATAATCAAAGCCGAATATGCAATGTTATTCGGTTTGGAGCTTTTTGTTGCCATAGGTGCTACACATTGAGGCTTTTAGTGATTCGTTATGAGTAGTGCAACAAATATCTAAGGGTTACCATTGTTTTGACGAATCACATATAGTTTACCTTGAGGTATGTCTAGATATAGAATTTACCTTGGGTTGCTTTAATATTGCTCATATATTTAGACATGACAATTTGAGAGCAAATGAGTTGGTGTAACAAGCATCCGGCTACCATTTTGATCATGGTGTATTGCATATCTATCAATAGCCGATGCTTCGTCTCACCGACATAGGTAAGGCTGAACCAAAGCCCACCGCTTCGGCCACTAATAAAAATTTTATGCAGGCGAAAGCAAGGATTAGAGGAAGATCATTCTTGATTATCTGTAATATCCTAGCGAAAGGGTAAACAGTATGGTTCGGAGGATGGCTTTGAGATACATATCTATGAAACTTTATCATCGGATTTTTAATGAGAAGGTTTCACCCAAGTTTGCATCAAGAGGTTCAAACAAGCAATGGCCGATATATACTTATCGCCCTAAGCACATGCAAATGGCCGATGAAGTGTTGACATCGTCCTTAGACCAAGCTCCATGCAAATTATTTTTTGGCATGCAAGTTTTTCCCAAAAACAGGGGTTATGTGCCGACATCAGATTTTGGCATGGTCAAAACATAATTAAGATGTCTTTAAATGGAGAAGTGGTATACATGAAAAAGTTCCATCTTGTCGACATGATCATCTTTGAAGTTTCGGCCATCATCTTCTGATATCATCTCGAGGGCCGAAGTTGTGCTTGAAGTACCAGGATTTTATATGCAGAGTACTTTTTGGCCGATTAGGCTTCTAAGACAGACTCGTATGAGAAAATTTACAACACAAAAATTATTCATCTCATCGAAACAGACGATTTTGATATAAAAATTGTCTTAATCCGAGGCTGTATGCAAAAGTTGTAGTCAAAATAGTGCAATGCTGCAGAAACTATAGAGATGGCCGGACGCCCAAAACCTCCTGTTGCGACCGGACTGTCCGAAAATAAAGACCAAACTGTCCGGTGCCAGTCGTGAAAACCTTCTGTTGTGACCGGACAGTCTGGTCCGGCCGAGCGGAAAGTCTAGTCTAAACCAAAATCGTGCTTCTTCACGAATCTGATAATTGCGGGGGCGATTAGCCCTTCAAGACGACCTCGAATCAGAAAACGTTCAACATGAAAGTTGTTCGTCTCGTCAAAACGGTTAAATTTGCTTTTAGGTGCATCTTCATCCAAGGTCGTTTGTGTCCTGTGAGACTTAAAAACCAAACTACTGAGTTTGATTAATTTTGAAAAGATTTGGACGTGATTTGGAGTCATTTTCTTGTACGGGAAGCCCAACCGCCTCATAAATAGATAAGACACACAATCGATCAATCAATCTATCACTTTTTATCTTTTATCTTTTTTCTTTAACCCTAGTTATTCTTCTCGTTCTTCGCAGGGAGGCGAACCTCGAGGCCATAGGGCAGCCCATAGCCGCCGCACGCCCTGACGGGATCTCTCCCGGGCGTGTGGGGTTTCGGGTCTACAAAAGCGTCCACCGGATTGCTTGCGTACGGCACTTCCGGACGGGTCTTCTTCGACGTGAGCTGTGATGCATCACCCCCGGCGTCGAGGGTACACGGTGACGTATTCATGTGCGAACACTATGGCATGTCGCCCCAGTCAGCATGTCACCCCAGCGTGTACTCATCGAGGATCGTAAGTTCTTAGGAGTCAGTTTCTGAATTTAGAAATCCCGTATTGTCCTAGGATGACAGGCAATCCTAGTCTGCAGTGTAACTTGCTATGCCTACTGTAATGTCATAGTGGAGAGCAATTTAGCTTGCAAGGTTTTGCATTTCCACAAAAAATCTTCTCCAACACGTTTTCTTTTCCAAGTACGTAGCACGGAACTACAGAAAAAGCACATCCTTCAGAGTTCAGACTAAAACCATGGAGACAAAACAGAGTAGGAATTCGTAGGGCATGAGTTTAAGTGATCCAACATGATTGTTATACACATTTTAAAGTAGGCAAAGGTTTACAATGTACACTACAATTTCCACCGCCAAGAATTTACATCATGTGGTGAATCCTTAAGTAAATGCAGATACTGACCTCATAAAGCTTCCAAGCAACAGCTTCTATGAGCCATGGTTGCACTACTTAGAATGCAATGTCATGCTGAATGTGTCGGAGCAATACGGGGGTGACAATGTCCGGTGAGCTAAGCTGGGGGAGATGGCCCTCAGAGGGCATCACCTCAACGATGGAGTCGCCACCAAGATGCTTGTGCAAGTACTCTGACACCACAACTGGCACTGCGAGGTCCTTGGTGCTCTGAACGATATGGCAGGGGACCGAGACGAGCGGTAGGAGGGTGCGCACATCACTCTGGAAGATTGTCTGGGCAACGCTCAGGGCTATGTCTGGGCGAATGTTGAAGAGAGTTCGGCTGAACTCCTGAACTGACACAGATTCCAGGTCCCCTCCAACACAGAGTGGTGCAAAACCTGAGCACCAGGCCTTATAGTTTGATCTCATCGCTTCAAAGAGCTCATCAAGCTCCTCCTGCTCAAATCCCCCATAGTAATCCACATCATTGAGGTACCTGTTTGGCCAATACAAAATTGGATATGTGAAATAGAAATCAAAAAACGAAACAGAGCAACCAGAAATGAATTAGTAGAGAAGGTCCCAAAGGAAGGATGTAAACCCTTTTGAAACATCAGAACTGGATAGGATGTACTCAACATACCAAACAAATAGCGTGTACTTGTGAGATACAATTGCATTTGCTACAGAATAACAACTGAGTGATTCATATAATGTCTGATCTATAATTTTAATCATCCTCTCATCCGACGAGGGGTATGTGGGAGCACAAAAGAAACAATTAGGTTGTTAAGAAGTTGGGGTCGTCAGAAAGATGACGAACAAGCCATGGACAGATGCTTGGAAAGGAACATTTCCCACTTAGCACCGTAATCTTCCAAACTAGCTCGGTATCGTATATCTTATATACATAAGAAGTTCATCCCCACATTTATCTAAACATGCATCCTGTCACATCACCATCTAGCCACATTAGCAACTCTCGGCATGCATGCGCTCTATTTTCATTGTACACCAGCAATCAACAAATGCTATTTTGCTGCCATCTTAACATTCCACGTCACCTCACCTCAGTTTATTTCATGTGTCGTAGAAACATATGTGACTGATTGCATCCATCTAACTACCGCTGTTAGGAGCTAGGGTTTTGCCCTGCCTGGGGCGTAGGCTATAGGGGAAGGAGGGAGGTGGGCGAGGGCTGGAACGCGGCGGCCGGCGGCGAGGCGCCGTCCTTGCAGGTTGGCGGCGGCGGCGCAAGCAGGAGGCGGCTAGGGTTTAGGGTTCCGGCTCCTCTGGGAGCCGGGCAATAGAATAGTCTTATTGCTTGATTCTCAAAATAGTCTTACAACTTGTATATATAACCATAATCTGAAAATAAACCTAAGATAACTTGGGCCTAAGCCTGCCCAGTGGGCCTACCTCGGCCATAGACCTGGCCGGTCATAACATCTCTCCCCGCCTGCGCAAACAGCTCGTCCTCGAGCTGAAAGTCGGGGTAGTGCTGGTGGAACTCCTCTTGCTGCTCCCAAGTAGCGTCCTCCTCTGGTAGCCCAGCCCACCGAATCAACACGTACCAGGATCCTCGGCGCAGCTGGGCCTTCAGCGCCTTCTCCGGTGCAGGAAGGAGACGTCCGTCCGAGGCCGGCGGAAGGGGCGGTGCCGCGGGTGGGTCACCGCGGAATGGCTTGAGCAGCCCAACATGGAAGACATCATGAATGCGCGCGCCGGCCGGAAGCTGAAGACGGTACGCCACTTTCCCAATGCGTTCCAGGATAGCAAAGGGACCGGCATAACGAGGACCAAGCTTCTTCCGCGCGCTTGGGTCCAACGACTGCGTAGAGCGGTGAAGTAGACGCAGCCAGACCCAATCGCCCACCGCGAACTCCGCCTCGCGATGGTGGCCA
Source organism: Triticum timopheevii (assembly GCA_963921465.1). NCBI lineage: Eukaryota > Viridiplantae > Streptophyta > Magnoliopsida > Poales > Poaceae > Triticum > Triticum timopheevii. Next base: position 240,370,860 of record OY997268.1, read on the forward strand.
TCATAGTATCGTTTGGCCAACTGCTGGGCCTAAAGAAGTCGTTGCTGTACCTCCGCGAGCATCTCATAACGGCTCCTCAGAAGAGCTCCAGCTGCCTCGGTCCGTGCGGAGGCCATATCCACCGGTAAGATCGGCGGGGGCGGCCGACCATAAACCACCTCAAAGGGCGTAGCACGAAGGGCGGAGTGAAAAGAGGTGTTGTAGCAGTACTCCGCCCACGAGAGCCAGTCCACCCATGCGCGAGGACGATCCCCTGTAACACAACGCAAATACACGGCAATCACCTTGTTAACGATCTCAGACTGGCCGTCCGTCTGAGGGTGGAAGGCCGTGCTCAGGCGGAGCTTCACGCCCGCCATCCGGAAAAGGTCGCGCCATACATGGCCCGTGAACACAGGATCCCGATCACTGACGATCGAAGAAGGAAACCCGTGGAGACGGACAATGCCATCGAAGAAGGCCCGTGCGACAGATGCCGCTGAATATGGATGGCCAAGGGCGATGAAATGAGCATACTTGGAGAAGCGGTCGACCACTGTGAGAATGACGGATTTGCCGCCCACCTTGGGAAGGCCCTCGATGAAATCCATGGAGATGTCTGCCCAAACCTGAGATGGAACCTCCAAGGGATGAAGCATGCCAGCTGGCCGCAGTGTCTCCGTTTTGTTGCGCTGGCACGTCACACAAGACCGTACCCAATCACGGACCAGGGCACGATCACCTGGAATGTAGAAGTCGGCGCGGAGGCGATGGAGCGTCTTCTGCATGCCCTCATGGCCCGCCGAATGGGTGAGACGCAGCACCTGCTGACGAAGATCGTCGTGTGCCGGAACGAAGATGCGGCGCCCATGTAGAAGCAGGCCATCGGCGAGCCGCCACGGCTCCTCCAACTCGCCCGTCGCCAGCTGCTGCTGCAAGAGGAGGGCGTCGGCCGCGGTTGCGGTCGCGCGGCGGATGTCGGCGTAGAGGGCGAACGAGGGCCCAGTGATGATGCAGAAGGTCGTCCCCTCCGCCGCGCCGTCGTCCACATCGGCATCACGCCGAGACAGGGCGTCGGCGACGGTGTTAAGGCGACCCGGCCGGTACTCGACGGTGAAATCAAAGCCAAAGAGTTTACTGATCCACTGGTGCTGAGGGACCGTCGAGAGCCTCTGATCTAGCATGAACTTGAGGCTGTAGTGATCCGTACGGATCCGGAAGGAACGACCCCAAAGATAGGGCCGCCAGTGGCGTACTGCCTGCACCAACCCAATAAGCTCACGCTCATACGCCGCCAACTTAAGATGGCGTGCAGCAAAGGGACGGCTGAAGAAGGCGAGGGGTCCATCGCCCTGATGCAGGACCGCACCAAACCCCGCACCGGAGGCGTCGCAGTCGACGGTGAAGGGAAGGTCGAAATCCGGCATCTGTAGTACGGGTCCCGTCGTAAGGACCCCCTTGAGGGCCTCGAATGCTGAAGTGGCCTCCTCATCCCAAGAGAAGGCGTCGCGACGGAGGAGGCGCGTGAGCGGGGCCGCGATGAGGCCAAATTCCCGAATGAACTTCCGGTAGTACCCCGCAAGGCCAAGAAACCCGCGAAGAGCCCGCGGAGACTGCGGGATCGGCCAGGCGGCGACGGCCTCCACCTTGTCGGCGTCCATGGCCACACCCTCGGCCGAGATGACGTGGCCGAGGTAAGCGACGGAAGGTGTCCCGAACGAGCACTTCAAGCGCTTAAGATGAAGATGATGCGCCCGAAGCTCGTTGAAGACGATGGCCACATGCTGGAGGTGCTCTGCCCAAGAGGCGCTGTAGATAAGAATGTCATCAAAGAAAACGAGCACAAACCGACGTAAGTAGGGCCGGAGGACATCATTCATCAAGGCCTGGAATGTCGCCGGGGCGTTGGAGAGGCCAAAGGGCATCACCAAAAACTCGAAGTGACCGTGATGAGTCCGGAACGCCGTCTTGGCGATGTCGTCGGGATGCATGCGCACCTGATGATACCCCGACCGGAGGTCCAGCTTGGTGAAGAAGCGCGCCCCATATAGCTCATCCAGGAGTTCATCGACCACCGGGATAGGAAATTTATCCTTAAGTGTGAGAGCATTAAGGGCACGGTAGTCGATGCAGAAGCGCCAAGTACCGTCCGACTTGCGAACGAGGAGGACCGGTGCCGTAAAGGGTGATGTCGATATCCGGATAATGCCCGCGGCAAGCATGAGTGCGCACTGCCGCTCCAACTCGTCCTTCTGCAACTGAGGGTACCGGTAGGGCCGTACTGCCACAGGAGCCGAGCCCGGCAGGAGATGAATACGGTGGTCGTAGACCCGGGCCGGCGGAAGGCCCCGGGGTTCCTCAAAAAGATCACCGTGCTGCTGCAGGAGGTGATCCAGCAGCGGATGGTCGGCCTCCGTGGTAGCCGCGGCAAGCTGGAGTGGGGGTGACGCCGGGGTGCCTCCAACGCCCTCCCACCGAATGCGGCGGCCCATGCGCCAGAAGGTCATCGTCAGGGCGTCAAAGTCCCAAAGGATGGGGCCGAGAGTCCGCAAAAAGTCAACGCCGAGGATGAAGTCGAAGCAGCCCAAATCGATGCCGGCACAAGTGATGGTGAAGTGCTCGTCACCGATAGTAATGGGAATGTCTCGAGCGAGCCCATGGCAGCGGAGGCGGTCACCATTAGCAACGGTGACGCGCAGCTGCTCCCCGCCCGTGGGCTGTAGTGCAAGTCGCCGCATAGTAGACTCCGAGAGGAAGTTATGTGTAGAACCCGTGTCCAACAGAGCCACCAGAGTCTCGCCGTGGATCGTGACCGGGATAAGCATAGTCCGCTCATTGCGTATGCCGGCCAATGCGTGAAGGGAGACGACAAGGGCCGTAGCCGGCGCAGGTGCGGGTGCCGGCGCGACCTCGGCGGCTGGATCGCCGAGTCCCTCCTCGGTGACAACGTCCTCCGTCTCGTCAACGATCTCCAAGTAGAAGAGGCGCGGGCAGACATGGCCCGGGGCATAAGGTGCATCACAGTTAAAGCACAGCCCCAGGCGGCGGCGCTAGAGCTGCTCGGCCTGCGAAAGGCGCCGGAAGGGCCGCGTCGCGGCCGGAGTGGTCGTCGGTGAGACGGCTGAAGAAGCGGGCGCGGCCGACGGTGGTCGTGGAGGCACTCGGCCCCCCCGAGGTGCTGCTGGTCGTGTCAAGGCCTGGGCGCGCTGCTCGAACGCCCGAGCGTAGTACATGGCCGTCTGTAGGTCCTGGGGCCCCTTCATCTCGACGTCCACGCGGATGTGGTCGGGAAGGCCCCCGACGAAGAGCTCCGCCCGCTGGAGTGCCGTCACCCCCGGTGCGTGACACGCCAGAGCCTGGAAGCGGTCGGCGAAATCCTGGACCCTGGAGGTGAAGGGTAGGCGGCCCAGCTCGGACAAGCGGCTGCCGCGCCGTGGTGGTCCGAAACGAAGGAGGCACAGCTTGCGAAAACGATCCCAGGGAGGCATGCCGCCCTCATCCTGCTCGAGAGCGTAGTACCAGGTCTGGGCGGCACCCCGAAGGTGGTAGGACGCGAGCCAAGTCTGCTCGGACGCCGGTGTGCGCTGCCCCCGGAAGAACTGGTCACACTGGTTTAACCAGTTAAGCGGGTCGTCCGAACCGTCGTAAGTGGCGAAGTCGATCTTCGCGAACCGAGGCGGCTGCTGGTGTGGCGCGCCATGGCCCACTGCCACGGCGGTGCGGAGGGCTGATGACGGCGCTCGGTCCATGGTGGGGAGGCCGGCGTAGTTCCCTGTGGCGCCCGACGCCTCGGGCTGCAACTGGGAACCCGACGGTGGCCGGGCCTCCGTGTAAGCCGGCGGAGGGGACGTCCCGTGGAGCCAGCCTGGAAGCGGAGACGGTGAAGATGGAAAGCGGACCTCCTGGATCGGGAGTCCGCTCGGCGAGGAACGGCCCAAGCTAGGGCTGGGCGGGGGCGGTGGTGGCACCTGCACGGTTGCAGCCGGAAGGGACGGCGCGGCTGGGGACGGTGCGGACGACGCGGCCCAGGTCGGCCACTGCGGGCCCTGGGCGGCGGCTGGCGGCGCGGGTGGCGCCGCAAGTGTCGGCGGCGGCCACTGTGGCCACGGCGGCGTCAAAGCCGCCGGTGAGGGGAGCGCCGGATAGCCCCCGGTGATGGCCGCGGGTACGGAGTACCACGGCAGTGGCTGCTGGCCCGCGGCCACGGCCGGATGGAGCTGCGGGGGCGGCCCGTACGGGCTAGCCAAGTAGAGGCAGATGCCCTGGACCGCGACGACCAGGTCGTTGAGCACGCCGGCCATGGCCTCTGGCGTAAACTGCTGCGGCACGGGGGGAGGCGACGGCGGCGAGTGTTGGACGGGAGGTGGCGGCTGGCCTTGGCCCGGCATGGTGCCGGGTGCAGGGGAGATCGGCGCCGACAGCGAGGCCGTGGCGCCCGCCGATAGCGAGGACGTGACGCCCGGCGAAGAAGCGGCGGCGGTGGTGGAGTTGGTGGCAGCGGTGGTGGGGGAGTTGACGGGCAGCGGCGGCGGTGGTGGTGGCGGGTTTGGTGGTGGTGAGGACATGGTCGAAACCCGGGTACCTGATACCAAGGTGTTAGGAGCTAGGGTTTTGCCCTGCCTGGGGCGTAGGCTATAGGGGAAGGAGGGAGGTGGGCGAGGGCTGGAACGCGGCGGCCGTCGGCGAGGCGCCGTCCTTGCGGGTTGGCGGCGGCGGCGCAAGCAGGAGGCGGCTAGGGTTTAGGGTCCGGCTCCTCTGGGAGCCGGGCAACAGAATAGTCTTATTGCTTGATTCTCAAAATAGTCTTACAACTTGTATATATAACCATAATCTGAAAATAAACCTAAGATAACTTGGGCCTAAGCCTGCCCAGTGGGCCTACGTCGGCCATAGACCTGGCCGGTCATAACAACCGCATTATTTACTAGAAGTACATATATCCTCCCCTACCATTATGTTGTCTCTTCTCTCCTTAAGCACTCACTTTACCCTGGTCTTGCATCCTCCAGTTCACTTTCTCTTTCCCCACTCTTTTCCTAATTGGTTATTCCTTTGTTTCCCAAGAGGCATGGAGAAGATATGGCTTCCTTGGTTTCTAGTATTTCTTAAGCCTATTTGTTGCGTCCATTGGTAGGAGGTGTTTTGCATAGTTTCCGGTCGTTGTCTTCTGCTGCACCGCTCGATTCACCCCGGCCTCTTAGCCTGTGCAGCCACCATTATCAACTGCGGCGCCTTATCCGCTTAATCAGAACAAAAGTACATATGCTAGTCATGAATATGCATTCGTGCCGGCCACCTTGGAACTCCAGTTTCTCTCTCGATAACTATTCATGCGCCAGCCACGCTGCTACTGTAAGGTGTTTGATATATGTCCATCATATTTGCCCTTTTCATTTGTTTTCTTTTCCACATATATTTTGCTAGTTTAGGCTTCAAACCATGTATAGTCAATAGGATGTCGGCTGTTTATTTCTTGTAAATTTTCCCGTGGAATAGAGCTTAGCTCCACCTACCTCCCCGCATGGGAACAAGACCTCCATTGTGGAGATGGCTCCTTGTGGATAATAAGGCCTCCCGAGGGAGAAGACTCTGAGGAGTACAAAGCCACCTCCGGGTGAAGATTCCTCCATGGAATTCATGTCCTCTTTGTCTTACGACTTGGGGAAGAACCCTATCCTGCTCCCTCTCTCTTGTGGATGATTGAGATCAAGGATTTATCCATGTGTGTCTTGTGTTGCCACTTGTGTTGATTTGTGCTTGTTTCCCCTGTGTTCTTCCGCTATTCTCTCGTGCTCTTCGCGTCCTTCCTCAAATTCACCTCCAATTCGTGAAGATAGGGCAATCCCTATGTTTTGCCCCATATCATAACAGATTTTGCTTCAGCAGTAGGAGCTCCAATATGTCGCTTGCACAGAGATCTACCTCAAATAGATACTGCGTACTAGAACATTTATTGTAAATGCTACCTCACCCAGGATAGTTTTGGTGGGTTTAGGGTTTAGGGTTGGCCCGCTCCCAGCTGCGGTCCATTGCTCGTCTCGCGCCCGTGGCTGCGGGACCGAGCTCGTCGCGCGCCCGGCAGCAGGACCGAGCCCGTCTCGCGCCCGGCAGCAGGACCGAGCTCGTCTCGCACCCGGTGCAGCAGGACGGGTCGATGGAGGCCAATTTTGGCCGGCCTTTTGGGTCTCGGCGCTGGGGGCCGCCCAGGGGTGTGAAAGGCAAGGCCTTTCCACTCGTCTCTTTGGTTGGGGTAGCGACGGGTCTCGGGTGAGGTGGTGTCAAGGTCTTGGATGCCGGGGCGGCGGCCCTGGTGGTGGTAGCGCAGTGCTCATGGGCATAGCCTGTGGCTTGGTGCTGCCCGGTGACCATGATCGTGTGGGCGGCATGGTGGCCGAGGTGTGCCGTTCAATGGCGGTGAGTGTTGCTGGGGTGAAAAGCTGCTCTATCTTCGGACAGACCGCCGGCGGCGTAGCGCGTTCCCTTCTTGAAGGCGTCGTCGCGGCTCTCATCGGTCATCGTGTTGCTCCAGGGGAAACTCTGACCCCCAGGTCGGGCGGTTGCGGCACGTTGGCGTCGTAACCTTCTTGGAGGCGTCGCCTTGGTGCACACGGTTCGTCATATGCAACTTCATCTCTTTGCGGTGGTGTGTTCACGGTGGAGGACCCCGATTGCTCTTGTAGTGTTAGGGGTGGTGTTGCTGCGCTCAGCGCCTATGTATCCCGCCCTGGGTGTGTGCGTATGTTGCCGTGGGGTGCGTTTGTAGTTGGGCCATGGTTGATCTTTGTTTTATATATAAAGCGGGGCGAAAGCCTTTTTCGGTATAGTTTTGGTGGGAAACTTGGTGTCAAATCCTTGAGCTCACCAAGATTTGTATGTGGGCTGGTTTGTGGTGGTCTGGTGGATCTTTTTACTATGTAATCTTACGACTTTTGTGTTTACTCCATGAAATCTCGAAAACTAACTACATCTATCCCATCTTACCAATAAATGGCCCAAATCATGCCGGATCTATTCGCTCCTGTAGACAGCATTAACCACTAGGTTTTAGAAACCCTCAGAGAACATCTGTCCAAGATAAAACTCATATTCCATTCCAACAGAAATCATGATACCATTTTCGTCAAGCTGATTAAGATCAGTCTCACAGTTACAGTGGGGGACGGGGGTACCACCTTGTTCAACCATTTACAAAAGGCAAGAACATACCTCGAAGAAGAAAAAATAACTAACAACATCCAACAACCTAGAATACCACCTTGCAGGTAGTTATGAGTCTATTATCCTGGTTTCTGCTCAAGTCACCTAATTAATCTAAGATCCAACGTTCAACACTGAACTCCCCTCTAGAATCCAAGTAAATTAGACCGTGGTTATTGACAGCATCTAGATCACCATCACTAATAATGTTTTTGGAATAAAACCATAAGAGCTAATCCTTTGAGGCAGGATCGCAAAAATGTCTCCGTCCTAATGAAGGTATATCAGATTAGTGACGTTGTAAGAAGGTATGAGGTGTGTAAAAAAGTTGTAGGCCTATGTCCCTAGTGAGTCTTAATTTCTGCCTGTCGTCATGCCGCAATCTACCCCCAAATCCTAAAACATCCTTCGCGAGTAGAGCAAATCAATATAATATCCCAAATCAATCAAAATGACCGCTTAATCAGAACAAAAGTACATATGCTAGTCATGAATATGCATTCGTGCCGGCCACCTTGCCACTCCAGTTTCTCTCTCGATAAATCTTCATGCGCCAGCCATGCTGCTACTGTAAGGTGTTTGATATGTGTCCATCATATTTGCCCTTTTCATTTGTTTTCTTTTCCACATATATTTTGCTAGTTTGGGCTTCAAACCATGTATAGTCAATAGGATGTCGGCTGTTTATTTCTTGTAAATTTTCCCGTGGAATAGAGCTTAGCTCCACCTACCTCCCCTCATGAGAACAAGACCTCCATTGTGGAGATGGCTCCTTGTGGATAATAAGGCCTCCCAAGGGAGAAGACTCTGAGGAGTACAAAGCCACCTCCGGGTGAAGATTCCTCCATGGAATTCATGTCCTCTTTGTCTTACGACTTGGGGAAGAACCCTATCCTGCTCCCACTCTCTTGGGGATGATTGAGATCAAGGATTTATCCATGTGTGTCTTGTGTTGCCACTTCTGTTGATTTGTGCTTTTTTCCCCTGTGTTCTTCCACTCTTCTCTCGTGCTCTTCGCGTCCTTCCTCAAATTCACCTCCAATTCGTGAAGATAGGGCCACCCCTATGTTTTGCCCCGTATCATAATAGATTTTGCTTCAGCAGTAGGAGCTCCAATATGTCGCTTGCATAGAGATCTACCTCAAATAGATACTGCGTACTAGAACATTTATTGTAAATGCTACCTCACCCAGGATAGTTTTGGTGGGTTTAGGGTTTAGGGCTGGCCCGCTCCCAGCTGCGGTCCTTTGCTCGTCTCGCGCCCGTGGCTGCGGGACCGAGCTTGTCTCGCGCCCGGCTGCAGGACCGAGCTCGTCGCGCGTCCGGCAGCAGGACCGAGCCCGTCTCGCGCCCGGCAGCAGGACCGAGCTCGTCTTGCGCCCGGTGCAGCAGGACGGGTCGATGGAGGCCAATTTTGGCCGGCCTTTTGGCTTTCGGCGCTGGGGGTCGCCCAGGGGTGTGAAAGGCAAGGCCTTTCCACTCGTCTCTTTGATTGGGGAGCGACGGTCTCGAGTGAGGTGGTGTCAAGGTCTTGGATGCCGGGGCGGCGGCCCTAGTGGTGGTAGCGCAGTGCTCATGGGCATAGCCTATGGCTTGGTGCTGCCCGGTGACCATGGTCGTGTGGGCGGCATGGTGGCCGGGGTATGGCGTTCGATGGCGGTGAGTGTTGCTGGGGTGAAAACCTGCTCTATCTTCGGACAGACCGCCGGCGGCATAGCGCGTTCCCTTCTTGAAGGCGTCGTCGTGACTCTCATCTGTCATCGTGTTGCTCCAGGGGAAACTCTAACCCCCGGGTCGGGCGGTTGCGGCGTGTTGGCGTCGTAACCTTCTTGGAGGCACCGCCTTGGAGCACACGGTTCGTCATATGCGACTTCATCTTCATGGTGGAGGACCCCGATTGCTCTTGTAGTGTTAGGGGTGGTGTTGCTGCGCTCAGCGCCTATGTATCCCGCCCTGGGTGTGTGCATGTGTTGTCGTGGGGTGCGTTTGTACTTGGGCCATGGTTGATCTTTGCTTTATATATAAAGCAGGGCGAAAGCCTTTTTCGGTATAGTTTTGGTGGGAAACTTGGTGTCAAATCCTTGAGCTCACCAAGATTTGTATGTGGGCTGGTTTGTGGTGGTCTGGTGGATCTTTTTACTATGTAATCTTTCGACTTTTGTGTTTACTCCATGAAATCTCGAAAACTAACTACATCTATCCCGTCTTACCAATAAATGGCCCAAACCGTGCCAGATCTACTCGCTCATGTAGGCAGCATTAACCACTAGGTTTTAGAAACCCTCAGAGAACATCTGTCCAAGATAAAACTCATATTCCATTCCAACAGAAATCATGATACCATTTTCAGTCAAGCTGATTAAGATCAGTCTCACAGTTACAGTGGGGGACGGGGGTACCACCTCGTTCAACCATTTACAAAAGGCAAGCACATACCTCGAAGAAGAAAAAATAACTAACCACATCCAACAACCTAGAATACCACCTTGCAGGTAGTTATGAGTCTATTATCCTGGTTTCTTCTCAAGTCACCTAATTAATCTAAGATCCAACTGTCAACACTAAACACCCCACGAGAATCCAAGTAAATTAGACCGTGGTTATTGACAGCATCTAGATCACCATCACTATTAATGTTTTTGGAATAAAACCATAAGAGCTAATCCTAAAAATATCTCCGTCCTAATGAAGGTATATCAGATTAGTGACGTTGTAAGAAGGTATGAGGTGTGTAAAAAAGTTGTAGGCCTATGTCCCTAGCGAGTCTTAATTTCTGCCTGTCGTCATGCCGCAATCTGCCCCCAAATCCTAAAACATCTTTCTTGAGTAGAGCAAATCAATATATTATCCCATCAATCAAAATGACCGCTTAATCAGAACAAAAGTACATATGCTAGTCATGAATATGCAATCGTGCCGGCCACCTTGGCACTCCAGTTTCTCTCTCGATAAATCTTCATGCGCCAGCCACGCTGCTACTGTAAGGTGTTTGATATGTGTCCATCATATTTGCCCTTTTCATTTGTTTTCTTTTCCACATATATTTTGCTAGTTTAGGTTTCAAACCATGTATAGTCAATAGGATGTCGGCTGTTTATTCCTTGTAAATTTTCCCGTGGAATAGAGCTTAGCTCCACCTACCTCCCCTCATGAGAACAAGACCTCCATTGTGGAGATGGCTCCTTGTGGATAATAAGGCCTCCCGAGGGAGAAGACTCTGAGGAGTACAAAGCCACCTCCGGGTGAAGATTCCTCCATGGAATTCATGTCCTCTTTGTCTTACGACTTGGGGAAGAACCCTATCCTGCTCCCTCTCTCTTGTGGATGATTGAGATCAAGGATTTATCCATGTGTGTCTTGTGTTGCCACTTGTGTTGATTTGTGCTTGTTTCCCATGTGTTCTTCCACTCTTCTCTCGTGCTCTTCGCGTCCTTCCTCAAATTCACCTCCAATTCATGAAGATAGGCCACCCCTATGTTTTGCCCCGTATCATAATAGATTTTGTTTCAGCAGTAGGAGCTCCAATATATCGCTTGCATAGAGATCTACCTCAAATAGATACTGCGTACTAGAACATTTATTGTAAATGCTACCTCACCCAGGATAGTTTTGGTGGGTTTAGGGTTTCGGGCTGGCCCGCTCCTAGTTGCGGTCCATTGCTCATCTCGCGCCCGTGGCTGCGGGACCAAGCTCGTCTCGCGCCCGGCTGCAGGACCGAGCTCGTCGCGCGCCCGGCAGCAGGACCGATCCCGTCTCGCGCCCGGTAGCAGGACCGAGCTCGTCTCGCGCCCTGCGTATGGACCGAGCTCGTCTCGCACCCGGTGCAGCAGGACGGGTCGATGGAGGCCAATTTTGGCCGGCCTTTTGGGTTTGGCGCTGGGGGCCCCCAGGGGTATGAAAGGCAAGGCCTTTCCACTCGTCTCTTTGGTTGGGGTAGCGACGGGTCTCGGGTGAGGTGGTGTCAAGGTCTTGGATGCTGGGGCGGCGGCCCTGATGGTGGTAGCGCAGTGCTCATGGGCATAGCCTATGGCTTGGTGCTGCCCAGTGACCATGGTCGTGTGGGCGGCATGGTGGCCGGGGTGTGCCGTTCGATGGCGGTGAGTGTTGCTGTGGTGAAAAACTGCTCTATCTTCGGACAGACCGCCGGCGGCGTAGCGCGTTCCCTTCTTGAAGGCGTCGTCGCGGCTCTCATCGGTCATCGTGTTGCTCCAGGGGAAACTCTGACCCCCGGGTCGGGCAGTTGCGGCGCGTTGGCGTCGTAACCTTCTTGGAGGCGCCGCCTTGGAGCACACGGTTCGTCATATGCGACTTCATCTCTTTGCGGTGGCGTGTTCACGGTGGAGGACCCCGATTGCTCTTGTAGTGTTAGGGGTGGTGTTGCTGCGCTCAACTCCTATGTATCCCGTCCTGGGTGTGTGCGTGTGTTGTCATGGGGTGCGTTTGTACTTGGGCCATGGTTGATCTTTGCTTTATATATAAAGCGGGGCGAAAGCCTTTTTCGGTGTAGCTTTGGTGGGAAACTTGGTGTCAAATCCTTGAGCTCACCAAGATTTGTATGTGGGCTGGTTTGTGGTGGTCTGGTGGATCTTTTTACTATGTAATCTTTCGACTTTTGTGTTTACTCCATGAAATCTCGAAAACTAACTACATCTATCCCGTCTTACCAATAAATGGCCCAAACCATGCCAGTTCTACTCGCTCATGTAGGCAGCATTAACCACTAGGTTTTAGAAACCCTCAGAGAACATCTGTCCAAGATAAAACTCATATTCCATTCCAACAGAAATCATGATACCATTTTCAGTCAAGCTGATTAAGATCAGTCTCACAGTTACAGTGGGGGACGGGGGTACCACCTCGTTCAACCATTTACAAAAGGCAAGCACATACCTCGAAGAAGAAAAAATAACTAACCACATCCAACAACCTAGAACACCACCTTGCAGGTAGTAAGAGAGAATTCCAGAAATTTCCCAAAGACAACAGATCCAATTTTAGGTATTTAAGTTTTGGTTGTAGCACATGTGCTCAACCATTTCCTCCGATGAGAGAGCCCATACACTTCTTGCCATAGAGCAGTCAAGCAATGCGTGTCACCATGTATCCTCCGCTCCCCATAAGGAACATACACACATCGTAGACATATACCGATGGTGAAGGAGTTGTGCCGTTGGAATTGAGTGTCGTGCCAATCACCATAAAAAGACCTAAGTCCAGCCCCAATTCTCCTCAACCCCATCAAACATGCCTTCACCTTCCTCCAACCAATTCTTCCTGCTCAGTTTTGTTTTGACAATCATTCTATAAGCAGATCTGACCGTGAAGTTTCCACGACATTCCTCGCTCCATGCCCGGAAATCCTTCGTGTGGGGAAGATGGTGTATGTTTTTTCTTTTTTTATAATACGGTATTTTGGTCAGCTTTCTTGGCAGTGTGTATGTTCCTTATGGCTGGTTTGCTGTCGTTTAATTTGAGATATCATTGACCCATTCAAAATCTTGAATCAGATCCAAAATAGAATACTTTAACTGAATGAGACAACTAGTTGAGAAGTCAGTTCACCCGGTCAGAATCGTCAACCAATCGAAAACTGAACACCACAATTGAATTGGAGGACTCCAAAATTAAGGAGCATAATCTATTAGATGGTTAGACTAGCTACAGTGGGGAGTAACTTAGACTAGTAACATGCATATGTTACTACCTCTATAGCGGGGAGTAACATATTTAGAGCAAGTACAATAGAGCTGAGTCAGCTGACTATAAGAAATAAACTAGTATATACTTGCTTAGTTGGAGGAAAGAGAAGAAGAGAGAGAAGGTAAGCGGGCTCTTGGTGAAGAGCCAGCTCTAGCACGTGCTCCTAGGCACTTTGTGAGAATGAAAGATGGGCCATATATTAAAAAAGTAGTATACCCTTCTAATCAACTATTGTACATATTGGCTATAAGATGGGCTATAGATGACATGTCAATAGCTTATAGCCGGCAGTTGGCTATACTATTAACCATGCTCTTATGGTGTCATGCAACACTTCATTTATTGTGTTATAGACTCATCTTGTCTTGGTATGTGTGATGTTACTCATAGTATGAGTAACTAGCTATGTTACTCAATTTGCCTCTCTCCTCGTTAATTAGTTGCCACATCATCTACTTTTCATAAATATATGTGATATTACCACTCATGTTACTCCCACTGTGGGTAGTCTACCCACAGTGGGGAGTAACTTAGACTAATAACATGTGTATGTTACTAGTCTAATAACATGTGTAACATCATCTAATTAAGCAGCTACTTAGAAAGTGAGGCAACGTTGCTGCGTACCTGGGAGAAGCGGAGAGGAGTACGAGCTTGGAGAAGAGGTCGGGACGGGAGATGGAGGCGAGCACGCCGATTACAGCGGAGACGGAGTGGCCGACGTAGATGCAGGAGGCGATCCCGAGCTCCTCCAGGATGGCGAGCAGATCGAGCGCATATCCCTCGAGCGTGGCGTAGCGGGAAAAATCGAAGTAGTCTGGGTTGGTCGGCCCGGCGCCCATGGTGTCGAAGAGGACGACGCGGTAGTCGGCGACGAGGTGCGGCACCAGGTGCTTCCACACCGACTGGTCTGTGCCGAAGCCGTGCGCCAGGACGATCACTCCGCGCTTCCCCTCCCCGACAACCCGCAGGTTGTGTGCCTCCTCCACGATCCCCATGGATTTGATTGACTTCACTTTCTCGTCTCCTCTTCTTTGACGGGATGAGAGGGAGGGGAGTGGGCGGCAGCTGGAAATGGACGAGTGGCGGGGGTTCCCAGGCTAAAGGCGGGCGCGACCGCACTCCGCTGGTAGAAGGAAGGGATGGGACCGACGCTGCTGCACAACAGGCTAGCAGTTTGCACTAGCCGGTGTAAAAGGCGCATTAGGCTGGAGTGCGAACTTTTGGAGGCCGAGCACCTCAGGTTGGGTTATCTGGGCCGTTCGATGTGGCCTCGTGATCAGTTCCTGTCGGGAGCCTGCGCCCCACGTTCCAGCAACAGGTTTAGGTGCTAGTGCCCCTAGCGGTACACCATTGGCACAACTGCTACGACGGACCTGTTCGATGTGCTTCGTGTTGGAAGGGAACCCGGTCCAGTTTGTGTCGTTTACTGCTAGCAACCGGGCAAGGGCGAATTTATTCCATGTGGCCCACCACTAGCGGCCCGTGACCTCAGGTTCATGCTGCATCAGGCGGTGTGGGTGTGTGGGGAATTCCAGTCTGCGGCAGTCATCTTCCTCGAGAGCCCGCCTCTGTGCTGCTCCTTGCCATGGATTTGGAGATGGGCGAGCTCTTCCGAGATCCAACTGGAGGACCGCACAGGTTAGCAAGTTCTGCCACCCCATGTAAGAATCTCCTGTGACCTCGTCTAGATATCTCACGCTTTTTGTTTCGCGGATCCGCTGATCTGCAGGATGCCCGTCCTGAGGCACGCCCTATAGCCATGGCCGGGCCGGTGGAGTCGCATGCTTCTCTTAGCATAGCCGAGGCGGAGGTATGCCGCGTCCGAGAGCGCGCAAATGTCGGGGAAAGTGTTGGATTTTCGCCGGAAGGGGATTTCAATGTTTGTTCAGAGGCTACAAGCGGCTGGACAAGGAGGTCTGTCTTTTCTTAATCCGTCTTTATTAATATGTGTTCTTCGAGCAGCAGATCTCTCCAGTAGATGTTTTTCCATGGATTTTTTTTTCTGTCACTGCTGCCACATAATCGATTCCTGTAAATTTGCAAGTTTAAGGATATCACACCGATTATGAATGTTACTGATAGCGAATGGATCAACATTGATAGAACGGCGTTACATAGGTTGATGTGGGCATCAATTCTGTTATTTACTATGTGGAAAATCATAACTATGTTAGCTTCTAGAAGGATTATGAAACTAGTGGAACACAATTCTCTGCAGAACAATATTAATCCTAACCACTGGTAGAAAAAATCGAGTGTCCTCTGTTGTTTCGTTGAAAAAATGGTCGCAGTGATTGTCGTATAATTTCTTATGCAGTACGAGAAGCTTCAGTTTGACAGAGAATCTGAGGAAAGCTTCCGGGAGAAGGACACTGCTCTGGTATAATTTGGCTGCTGTTCATTCTAGCAAATACTCACACAGCACAAATGCTGATTTGTCATGGGTGTGAATGCTGATGGATTAATTGTTTTTATGTTGTATGCAGAGTGGTGTTCCTTTGAGGGTAAATCTTCCAATTGAGAGGCACGCGAGCAAAATCTACACAAGATCAATGTTTGAATAATTCGGCGAGGCGCTGTACAAGACTTTTGCACATGAGGTTGATGTTTTAGAACATCGAAAGGTTTACAGAGTAACCCATCTCGATGTCGTGGCTCGTGAGAAATGGAGCAAAGTTGTTTTTATTGTCAATGTGCATGACGACGCGTGTTTCTTTCATTGCGAGTGCGGCACATTTGAGCATTCAGGGATGGTTTGCTGCCATTCTCTCAAGGTAATGCAAAAAATGAGTATATGCATGGATTTATGATGATGAATTTTATTGTCTGGGACGGTTTGAAATCTAATGCAAAAAATGAGTATATGCATGGATTTATGATGATGAATTTTATTGCCTGGGACGGTTTGAAATCTTATTTTTGGTCATGTGATTCACAGGTGATGATCGAGCTTCGTCTCAAAAAGATACCAGAAAACACATTGTTAAGAGATGGACAAGGGATGCTCGGGATATATTGCCTCATCACCTTGTGCGGTACCAAAAAGACAAGGGCCGCCAACGTCGGACACTTTTAGGCACAATCAAATGTGGATCAAGGCCTTGGAATGTGTCCGCCTTGGTGACAGTAATGTGAAATGTTATGATGTGTTCATGACAATGATGAAGGAGGTATATGCCACGCTGCTGCCACTTAGCCATGACAAGGATGGTATGGGGCTGGAAGAGAGAGATGCAGCATCTAAGATGATTAGTGGAACAGCTGGTTCTGGTACAGTTAATCATGGAAAAACTGTCGTTGAAGACTGTGGAGATCAATCATATTGTTCTGGCATTGCGCCTGCTAGTTGCAAGCGAACATCAGGTCGACCTACTACAAGCAGAGATAAATCACCTTATGAAGAGAAAATGAAGAGGTCTCGATTCTGCACGATTTGCCGTAAAGAGGAACACAAATGCACCACCTGTCCTGATAGCGGTGACATTCCAAAGGCTCCAAGGAAGGAGCCAAAGTGTACCAAATTTGGAGTAATCGGACACCGTAGGAATGTCTGCAGTAAACCTACTGATCCCTTCGAGCCAAACTTCTTGTAGGAGACAAACAAAAAGCCTGACATTTGTCTTGATGACCAGATATCTGTAACAGGAAAAAATTTAGTTGCTTCTGTGTGCTGATCAACTACTAGTTTTGTCTATTCTTGTATCCATAACATTTTGATCGTTCGTTCTGTTGATGAAACTTCGTCGCTGGAGTCCGTTTGGGGTTGGAGTTGGCCTCATGCAGCAGCTCCGGTGGAGGGGAGAAGGAAGAAGACGAGCTGGTTCTCTGGAGGTTGGTGTGGTATGGTAATTGCAAGGACAGGTCGTGGGTGGGATGAGAACAGATGACGGTTGACAAGACAACACCAAGCCAAATTCAATAATCACAGTAGGTCCTGAGACTTTCGGCGGTATTGTTCACACGTCGCTCCCTCCATCGCCTCTGTACCAGACGGAGTGACGGTAAAAAACTCTCAATTAATACCAATGATTTACTATTTAATCACATCGTAATTGATGTTATACTAGAGGCCAAAATTATTAAAAACGTCCACCCTAAGCAAAATGCATCATGTCCAACTTCTTAGGCTGGTCACAATGGGCAAGAACATAAGCTAGTAACTTCACACTTCTTTAGACTATGTTACTACCTTCATAGTGGGTAGGAACATCTATGTAGTGTCATGCAACGATGTATTTATTAGGTTGTAGACTCATTGTTTCTTGGAGTGTGTGATGTTCCGGTAACTTAGCTAGTTACCACAAGCACCTCTCTCTTCATTAAATATGTGCCACATAAGCAAAGTTGTATTGGAGTGTGTGATGTTACTCCTAAGTTCCTCCCCACTGTGACCAGCCTTAGTGCACACAAAACTTCAGTGGAATTGTTTGTAAAACTAGACCTGTTCATCTTCAAAGTGTTCATCTTCAACGTGTGGGACATTTAGTCAAAAGAGACATCAGTGCCTAATGTAAACATTGGCTAAAGTGCGACCAGCTCCGTCTGTTTGCCATCTAACTGAACTTGTCTTCTCATGACCATAGGGCAAGCTGTAGGAGTGGGCAGGTTACTTTTCTCAGCACATGTGAGAGGACACGATCTGTGCCATCGAACACTACAGTAGGCATTGGATGCTAGCTAGATGTTCATCCTAGTGCTGCGGAATACGCGGGCAGGGGAGGCTCTACGGGCCGACAGCGCGCGACAATACAGGAAAGGCACGAATCCCAAAAGGATCTGGGCGGACGGGATTGCGGCCTGCCTGAGGCATGGCCTCCATTAGGCATTTTCGCATTAGGCTGGTCATAGTGGGGAGTAACTTAGATTAGTGTCATGCATATGACACTAGTCTAAGTTACTACATTCATAGTGCAAAGTAATATAGTAGTAGTGTCATAGAGGACTTCGTTAATTAGCTTTTAGACTCATCTTGTCTTGAAAAGCGCTATGTTACAGTAACATATTATGTTACCACTTCTCATTAACTACATGCCACATAAGCAAAAAATTCTTAAAGTGCGCTATGTTACTTGCTAAGTTACCCCCACTATGACTAGCCTTAGTGAAGGACTAGATAGTGGGAATCGTGGAAATTACTCCTACTCCCTCGCTGCATTAGTGAGAGTAACATAGGTAGTAACATAGATGTCGCATAAGCAAAAGTGTTGATGTGGCAAATAGTTAATAAGGAGAGAGGCAAATAGAGTAACCTAATATGTTACCATCACATAGCGCTTTCCAATGCAAAATGAGTCTACAAGACAATAAATAAACATGTGTATGTTACTACACATATGTCACTTCCCACTATAAGTTACTCCCCACTATGACCAGCCTTAGGCACTTGACGAAAAAGGAGAGCCCTAGGAATCAGACTATTGATATTTAGTCTCCCATCAGACTAGTCCACCGTTGGATTGATGTATCCTGCAACGTGGTGGGTCTTGGTAGTTTGCATGCAACGCACTAATTGCTATTTGTATCGATCAACTACTCCCAAAAATCACGTAATCTGCATCATTTTGTCACGTACTCTGAAATCTGCACTGAACTACGAGAAACCGGTGCGTCTGATGCATGTTGTTGGCTAGTATTCGTGACATGGAAGCACATACTAGCACTTGAGCCATTCATTTTGCTTCTATTTCATAGTAAATTTGCTTCCATATCAACATGACATTGTTTCAATCTGGTCAATTTTTTGTCTAGACCAACCATTTATTTGTTTATACTGCAGATATTGTTTGCTTCGAATAACCATAGAAATGTCTCCAGTGTAACAATAAAATGCTTCCAACAATACACACACATATATATGATTCCATCAAACCCTTTTTTTACCATTGTTAATGAAGGTTTCAAAGCATTGGGACTTTTCTTCCAAAGAATTCGGTATTTGCATCCAAAGAGACGAGAATTTGCTTCCAAAGAATTTGGTATTTGTGTATGAAGAAATAGGTATTTGCTTCCAAACAAATTTGGTATTTGCATCCAAAAGAAATGAGAATCTGCTTCCAAAGCATTTGGAACTTGCATCCACAAAAATGAGGATTTGCTTCCATATATAACAAAACGACGCACAAGTGACCAGGTTTTGCATCACTTGGGCACAATGCATACATCATGCACTCATGCTTCCAAAGATATATATTTTGCTTCTAAATCACTACCATACTATTCTCGTATATCAGAGAATTTCTTCCGTATGTACAATTTGTTTCTATCATAAAGGAAAAACATATACTTTAAAGTACATATGATATGTTTCCACAAATGTTGAACATTTATCTCAGTTAAACAGAGAATTTGCTTCCACCATGATCACAAAGCACTACACCGTCCATGGCAGTGGCAAGATCTACAAGCATAAGTGATGCGGAGCATCCTACGGTCATCCCCATGGACACTAGTTCGACTACTCAAGCTCCAAGTGGACCCATAACAAGAGCTCGAGCACGTGCTATTCAATCTGAGGTTAACTCTCTCCTTGTTGAACTTCCGTTTGACCCACTTGAGACATGGCTACTACCTCAAACGGAGATGCTTTGTGTGCTTAGGTACCAAGAAAGCAACCAAGGAGAAGTTACGATGCAAGATGAACATCAAGAGCATGGAGAGGGATTTTCCCAGCACAGAGATAGAAGTACTACCGGTCAACTACCGGTCAACCTTCTGTAATCAAACCGGTACAAGGCCGGTATCGCCCCGGTTTATACCGGCAACTGCCAAAAGACCGGTACTACCGCCCCAACCACCGGTACTACCGCTAATCCCCTCCGAGAACAGCTCCAGGAAGCAGCACGTGAGCTCCTAGCGGTACAACCGCCCCCAAGACCGGTACTACCAGCCTGCATGCGCGCAATGAGAGGGATTTCACCCCATGTACCTCCCACTTACCCCTTGGACTATATATACTTGTCTCCTAGCTTCGTATTAGGGTTAGCGTTGATTTAGCTCATTTGTGAGATAGAGCCTCGCTCATCCATCTGGATCTACTCCTCGTGAGGGACCGACACCTCTTCGGAGAAGATCCACCTGGATTCAAGACCTCCATCTGGAGAAGACCATCATCAAGACCTCCTCACGGAGAAGAACCGGTTACCCTTTGTATCGTCCTTTGTTGGACTTGGATCTTGTATCTCTCCTTGTGTTTCGATGAACTAGCACATGTGTGACTTTTATTCTTGTTGGTTGAGTGTTTTTCTCTCGTTCCCCTCCTCGTATTCTTCGTGCTTCTCGTAGGGATCCTCTCCAAACGTGAAAGGTCGGCCTCTAGGGTTCTACCCTACATCATCTTGGTACCATGAGCGACGTTGATCATGTTTTTGGAGCCCCTACCCCGTGTTTTCTAGCTTGATTTTGTTGTTTTCACCCTAAATCCGAAAATCCCCACCGAAAATAGCCCCAAATTTTTCTGTGATTTATTGGTGTGATGAAATTTTGTTGGATTTGATGCATGGATTTCGTGTGTAGCAGGTAGATCTAGCTTCCCCACAAGTTTCCCCACCTTCCATCCCCTAAATCCCTCCAATTTTGCCCCTGAAATCATCCATTTCCGCCACAAAATCGCTTGATCCAGTTTTCCCGACCCCAGCAGTACTTTCGCCCTCCAAGACCAGTAGTTCCGCTGAGCTTCAGGACCGGTACTACCGCTCCCAAAGCGGTACTACCGCCCTTCCCAGTTTCAGTTACGGCTGCTAGACAGTTTTCCCCATAACTTCCACATCCGGAGTCCGATTGTCGCGTTCTTTAGCTCGTTGAGAAGCTATTGACATCCCCCATCCACCTAGATAGGTTCCAACATCAATAGTCACCATCAAATTTTCCAAACTTTGGCATCTTTTCCTAGGGCTTTCACCACATCATCCGCTATACCACCACCGCTTTCCGCTACCACCATCTGTTTTGGTCTTCGAAAATTTGAGTTGTGGTTCCCGTGTCCTATTGTGTTTCGGCTATATAGGTACGGTACGACATCAACATCACCACCGCTCATCTTCGCAAAGGACTCGTCATCGCAAAGGACGGTAACCTCGACGACATCTTTGTCATTTCCATGCCATTTGCATTCATAACCACATAGCCTTACTTTTGCGTTGCTTATGCATCGAGACTAGCCTTTGAGTATTGCGGGCAACGTGACTTGTGCACATTAGTGATCATACTCCATAGCATACATACCATACCATAGTGGTGCATATCTTGATATCATCTTTTGTGTCACAAAGTTGCCATCGCATACACAATTGCTATCTTGGTTCGTGAAGTTTTGCATAAGAAAAGAGCTCAAAAGTGAAAGAGACAAACAAGCTTTTAAGCAAAGAGGGAAAGATAAGCAAAGCACTTATAAGCAAGAACCATAGCATCATACTACATTAAGATTGTCATATCCGATCATATTGGATCATATCACCGAAATACCATACATATAGCATACTTGGGATAGAGGTCGTTGCATTTATTCCTAGTAGGTTGTGCACAAGTCCGTATCCGCCTATTGTGGAATCGTGCTAGCGTATCTCTAGCATTGTGCAACAAGAGCATTTTCGTGGACTCCACATTTTGGATCATTTTTGGTTTGCACAATCTCACTTATCTATTTGCGTGTGTGTTTCCATGTACCACTACTTGCTTGGTCAACTTGTTGCATTTGCAAATTTGTGAATCTTTTCCAACATTATTGAAGCTCACTTACAATTGCATCAAATTTTGTGCCACCATCCTAACCAAGCTCCACCATAAGCTTTTACTTGTGTAGGTGTGAGAACCGACAAGAATTGGTACCAATTGTGCTATTTCATTGTCCGCATTTGAGTGATCTTGATCCACCTTCAACATCGGTCAAGGTACATTTGGTATAAGTTCTTCTCCTTCTCCCACTCACATTTTACTTGGAATGATGGATAGGCCAAGTTCTTCTACCAACCCACTCTTCATCGAGCAAGATGACAACATGTCATCATTCGTCACCAAGAGCCACCTTTTTGGTGCACAACGAGCGTTGCATCAAGAGCAACCAGCAATGACCGACCGCATCGACAATCTCACCACCGACTTGCGACTCTCCGAGCAACGTACAAGGGACTACTTCGACAACAAGCTCGACGCTCACAAGCAAGAGAACGATGCAAGAACGGACGAGATCCGTGCCTTGTTGGTGAACCGTCCTCCTTCAACTTCTTCATACTCAAGACGGAGCCGCTCAAGTCGACACTCCGATGACACCTTCTCTAGCTAAAGTACACTAACATCGAACACTCTTCGACAAGCTGCGCGTCAAGATCGTCATGCATCTCGCAATCCTCTACATGGCAATCATCCGCAAGAGCAAGTCGACGAGAAAGTACATCGTTCTCAACCAAACCAAGACCCTTTCGCACAAGCTCAAGAACGACAACGTCAATGTCGCGAAGAGGAAGAACGAGCATGTCTACATCAAGAGGAACAAGACGCTGAGGCTCAACGTCTTCAACAACAATAATGTGAAGCACAAGCTCTTAAGGCGCAACGTGCCCTTCAAGAATCAAGTCGAGCCATTGCCAAGCGCAACCGCGATAGGTGCAACCAAGAGGAAGCACTTCGAGAAGAATGTCGGATTTCGGGTTCCGTCAGACCCTTGAGGTTCGAACACTGGGGTGCGCGCGGAGATTCAACCCTTTACCGGCTCGTTCCTCGCCGAATCGCTAGGAACTAAACTACCAAACTGAACATCACAAGAGACACAGGATTTATACTGGTTCAGACCACCATTGTGGTGTAATACCCTAATCCAGTGTGTGGTGTGGTGGATTGCCTCTTGGGCTGACGAAGAACAATACAAAGGGAGAACAGCCTCGCGAGGGTCTGTTCTTGGCTGGTGCGACGAACTGCTAGGGAGAGTTCAGTCGCCTCTCTCTCTCTCTCTCTCTCTGTGTGTGTGTGTGTGTCTTTCTATCCTTGTTCTCTCGATGCCTGTACCTTGCGGGTGGCTAGTCCTATTTATAGGCAAAGGCACTGGGCCTCTTCCCAAATATTGAGCGGGAAGGGCGCCAACAATTGGCCATTTTGAAGGGGAACAGTGGGTACACTTATCCTGACTAAAGTTGGTCCTCGCCTGTCAAAGGCTCTGGTGGTGACGCCGGCTTGGGCTCCACAATGACTTCCTTCTGGCCGTTGGGCTGGTCTTGGTCTTGTTGCACTGAAATGGATGCCTTTGCTTGATACTCTTGCCTGCGCTTGCTCCCTTTGCACCAAAGAGGAAAGGAGGACACTGCGTGGGCTGGCGCCCGACTGGCGCCCTTGGTCGTCATGGCTTGCGTCATGGGCACCTCGTGAGGTACCCCGCCTTGAACTCTCCACCTCCTCATGAGCCAGCCTGACGAGGCCGTGCCTGAGGAAGCTCCTTGTCGTCCGCCCCGCGAGGCTTGGCCCCTCGCGAGGGTCTTGAGCTTGCGTTGATGAAGATGGGCTGTGCTGGGCCTCCTTTGAGCCACGCCGCAGGCTACAGGCAGGCAAGTCTGGGGACCCCCCGTTCCTAGAACACCGACAGTAGCCCCCGGGCCCACGGCGCGCCCGAACTTGGCTAAGCAGAGAGGCGAAAGGGAAAGTGCGAAGCGTCGCGGGCCCTAACAGCCTGCGGCCTTGGGCGCCGCATGGCGGTTGATTGGACGTGGGCGGCACTATTCCCCCACGCCTCCTTATTTTGTGCCTTGCTAGGCGGGCTCGCTGCCGCACACAGCCGTTCCCCTTTCTGCTGCTTGAGCGCTCCCTGTCCTTTCTTCTCTCGAACTCCAGCTCCCGCATCCAATCCAATTTCGAACCTTCCCCCATCCCCTTCCTGTCATCATGGCCCCGCCGAGGAAGGGAAAAGGGAAGAAGCACGTGCCGCCGCCTCGCTCGTCGTCGACGGCGGCCCCCGCCGTCGATTGGCCGGTCATAATCAATCAAGAAGGCCTGGGCAAGGTCCGCTCGGCCCTGGCCACCATCTTCAATGAGTGCGGGAGGACGACGGCCTGGCCCGCGTCTTGGTTCTCCGTTGACAGGATTCCCACTGAGGTCCGGTATTTCGCCGACGCTCTGTGGGCGGGACTGGTCCCCCCCTTCTCTGATTTCTTCAATGCCATGCTTTCCCATTATCAGATCCATATGATGCATCTGGGTCCTGAATCCATCACCCTTCTCGCGGTATTTGCCTTCGTTTGCGAGGCAATGACGGGCATCCTTCCTTCGGTTGCCTTGCTGCGGCACTTCTTCTCTCTGCGCCTTGTCGACCCCACCCAATGCTCGGGGTGCGTGAGCTTCATCGCGGCGCCTGAGACAGTGGCTTCTGGGATTGACTTCAGTCTTCCTCCGCCCGCGCCTGGGTTTCGCGAGCGGTGGCTGTATGTGGACGCAGGGGTGCCCAGCCCCCTGCTGACGGAGCCATCTTCGCCTGCTGTCCCCAACTCAGGCTGGGGCCAAGTGACGCTCGCGAGCCCCCGGCTCGCCTTCGTCTGGCACCGCTTCGAGTTCCTGAGGAAGCTTGGCGTGACGGCGCCCAAGGTGGTGAAGGAGTTCTTGCTACGCCGCGTCGCCCCTCTCCAGCGCCACTCCCATCAAATGTGAGCCTACAGCGGTCGTAGGGACCGTATGCGGCTCCAGGAGGGGGACCTGACACCTGAAGCTCTGAGGAAGGTGCTCTTGGTCTTGACAGGGGATCCCTCCCCCGGCGACATTCGTCAAGGGGGGGCCCTGCTGTACCTCTGTTCGAACAGAGGCGACTTTGTGAGCCAGATGCCCATCTTCGACGAATGGGGGCCGCGCCCCGCTGGCCTCCAGGGGCCTCGCAAGAACCCAGTGGTGGTGGTTGCCCTAGCAGCCGCCCGGGGCGACTCTTCCTCAAATGGTGGTGCAGGGAGGCATGAGCCTCCGGAGGCCGAGGGTGCCCTCGCCGAGGCGAC
Source organism: Triticum timopheevii (assembly GCA_963921465.1). NCBI lineage: Eukaryota > Viridiplantae > Streptophyta > Magnoliopsida > Poales > Poaceae > Triticum > Triticum timopheevii. The sequence continues at coordinate 240,395,696 of OY997268.1, forward strand.
AGCACTGGGCGGCGCTCATGAGGGAGCGGCTCCTGAGGCCCGTGCTGCCGCAGTTAAAGGTGGCGAGAGGCCGCTCGCAGTGCCCGAGGCTGAGGCTCCCGAGGCCCCATCCGCTCTTCTTGGTGAGGCGACCAGCGGCGCGCATCAGGCGGACGCCCCCGACGTGAGCCGCCTTGATGCTCCCTCCTTGCCGCAAGCTGACCCCTGCGCTCAACTCTTGGGTCGCTTCCGTGTGGACTTTGAGGCCCTACGGAAGAGGAGGGAGGCCCTGGGCGACGACTACCCTTGTCGCCTGCTGAAGCGTAGGAAATACTATGCCATCGATGAGTAAGCCTTCTCCCCTTCCTACTCTTGACTCCTTCGTTGCTTGTTCTGATCCTTGCCCTGCAGGGCCCTTCCTTCCGAGCTCACGGGGGTGGATGAGGAGCCATCCCCTTCACCTCCACCTCTTCCGTCGTCTTCGATCATCCCGAGCAGCCGGGCCCTCGTGGTGAGGCCGGTTGGCGAGACGAGTCATCCCGAAACGCAACTTGGCCCTGCGCTCCCCACGGTCTTCCTCCGCGGGCCTTCCCATGGCGTAGCAAGCCTGCCATGGGCTTCTCATCTGGCCGTGGACCGCGATTGGCTGGGGTACTCCCGACGCTCTTTACTTGGAGATGGACTGGCTTTAGGTCGAGCCTTCGGCAGGGCGTGCCTGGTCATCTCGAGGGTGCCAGCCCCCAGCCCCCTGCCCGAGAGGGGAGTGCTGATCCGCGCCCCACGGCGCTCGCTTGGGGCGGATGATGGTGTGGAGGACGTACTCGAGCGCGCCCGGGAGCGTCGCGCTCTTCGCCAAGGGTTCCTCCGGAGGGCGGCTAACGCGGTGAGCCTGCTTGGTGAGGAACTTGCTGATGAGGACACGCCCCTTGAGGCTAAGGGCCTTCGGCTGGTTGCGGAGAGGCACGAGCTGGAGGCGGCTGCCGCCCTTGCGCACCGTCGGCGCGATCTTGATGATGAGGAGGCCAAGGCGTCGCTGGCGGCCTCTCGGGAGGCCCGTTCCCAAGCCGTCGAAGAAGCCCAGGAAGCTGACCGGCAGGGAGAGGCCACGGAGGGGCGGGCACAGGAACTCTTGGCCCGGTGTCGCTCACTGGAAGAGTAGGTGGAGTTGTGCGAGGCGGCCCTCGCGTCGATGAAGGTGGCCTCCGGCGACCCAGCGGAGCTCCAGAAGCACGGGGAGGCGTTGACGCTGGAAGCCGCCGAACGCGCGCGCGAGCACGAGCGCCTGGAGACGAGGGAGCGCTGGGTGACACGGGCGGAGGATGACGTTGCTGCATGGGAAGCCCGCGTCTCGGAGGAGGTCGGACGTCGGGTGGCGACGGCGCGCCTCAACCTTGAGCGCGAGTTCAAGGAGAGGCTGGAGTTGGTCCGGACCGAGGCCGAGGGTAGGACCAACGCCCTCAGGGCCAAGCTGGAGGAAGCAACGCGGCAGGCCGATGCCTTGCGGGTCGCACTTGAGGCAGCGCAGGAGGAGTCAGCTACTTCCCATGCCGAGGTGCTTCTTCTTCGCCAACAGGTGGTTGAGGCTGAGGCTGTCGCTCGCCAAAACACGGATGAGATGCGTCAGCGGCGCCTCTTGGAGCATGAGCACGCCCCCATGCTCTCCACGCTTCGAGAGAGGGCCAACACAGCCTTGGGTAACATCTGCGAGGCAGCCATCAGCGAGCCGCGTGCTATTAACTACGCCGGAAACCTTCAGTTCTTCACCGACATCGTGACGCAGCTGGAGGCACGGTCGGTTCGTGCCAACAGGTTGGTGGAGGAGAGGAGCCGAGCCCTGCTCGGGCGCGCCTTTTCCCGCGTCTTCAGCCATCTCCGGAATATGGATCCTCATTTCGACTTCGACGCTGCCATCGCCCCAGTCCCCCAGGCCGTCCGAGACGACCTGGTGTACTGGGTGGAAGACAACGTGGACGCCCTTGTCAGGGCCTTCGCTTCAGACAACGACGGCGTGATTGTGGCCGCCGACGAGGGTGGCGTGGTGAACGGCCCTGACGCCACTGGCGGCAACGCGGAGGGCGATGGCAAGGCCAGCGACGCCAGCGACAGCTCGGGCGGCGCTCCTGAGGATGCATTGGGGGATTTATCTGACTGATAGCGTGCCGTTCCTGTTTCCTTATCCTGCACGAATAGAACTCAGGCTTTTGTCCCGATGGTTGTGAGAGCATTTTGGGAGGGGGTGCCCCTCATGTAAAGCCAATGTTTAAGCGCACTAGTCAATGCTACATTGCTCATAGGCCCGTGCCAAGTGGTTGGCTAGGTGACGAGCCGGCTGGTTAGTTTACCTTCGTCCTGCGCGGGTCCTGAGATAATTTGTGGGAGGCTGTGGTGCCTCGAACGCCTCCTGATTGAATCCGTAGGATCTGCAGTGAAAAAACCTCCCGAGGGGGTATGACGGCGGCAGTCTGGGCTGCACGCGGGCTAGGCCAGACCCGGCTCGCGAGGGGCTCGCGAGGGCAGGCAGCTGAGGCGAGGTCATAGCCGAAACGCGAGAGATTGCTCGAACGAGACTAAGCACCCCATCCCCAACACACGCAAATTTTGAATTTGAGTTCAACTTAAATCCAGCGGGGGAAAGCAGCAACCAAGGGAAAAGCAATGAAGGCAAACAAAAGGCCGCGTCCGGCACCTAGTCTAGTCTTGGACGTCTTCTCACCAGCGCGGAGCTAAGTGCTGCCACTGGGCGTGGGAGGGAGCCCCAGGGCCTGAGGCCGGCACCCCTGAGACTCCGGGGCGTGTACAGCCCCACTCATTATTACGTGAGAGTGTCATGGGGCGGCGAGCTTCACAGGCACTGGGCCTTCTTCACAGGTACCGGCCTTGCTTCATATCTCCAGACGAGGGCCCGCCTTGCACCACACTCTAGTGCCATCAACGACGACCGGAAACCAGGACGCCGCCAATGGGGTAGAGCGATCGCCAGCGGTTCCCCCGACGACCACGGGTCCTCCGCCAGGGGCAGGCCCTAAGGCACCTCCCCAGTGGAGGGCCTACCTCCTGGGAACGCCTTGCTCCGAACGCCACGGTGGTGATGTCGGATCTCGGCCCCTCTCCTCCAGCCCCCGACGCCCTCCTCCTGAGGGGTAAGAGACTGCTGGAGCGGGGCAGCTGCTCGCTGTGGCGACCTGCACCTCCTGCGACCCATGATTAGTGTATGCCTGCTCCTGAGGGATTAGTGGTACCTGATAATCGTCGCTCCCAGCGTGGCCAGCGGGGCCGTCCCGGGGTTCCTGGAAGAGCTCAGCTTCTGGCGCCTCGTCCCCCCAGCTTGGGCTGAGGAGCGAGCCTTGTTCGCCCTCGCGCGGGTGCCCTTGATCCATCATGTGGGGCACGTACTCTTCTGTGGCCGTCACTCCGAAGGCTGCGCCGTAGGGCTCCGTGTGCCATGCAGCTCTGCTTGACGTGCCGGCCTGGTGATGGTAGCGTGGCAGCCCACGGGGGCCGTGGGTCGCGGCGAGTCCTTCTTCACTGACGGGGAGCGGAGTCGGCGCTGCCTCCGGCCCTGTGCTGACGGCTTCGCTGGTGTTGGAGTAGCTTTGGAGCCTGCGATTGCACGCGGGGCCCCCGCGCGGGCCGCCCTGGGACTGAGGCGGGAGCGGGGTGCAGAAGGGGTGAGCCCCCGAGGCGGCGAAGCCCAGGAGCTCCGCCACCCGCTCTAGCAGCACATCGCGGCCGCCTTCCATCAGTCTGCACTGCAGCAGCTCTCGGGCCACCGTGAGTGTGGCCCTTGAGTTCGCCTGCTCCCGGCGGGTGTACGGCGTCGTTGCCGCGGCGTGGTTGGAGGCCCTCGCTGCCGACCGCATCTGCCGCGGTGTTAGAGCCGTCGAGGTCTGTCCGCATCACCCACGGCCCGCAGCGCCCTGCGGACCGCGAGCTGCCTGGGGCATGGGGTCGCCCGGGGCGAGCGGCTCTGCGCGGGCGGGCCAAGCCGCCCAAGGATCTGGGTTGCCCGCCTGGTCGCCGGACATGGTGATGACGATGCGACGGGGCGCGAGGCGGCAGAAGGCAGATCCCGGCACACCCCTACCTGGCGCGCCAAATGTCGGATTTCGGGTTCCGGCAGACCCTTGAGGTTCGAACACTGGGGTGCGCGCGGAGATTCAACCCTTTACCGGCTCGCTCCTCGCCGAATCGCTAGGACCTAAACTACCAAACTGAACAGCACAAGAGACACAGGATTTATACTGGTTCAGGCCACCATTGTGGTGTAATACCCTACTCCAGTGTGTGGTGTGGTGGATTGCCTCTTGGGCTGATGAAGAACAATACAAAGGGAGAACAGCCTCGCGAGGGTCTATTCTTGGCTGGCGCGACGAACTGCTAGGGGGAGTTCAGTCGCCTCTCTCTCTCTCTCTCTCTCTCTCTCTCTGTGTGTGTGTGTGTGTGTGTCTTTCTATCCTTGTTCTCTCGATGCCTGTACCTTGCGGGTGGCTAGTCCTATTTATAGGCAAAGGCCCTGGGCCTCTTCCCAAATATGAGCGGGAAGGGCGCCAACAATTGGCCATTTTGAAGGGGAACAGCGGGTACACTTATCCTGACTAAAGTTGGTCCTCGCCTGTCAAAGGCTCTGGTGGTGATGCCGGCTTGGGCTCCACAATGACTTCCTTCTGGCCGTTGGGCTGGTCTTGGTCTTGTTGCACCGAAATGGACGCCTTTGCTTGATACTCTTGCCTGCACTTGCTCCCTTTACACCAAAGAGGAAAGGAGGACACTGCATGGGCTGGCGCCCGACTGGCGCCCTTGGTCGTCATGGCTTGCGTCATGGGAACCTCGTGAGGTACCCCGCCTTGAACTCTCCACCTCCTCATGAGCCAGCCTGATGAGGCCGTGCCTGAGGAAGCTCCTTGTCGTCCGCCCCGCGAGGCCTGGCCCCTCGCGAGGGTCTTGAGCTTGCGTTGATGAAGATGGGTTGTGCTGGGCCTCCTTTGAGCCACGCCGCAGGCCACAGGCAGGCAAGTCTGGGGACCCGTTCCCAGAACGCCGACAAAGAAATCCAAGAGTGGAACTACCAACCAAGAGTGCAACGTCAAGTTCCTCAAGATTCTCCCAAAGCTCCTCCACAAGCTCGCCAAGCTCCTCCACAACCTCAAGTTCAACACGAGCAAGAAGACGATAGACATACTCCACGCCAAGAGCAACATGAGGTTGATTATCCTCCACGTCAAGGGCATCATCATCACCCTCAACAACTACACAATGAAGAGCAACGCTACCGCAAGCTAAAATTCACCATGCCCAAGTTCAATGGAAGCAATGATCCCGAAGAGTACCTCTCATGGGAATTGAAGGTCGACAAAATCTTTCATTTGCACAACTATGAGGAAGAGAAGAAGATCGCTATGGCATCACTTGAGTTCCAAGATTATGTGCTCATATGGTGGGAACAAGTCCTTGAGCGCCGAGAAGCAAGAGGTGAACCACCAATCACCACTTGGGCTCAGATGAAAGATGTCATGCGAGCACGTTTTGTGCCCACCTACTACAACCGCGATCTCTTCAAGAAGCTCCAACTCCTCAAGCAAGGAACAAAGAGTGTTAAAGAATACTACAAGGAAATGGAGATAGCCATGATACGAGCTAATGTCACAGAAGATGATGAGCAAACTATGGCACGCTTCTTGAATGGCCTCAATCATCCCATCAAAAAGATTGTCAATTTCCAACCATACTCCAACCTCATTGAGCTCGTGCATCAAGCTACCAAGGCGGAACGCCAAGTGCAAGATGACTTCAAGTACGCCAAGTACTCATCCAAGACCTATGGCTTCACCAACACCCAAGCTTCAACGACTCCTACAACTTCTACCTCAATCAAGCCATCTACAAGCAACGACGACAAGTCAAGTTACAAGAAAGCTTCGAAAACCTCAAGTCGTCCTCCTACTACTACAAGCAACTTCAAGCCGCGCGCTTCATCATCTACTCCGACCGATGAGACCGTCAAGACAAGCTCCTTCAAGTGTTTAACTTGCGGCGGCAGAGGCCACAAGTCCTTCCAATGTACAAACAAGCGCACCATGATCCTCAACGATGATGGCACCTATAACTCCATGAGTGAAGAGATGGAAGCCATTGAGCAAGTGGACATGCACCGGCGCGTGAACGAAGATGAAGATGATCAAGTCTTTTGTGATGAGGATTCGAGCCCCACTCTCGTTGTCTCCAAAGTCTTGACTCTTCAACATCAACGAGAAGAGGACCAAAGATGCCACATCTTCCACACAAAGGCCGGCATCAATGGAAGGTCCGTCAAGGTCATCATCGATGGAGGTAGTTGTCACAACTTGGCAAGTGAAGAACTATCACTACAAAAAAAATACACTTCCGTGATGATACGTGTTTGTCACAGTAGATCGCATTTTTTGTCATGCATGTACATCCATGACAAATTTATGACAGAATCAAGATAGTCATACCTGTGATGTCATAGAAGTGTTCCATGACATTACCAAAATTATCATCACGGAAGTGTCCACTTCCATGACGATAAATCGCGCGTCACAGAAGTGCTTTCGTCAAGGGTGACCGACACGTGGCATCCACCGTAATGGAACGTCGTTAAGCTATCGGGTCGGGTTTTGGATCTGATAACCCATTAACAGCCCTGACCAATGGGGATTTTCCACGTGTAAAATCATCATTGTCTGGAGGAAACACGTGTCGGCTCACCGTTGGGACAGATGTCATCCACTCATTGGACAGAAGGCGCCTATGATACGTCGACACATGGCACGGCCCAACAGAGGCCCATTCCTGTGAAAAGGCCAACCCGTTTGACTTGTTCAAAAGGTGGCGGGCCGGCCCATGTAAAGCCTGTTAACGGCCTGTTCGCATATAGCCCATTTACAGCCTGCTAAACCAAGGCCTGTTACGCCCTACCCGAATTAGGCCCAGTAGCGTCATCTGGGCCAACCAATATGATTCCAGCCCATTTTCACTTCTGGCCCATGTATGGCCCATGACGTCTTTTGGGCCATATGAGGCCCTATGTAACTCTTGGCCTATTAACGGCCCGTGGTGAAACTGGCCCGTAATGAACAGTGTTTTACTTTACACCCATTAACGGGCCGTGGTGAAACTGGCCCGTAATGAACAGTGTATCGCTTTATACCCATTAAGGGCCTATTATTCCGTTGGGCCGTTTCCAGCCCATGTTATCTTTCGGCCTTCTCAGAGCCCATTTATTCTTGGGCTCATTTCCAGCATTCGTTTACTTACGGCCCATTGCTGTTCATTTTCTGCTTATGGGCCAAATTCAGCCCGTGGTTACAGTCGGCCCGTTTGTGGTCCGTTAACACGTTGGGCCGTTTTCATAGCGTCATGAAATACGGCCTATTAACGATGGCCTGTTATGGTCGGCCCATGAACGGACGATTCCAACTCTAGCCCGTTTACGGCCATAATGCGGCCTGTTATTGGCCCATGTTTGGCCAATCGATCATACTGCCCGTATAAGACCCATCGATGATACGGCCCGTAGAAGGCCCATTGTTTCTACGGCCCGTAGAAGGCCCATTATTTCTACGGCCTGTAGAAGACCCACTGTTTCTACGGCCCGTAGAAGGCCCACTGTTTCTACGGCCCGTAGGAGGCCCAGTGTCACTACAGTAAATATTAGCCCATGGTTATTGTGGCCTAGTTTTAAAAAATAGGTTATTGCAGCCACTAGCAAACCGTGGAAAAAGAACTGCAATGACTACAAGCAAACAAATAAACAAGACAACAAGGAAATAAATAAGCAAGCAACTTACGCTAGGCTATCACGGCTATCACACATATTACATCCACTGGGCATCAAAGTTCGCCACTAGTGCAAATAAACGTGCCGACAAAAGAATATACAAAATTGAGAGCACTTCAGAAGGCACTAGGCCTGGCCAGGTCGAGCCCCCCAAACAGCTGAAGAAGCTGAGTAGACCTCAGTTGTGTCAATGATAGATGCATCAACACTAGATTTAAGGCATGATGGTGTGCACGACAGTCCTCTGACATCTTCATTGCATCTTTGACTTCAAGTTGGAGCTGAGCTGAAGCAAGCCTTTCCGCTTTAAGTTGAGACTGAAGAAGTCGAACTGATTGAGGCAGCGACTGCACAGAGGTTGTCTCACACCTGCTGGTGAGTAGCTTCAACTCACTGTCTTCATCAAGACAGGACCTTGGGGTCATCTCGCTGTCCTCAAGATGGTTTGGCTCACTATCTTCCCTAAAGTTCCGCCTGGCGTAAGAGATACGACTCTGAAAGAGAAACAAGGAGACACGTAACAGGTTTCATAATTATATAAGCAAATAAATGGATCTGTTCTGCATAAGGAACATGTTTTTACAACTACAATTTGAAACTGGTAGTTGTTGCAAACATCCAATCAGATGTAAACAGCAAAGCAAACAGCAGTGGAGGCAATGATGCCTATCCAAATCTATACTAGAACAAAGTTTGAAGGGTTGAGAAGGATGAACTTACATTACATGTTAACACGGGCTGGACAAAGCCCTTCTCCATGTTGATGGAAGGATAATTCAATAAATTCCCCAAAGAAAATTCTTTATAAGCGTTGCCATTATTCTACATTTTGCAAAGAGTAAATATAGATCAAATAATATTGGAAGAAACAGAGGATAATGAAGCTCAGGTGCAGACTAATGATACATAATCAAATAGCAATTAATTAAGTACAGCGTTACAAGGCAAAAGGGAGAGAGGTACTGACAAGAGCAATGCAGAGCCCATTATTGTTTTGAGATCGTATGATCCTTTGAGCAAGGAGATTCATCTGAAATTAGTTTTCATACAAGAGAGAAGGTAAGGCACAAGCAGAAATTTAGGAGTTCAAATTTTGAATTGATATCATAGACAGTACCTAACGCTGGGCTCCCAGCAGTTCTAATAGGGGTTTGGCCACTGGAGTAGGGGTAAAGTGTGGTACAGTTGGGCTTGTGTTTTCTGTGGCTGCTGATCTATCTGATTTAACAGGTACCACTACCTTTTCCAAATACCTAGTTTGTACTCCTTGAGGATCTGCACTCACCCTCTTCCTTTTGGACATCTATCACGAAAGAACAACATTTGACTGGAAAAACATAGTGTGACGACACATGGAATAGGTACAGAAAATGGATAGTTATGGCATATACTCATATATGATGCTTAAACTAAGCAGATGGTGTAACAAAGTAGAATAAATGCAAGAGGTCAGATGCAAAATATGTGCGACCAATACAACTTTCGAAAGTTAGAGCAAGCACCTTGATGGGTGAATAATATAGGCCATCCTCCACCATGCCAAGTTTGTTAGCCAGTGGATCGTTCCGCAATATTCCTCTCGTGCACCCATTCTCATGTACATTTCGATAATGTTCAATATCTGACTTGCATGAAAACATAAAAATAAGTGAGATTTTCTTTGTAATGCAGAAGTGATTCTAATCCAATACTGCCTCCCTGTAAACCCCTTTGTGCTATCTCTGCAATTCTTTTAAAAGATGCCATGCATGCTATAATTTGTTGTGTGCATTAATATAATGTGGCCTACTACTCAAAATATGAGAGCTCCAGAAGTGATGACACTTCGCAGATGATAGCTTCAACATATAGTAAAGAAGAACAAGTCGACCTGACCTGACAGATTCAAAATATACTAAGGGAGAACAACTCGACCTGACCAGTCGACCGAAAGAGAAGAGTATCATCTTAAAGAAGAGCAGAAGAGCAAGCAGATTGAAGATATTACAAGTGTTTCAATACAATGTCGGTTGGCCACCCATGATGAACCAGAGCGCACAGAGAAATACTTCTCTTTCCGGTCTCTCCATATGTGGCTCACATGCATTTCGAAACTAAAGTAGGAACATTTAGCTAACCAATTAAACATCTCTCAGTTTTACTAATATCAGCAATAATATCAGATATGAATTTGTACAACTAAGCTTGTTTAGCTCGATGGGTGGAGCAGTGCTATTACGACACGAACCACGTAGGCTGATTGTGGTCATCATAAAATGGGGAAAACATAAGCATGATCAGTACAGTGTTGACCGTGGCAGTGGGATGGCAAATCTGAAGCTGCAAACCGCGCAAAGGGTAGTTAGCAACCGATGTTTGCTTTGAAATAACAACTAAGATTTGGTATGGACAATAAAGTACGGTCAACAAGTGACAAAGAAATGCAATTATGTTGTCTCTCTATATGTCGCGACATGCATTTGGAAACTCAAGTGGGACCTTTAGCTAACCAACTAAATGTGTCGGTTAACTAATATCAGTATCATATCACAATCATATTTGAACAACTAAGCTTTCGAATTATGAGTGTTGTGTTGTTTAGCTTGAAGGGTGGAGTAATGCTAGTACGACAGAAAGCACCTACGGAGATCATAGTAGAGTAGATAAAAGGGGAAAACCCTAAGCATCAAGAGAAAAATCAGGAAAGTGGGACTAGCTGGACCAGTGGGTGGCGCACATGCTTTTCGAAATGAATATAGGAACATTAGGCGACCAATTAAATGTTCTCTATTTTAGTGATATGAGCATCATATCAGATTCGTATTTCAATATGTAAGCTTTGGGTTGAGGTCTTGAGGAGCAGTGCTAGCACGACACGAAGCACCTACGATGATGGTAGTGAATATAAAGGGGGGAAACCATAAGCTTTACGAGTATAGTGCCCGTGCCATGGCAGATCTGAAGGTGCAAACCGGACAAAGCTACTTCGCAACCAATGTTTGCTTTCAACTAGCCACTACGATTTGGTACAGACAAGAAAAGTACAGTAAACAAATTACGATCTATTTTCTGGGTGAGATCAATAACTTAAGCACATATGGAAGAGTACCACCTCTCTTGTGACGTCGTGTAGGCCTATGCTGATATGTTGAGGGTGCTGCAGGTGCGATGGCTGTCAGCGGCGGGGAAGAAGACTTTAGACGGCAGACGACCGGGTCGGGGGATATATCCTATTGCCGTGGATGAGAGTAGGAGCGGCAACGGCAAGGTGGACGACGGCGCCGATGAAGCGAGAGGAGGCGATGAAAGGATCCTGGTCTAGTGCCGTGGATGAGAGACGTCCATCTCTTGCAGTGGACGACGGGGTAGGGGTAGCGGCTCCGGCAAGGTGGAGGATGGGGTGGCGAACGGAGGAGGCTGGCCGCAGTGTGGAGGTTGTCGTGCCGCCGACGGTGTATGAATGGGGAAATGGAGGGGAGGAGGGGCCATCTCAAACTTTGGGACGCGCTTCTCTAAAATGGGGGAAAGTTACAAACTTATCCCCCGTTTAAAATTTTAGACATCGCGTCGGTTGGGGATAGGACGGTAATCTCGCATCTCCCAAATATTTGCCGGTAACTATTTCAAGCGAGGAGAGGGTGTTTTGCCGCTCACGGTTGGCGCCCACGGTGTATGAACGGGGCTGACAGGTAGGGCGGTTGTGTCACGTCTGATGGAAGTTACACATCTGCCCCTATTTAAAATATTAGCCTACATCGATTTCGAACGAGGAGAGTTTGTTTTGCCGCCCACCGTGTATGAATGGGGAAATGGAGGAAGAGACACATGTCTTTCAGACGAGCTTGAATCAAATGTGTTTTGCTGCCCATGTTTGGCACCCATTGTGTCTGAATGGGCTCAGAGGTCGTCGTGTCATGTCTGACTGAAGTTACTAGTCTACCCCTATCGACAGCAGTGTAAATCCGGTCGATAAGGATGTCAAGTGTCAGGGGTAGACAGTAATTTTCATCTCACAAACACTTGCTTCGGGCAGCCCATAAATTATAGTGGGTGTTTAGCTGCTTCATTCAAAACTTGGGAGAATTAGCATTCACGTTTGCCCTGGGACCTGGCAAACTAAATTCAAATCCAGTTTGTATCCGATTACGAATATCCATAGATAATTATACGTTTTGTTATTTATTTCTTCAAAACCACAACAAAGATTTATTCCACCTTTATATATGAATATGATTTAGAAATGCCGTGATCTTCGAATTCAGTAGGTTGGATACACTCTGATTCAAATAGTTATTTCATCCAGTACAATATGCTCACACGAAAAACAGTTCACCTTATGTCAATCATATAAGTACTGAGGATTACCTCGCCTAAAAAATTCGGATCATTACAACACATGGACAACATGGAATTCCGGACAATATAGGGGGTCTTGCAACATAATCCATTCAGAGACATGACATAACATGCAAGTACAATAATCTAATGACAATTTCAACTGGTATCTAAAGAAGAACCGGGATTACCTCGGGCTTCAGATAGCAGAAATAGAAGGACCTCCTCCGTCTTCAAATGCAACATTCTTACTTCCTCCAATTCTTGGGTTGCTTGAATAACCCGTGCTGCTAATTCCGTAATTTCCAGCCTCAAGATAAAGATTACCTCATTCATGGCAGCCACACCATCTCTTTCTGCCTCTAGTAGAGCCTCAAGCACTATAATATCTGTGCTCAGACTGCTCTCCGGCGGTGTTGCCTCTGAACTGCTACTATCTGGTAACATGGATGGCGCACTGCTTCCACAAATAGATTCTGGGGTTGTACATTGTGTCCTGGTGTGAACGGCATCCTGAAAGGTTTCCGCTGGACATAAGTAAGAGATAGTTATCGTATGATCCAGGCAGTAAGATTGCATGGTAAACGACGGACGAATTATTGCCGAGCATTGCAAACTATATTTAAATGGTTCGAAGCAGCATCGGCCGAAAAGAAATTAAAATGGTAAGATGAAAGTTGAAAGGGAGTGTACAACCGCTATATTTAAGTTGCCAAGGCATCTAAGCAGTTGAAATAATCTGAGAAAGCACTTAATAGTGTGGCCTCATATAAACTACGAAGACAGTCTTGTGATGAAGTTGAGAGGAAAAGTTAAGGACTCAAATGAAATAGGCATGCATTTCTTTACGATAGTACAGCAGGCACTACTGACATATTGGCCAACTCAGGTATAACGTAACAACAAACAAGCATTCGAATCAAGCAATACAGCAAAGCAGACCACTGAACTATTTCTAATTCGGTAGGATTACACATTGAGGGCACAAGCCAAGAAAGCAGCCCACTCGCATTACATTTAACATGTACTAAAACACACTAGCTTACCATATGTTGCTGTGAAGCCTAGCTGCTGTTGCAATGTTCTTTGAAGATATCGTCAGCATCCCGTGGTTGCAAATCTAGTTGTTGTAGTTTATTCTGCACCATCTATTTAGGAAAAATTAATTTTAATCGCATGCACTGGTTCGAATTGATCATCAATGGTTCATCTAATCTAATGAAAGAAGGGTGTGTGCATACACGACAATATATCTGCTTCCCTCTATTTTTATGCTTGTTCGAGGTGCCAGCACCAAAAGAACAAATATTTTGCTTGATGGGGTTGGCAGCTCCATAATTAATAGAAGCATCAAATTAGTCATGCAACTTGGGAAGATCAAGAAACACACAAACAAGTAATGAACAGAGGGTCGGAGCAGTGATGTAATAGCTAGCATCAGAAAATGTAGGGTAAAACGTACAAAAAGCAGCGGAACCACATGCTAGTTTGCTGATGTGTAATTAAGCATAGAGAACATTAAGCGGTCTGATGGAACCAACAGGTGGCATCAGAACAAAACTAAAGCATATTGACTATATGTGCACTGGTATGTAATTTAACACATGTAACATGTTCACTGCAAGAAGTATGGCCCTACAGGTGCAAGCAGAATAACGCGTCTCATGAAAAACTGAATGATGCCCCAAAGAAATTCAAAGGTGCGGTGCTTATGCTAGGAAAGTGAACGTAGGTGCCAGCCGTTGAATAATAGTACCTGATTCTCGGCGGCGTATGGGTATCGTTGTCATACTTGATAGCTAAGGATCGTCGATGGTGCTCGTGTTGCAGTTGAGTTTGGGCCGGCTGTCGCCGTCGTTGAAGCTGCTCCGGTGCTACGGTTGCGGCGCCTATAGACATACAAGAAAGCTCATCTGTGGTAAGTGAACAGTTGCACGATAAAGAGAAAAACCGAAGGAGTACAAATTAAAATAACCTGATGAGGCTGCGGCGTCGGTAAAGCAGGGCCGGTGGAGTTGAATATGGCGTCCGTGGAGCGGGTCCGGTGCAGTGGACGAAGGCTTCGGCGGGCACGTTGTATAGTGCTTTCGGTGAGGCGGATCTGTTGCGTCGGACGAGGGCTTGTATGAAGGGCCAGCGAAGGGGCGGACGAGGGAGTCAGTGAAGGGCCTACGCTGTGGTGGAGGGCGCCGGTTAAGCAGATCCGGTGCGGTGGACCATGATGGCGGTCAAGGAGATCTGGAGCGTTGGACAAGCCAGTCGCTGAAGCGGCTCCCGTGAAGTGGTGAGTTGGCAGTTGGGGGTTCCAAGGTGCGGAAGGTAGATCCAGCGGGGTGTGAGGTCCACCGCTGCGGCGGAGGACTAGATTCGGCGGCTTGCCGTGGTTGGGGGGGTTGGGGAGGGGAAGGGGAGGGGCTCTGGGGAAGAATGTTGTGGGCAAAGAGGGGAAAACAATGGAGTTACCAAAGCAACCCTTTTCCGTTCATGTGGCAGGGGTAAAACAGGAATATCGCAGGGCTAAACTTTCGGGCGCGTGATATTTCGATGTGAGCGGGAAGTTTGAAATCTTTTGGCGCCTAAAATTATAAGTATTCTGCTCTCGTACGGCCGACTATGATGTCATGGCCGACAATTTGTTTGTTTTGCACGCAAAAAAAGTGCAAGTTTTGAAAATCAATGTCTCCAACTCGAAACTTAGATTGTCCATTCAATTCAAATATGGATCATTGAGCTACTACAAGCAAATACCATCATACGGTCCAATTCAAATGAAATTCCAAATGTGTTTATCCTAAATATGATGACAAAAGCAAAAATGTGTATGTGTATGAATAAAGTGGATGATTATAAAGTTTGAACATGCCCGTATGTGTATATCTGTAGGTTTGATATATGAATTTGAAATCACGAAATCCCGGCTTAAAAAATGTACCTTCGTTTAAATGAATTACAAAAGCTAATGATGGAGTCGAATTCGAAAATTCCAATCTTAGGTTTGTAATTCTGGTACATCAAGGTATATCACGCATGTTCAAAAGTATCGTTATCTCATAGTACAAATTGTGAAACAAATGGATCAACCATGAGTGCACAATATCTCAATTACGCTAAAGTCCCTCAAATATAGACACCTCACTCTTTATCTGAAGTCAACCCCCCCACCCACCACACACACACACACACACACATAGAGAAGTCGTTCTCTCCCCCATACACCAACACGCGAGCACATTAACACCCCTCTCTCTTGTAAAGTCCGGACCCCAACATAGGTCTCTATCACTTTGTCTCTTGGGCATGCACACATATCTTCCCTCACTCTCTAGGTCTCCCGCTATCTCTCTTAGCCAAGCACACACACTATGTAGAGTGTATATTTCCCATACACACAAAACGTCGCCCCCAAACGTCTATCTCCCTAGTTATGTGGTTCTCGCGCACTCACCTCACACACCACCCCCACTGCAAACAAGCACACTTTGTCTCCTTGTGCACCACTCTCCTCTTTCTACCTCTCCCACATGCGGACCCTCCCCAGCTCCTTCCCTGCATACATATATGTTGTGACTCTTTGCATAGCTCCCTAATGTATAATCGTTCTCAATTTCGCACATTGTTCTCTACACCATCTATTTTAGATCTCTCATGAAGTCCCTATCACAAACATGATGACTCGCTTCCTTTGCGTCTCCATTCATAGGCTAATTTCGGACAACATCAACATTGTCTCCCTATCTATACGCCATTTATGGACACAAACAACCCGTCTCGCCCCCTCTCTTCCTCTCTCTCTCTCTCTCTCCGTCGCTAGCTCTCTCTTTCTCTCGCTCTCACAGCCCTCTCCCACACACACACTCGATGTCTCTTCCAAATAGTCTGCTCCCCCAGCCCGCACCCGTGCTATCCCGCTACTACACATGTCACACCATTCCCCCTTCCCTTATACTAGGTTTACATCATCAGTGGTCTCTCTACTCCACTTACACTCTCTCCCTCTCACACACAAATGCGTGCACAAACACACACATACACGCACAAACACCCATTTATCTGGATCCTCATCTCTCCCCATGTCCGCATGTGTATCTCACACACTCACTCTCTAATTATGTATATGTGTCTCCATGTTACACAACACAAAGCCCCATGTACATGTCTCTCTCTATCCTCCACACACATAGACACAAAGAATCTGTTATCATTGCCTCAGTCTCTAACATATCACACACGCACACACACACACACACTCTCTCTCTCTCTCTCGCAAACACGCTCATCAAGGTTTCCCCATGAATAACTTACCGTCTATTCATCAACAGTCATGGCAGTACGTCGAACACGAGACGTGAAAAAGAATAAATCTACACATGCTTAGACCACCTAGTATGACTACTAGGACTAGAGCAAGCCAAAAAGCGCGCCGCCGTCACCCCCTCCTTGTCGGCGACGGGAAAATCTTTGTTTTACAGAGTCGAGAAGTCATTGTGCTAAGGCCCCACATGCCAAGGCGTTGAATAGAATGTAGATGCTAGTTTACGGAAGCAAGTATCGATAATACGTTTGTATCTCCATACTTATATTTCTTCTCTTATAAAAAACCGAGGTGGTGATGATGGTACGTGTGCCATCTTGCAATATAGACCGTCCGATCTATATCCGACGGATGGAAATTAAACTAAAAGATACCCGCACCCCTCTCCACATTTGCAGACAAGGCCTTCCCTCGTTCATCCATATCTCCAACAAACCTCATTGTTGAGCAATTAAGGAAGCCTCTGGAACAAACTGGCCTGGTGGCCGCTGCCGACGTCGTCAATCCCCATGCCTCTGCTCAATCCATACGTAAAGTGCTCTACTACTACTCTGTAGCTTGTGGCGTTGCATGCATGGACTTCACTCCATTATCGGCTCTACTATAAAAGAAATTCCTGTTGACGTGTTTTTTTAAACGGAGGCAAAAGCTTTGCTTCATCTCATTCATAAAGAAGGAACTACTAACAAAGTTCGACGAGATCCATTACACCTCCACAAATGGAAGCGAAAAGCCTAGTCTCGCTGTATCAAATAACTCAAATGTTCTGCCCCCGCAGTAACCGTCGCTGATAAACAGGCTGCTAGTGTGTGCGTGAGAGGAGCACTGAGTAGGCCGGCTACTCCTACGTGAGAGGAGCGGCTGAATATAGCACCGAGAGTACCCACTAGGCCACTACGCAGGTGTACTTCCCCTGCATTGATAGTATAGCGATGGTTCTAGAGAACAGTAGTACCCTCCACTTCCAACTGTAGCTCCTTGGCCCTGAGATTCAAGAGTTCAAAACTGGTGCACTATACTAGACTAGACTAGAAGTACAGTACATCGCACTACTAGTTGAGAAAAGTAGTACTGGTACTGCTACAGTACGAGTACGTACTCCTCCGTCACATACTGTAAGACATTTTTTGACACTAGTTGGCGTGTACAAAAAATGGCAAAAACATACCCAAAATTTCTTAATCCACGCCAAAAACTACTACCTAGTGCCAAAAATTTTCTTACTAGTACTATTATTTACAGTATAATGCAATCCCATAACGTTCCGTAATGCTAGTACTAGTAGTAAATAATAGCCTCACCCCTTCGCTGAGGAACGATCTACAGTTGGAAGGGACGAGGCCCTGCGGTTACTACGCTCTTATCTCCTCCTCGCCAGTTCCCCTCACCCCGAAGAGAAGGCAGTTCGTCGCTGCTCCCATGGATTCGCCAGGTGGTTCTCCTCCTCGTCGGGGCTAGGAGACCTTGGACGACGATCCTCTGGGAGAAATCACACGCTGCTCCGACGTCCTCACGGCCGCAAGACTCGATGCTTCCTGCACCAACTTTTTCAAGACGCTGCTTAAACAGGCTTGGGAAAAGGCCATGCTTGTTGGTCTTCCATGCGTCCTCGAGGAGAAGGTTCTTCTATGGGACAATCCTTCGAATAGTCCACCACTCCCTGGCCATGGTTGCACGTTGACTCCGCTAGAGTTGCCGACGTTGAGAGGTAGTCGGATTTTGTCGGATGAGCAGGTCAGTAATGGAGTTTGATCATGTAGTACTTAGTTATTCCATTTCCATCCCGTAATTTCTCCGCTGCCCACCGTCTTATATATAGGTCTGGGTCAGTGCCAACGAAGATTGGCTTGCATACCTCCGGCCGGATACCACCATCATTTTGCACAACATCCACAGCAGTGCGGCCGTCCCGGTAGACCCCTTCTCCACCATTGGGATCGGCCTTCCGGACTGGCTGGGCTTGAATACGTATGATGATGCCTACATGAGATTGAAGAATATAGCAATTGCAGACC
This sequence comes from Triticum timopheevii, assembly GCA_963921465.1. Taxonomy (NCBI): domain Eukaryota; kingdom Viridiplantae; phylum Streptophyta; class Magnoliopsida; order Poales; family Poaceae; genus Triticum; species Triticum timopheevii. The sequence continues at coordinate 240,414,114 of OY997268.1, forward strand.
CGCCGACAAAGTGACAAGGCTACGACGATTACTATCTCATCGCGGTGTTCAACATAAGGATTGCCATCAATGCAAGACGCAGTAACGGTAGAGGCTGGCGCATGTTGGCGATGGCAGATTTGTACCCCTACACGTTCGAAGACGTCGTGCGCCATCTAGGCCGCATCTTCGCGGTGACAAGCCAGGGGACTTGTTTCATCTGGTTGCCATCCTACGGTACGAGAGATTACAGACGGAATGCACAAACCATCATTTGCATCCCTAACGGTACTCCATTATTTTGCAAAGACCAGCCATCCCCTGATCAAAATAAGATCGCCGATCCTGGATGTGCATTTGCATCCGCGATTCGGTCTAACCTGGAACCTTGTAGCTAACTTTGGCATATTGGGATCAACTATCTTAGCAGTCGTTACCCATGGTATCACTGATGTGCAACATGGTCACACAATCTACCATGATCAGACCGTCACCATCTACCGAGGTATTCCATTTTTTTAACCCTCTCGCCTTCTCTTTCATTGTTGTACTAGTAGTATACTTTGTAGTACTAGTAGGAGTACTTTTTTTTACCTTGGAGGACGCGTATAGCTAGCTAGGCCCTTGAAGACTTGAACCCACTAGCTGCCACCATTTTTATTTTTCCATGTCTTACTATCTCATCCATGTAGCCAAGAGTGGCTATATATAATAAGCCGGTTATTTTACTTCCTCTATACCGGAGTAGTACTATTTGCTGCACAATACTACTGACCGCCATATTTGAGCACAACATTATTATGCATGGACCTTGACTATGTACGTCATCATGTGTCCAGATCTGGGATGCCGCGTGTACCAGATGAACGGCGCCGAGTTCGACCCCCGTGATGCTACGTGGGTGCCGAGGAACACTCTTGGAGAGTACTCGCTTTTCATCAGGGACAGCTACCCCATTGTGAAGCGGATGCCACCTTCCGTGCACGACACGGAAGGCCTTCCGTTCATGAAGCATGGTTGTGTCTTCATTGCGCACCGCCGGATGAATGACATGTTGGGACACGCTATCCCTAATTTATGCCGCTTCAGCTTGGATGAGTCTCCAACATGTGGAACCGGACTAGAAAGCTATGACAATGATTCCCGTTGCTCACCGCTATGGATCGTGCCATCCATGAAGAACACTTGGGACTGGAACCTGGAGGAGGACATGCATGTAGCCCATCTATAACGTGTAAGTGGAGTACGGTAATTGTGAACGGTAGCGCTGTGAATATATGTAGACTAGTCGTGCACAAATTTATCACATGAATTGGAGATGAACTTGTGTGGCATACTGGCATTTGTCCTTTAGAATTTATTACTAGTAAATGTGTTATGTGTACGTGCAACTTGTGTGGTTGTTGCACGGGCTCCAACATGCTCTTTGAGAAAAAAAGGTGGCACAACTTTGGATATACTGTACGTCATGTGGCGGCATCATACAGTAGCATCGTTCGCTATAGTTGTAGTACACTCGTACTAGGACGAAAACTCCTATAAAACCTTGCGCTTGGCTCTTTGCCTCTTCGGGAAGTTCAACAGTTCATACTCGTGTGAACCTTGCACTTGGCTCTTCGCCTCTTCGGAAGGTCCAACAATGATGATACTACAGTACAATATGCTTCTGGCAATCTGACACCGATTGAACTGCTGCACGTCCACCGCGAGGGCGAGGGCGAGGGCGAGGGAGAGGGAGAGGGAGGGAGAGGGAGAGGGCGCTGTAGTCAAAACCCTCTCCTCGTCCTGCGAACCACCACGCGCGTGGGCGAGGGAAAGGCGTAGTAAGCAAGCTTCTCCTCGTTCGGCAAGTTGACGGGACACATCAAAGGAGTACTAGTACTAGTAGTAGTCCATACTACGTCCTTTCCGATTAATATGGCTTAATTTGAAACGAGAAAAATACACTAGCTATCAACGTATGTAACAATACGCTCTTTACAGTCACTATATATAGTTTTGTGGCGATTATACGATCACTAGCTCATCGTAGAGCACCGTATTGCACCCTACTGACCGGCCACATAGTCGACGTGGCACTTTGTTGACTGGTTAAATTGTCACCTGGTTTCTGGGTCCCACCTATCAGTTGGTAGAGCAAAGAAATCAGTTAAACAAAACTTTACGTAGGCGCGACACGAGTCCAACCCTTGCGCGCGAACCGCCCTGGCTGTGTATGTGAGTGCATGCACATGTCCCCCATCGGTCTTCCAACAGAGAGTGTACATCGGCTACAAAACAAAGAGTGTGGTACATAATGTACATCTACACTTCCAATGCATTTAGCCTTTAATCTAAATCGATATTGATTGACTAATGCACCAACTTGTGCTGTAGGTATAGGCTACATGTCTATCCTTAATTACAGCATGCAACGGCCTTCATTTAATCTTCTTATCTCAATGGTCGCATGCACACATAAGTCTACTACTTTTGGGCGTTAATTATGCCCTGGTCAATGTGTAAATCTCTAAATGTACAGTCTTTCACGGACGTAGGGAGTAGGTTGAGCACTTGAGCGTGAGCTGTGTGTGTTGCGTCGTGTGCTGTGTGCCGCATGGGTGCGTGAGTGTTGCGTGCATCCATGTGTACGTGTGAGTGTTGCATGTTGCATGCATGCATGCATGGGGCTTACTCCCTGCTATTGACATGTTCATATTTCAAGCTTCCTCTGTTCCCTCCATATGGTGATACTCCCTCTGTTCCCAAATAATACGGAGTAAAAGCCTCCCTCTGTTCCCAAATATGGAGTATTTGTCTTTCTACAGATTTCAACAAGTGACTAGGTACGGAGCAAAATGAGTGAAGTGAGCGTAGAGGCATAGGGATACTGTAGAAAGGAAGTCCTCGTGATCCATTATTCCCCATCTCGGTCAGAGAGAACTATTCAACTAGTCTTCACAGTGAAGTGACAATACACACTGCAGCAGATGGGACACATAATTAATAACCTGAACCAGCGTGTTGTTGTTACTAAATTAGCCTTACCCAGTACTGCCATCATGTTTGCCAATAGAGCACGCTTCCGCAAATACGCCTACGCACCTCTGTCCTCCATTAACTGATATATGGGTCCTCTTGTGGTAGACCCACATGTCATCGGTGTAACTATTTACACTCCGAAGGACGGTATATCCTGGTAATAGTACTAGTAGAATTAAGATTTAATGCACTTTCTTCCCCGTCTTCCACTCTTCTTCCTCCTCTCTTCTTCTTCCTCCTCTCTTCCCCATCGTCAGCCGCACACTATTTACCCCCGCTCACTGCTCGCCCGCCCGCGCCATCTTCCTTGGTAGCTCGCGCGTACCATATCCCCCTGCTCACTGCTCGGCCACACGAGGAGAAGCTTCTTCGCTCGCCCGCCCGAATCCACTTCCCCGCGGGCTCGCAGGCACAGAAAACCCCAATGCAGAACCGACTGACACGCAGAGCCGCGATTGGAATTCCCTCCCCGATGTTCTCTTGGAGCAAATCTGTAGTCGTATGGACCTACTCAGCACCGTCCGTCTGGCCGCATGCTCGGTGTCTTTGTACCGTCTACTCGTCTGCAACCGGCCGGCTCTTTTCAAGACACCCTGCTTGCTGATGCCCGATCCTCGCAGGTGGCCCAGACACCGACTTGACGATCCTATGGAGGTTGCCGTGGTGCCCCTCGACATGCTACCACTACCCGTCCACCTGTCCTTCATGCGCGGCCACTACTGGGCGGGCATGAAGGCCAACTAGATCGTCCTCATCCACCACACAGGTAGTCCATGGCGTCTCGTGGATATCTACACCTAGCAAGAGATCACCCTTCCATCGTTGGATACCACCGACATCGAGCCTCGCAGCCCTCCGTGACACTCCTGCCTACTACGCACGAGACGCATCAAGCTTTTGGCTCGACCTCTGTTTGCAGAAGGTTGTAATCTGTGAAGTGTCCACACCATCAGAAGTCTACATGGATTACAAGCTCATTGCCTTGTTCAACATGGGATTAGTCTATCTGGAATCCGGTCGCCATACATGGTTATGGCTCATCATCAATCCTGTTGAGGCAACATTTCTGTCTGATGCTATAGTGCACGATGGCATCGTTTACGCGGTCGACGCACAGATTGGCTGGCTATACTGGTGGAATCTACCATCGTGTAATTGTTCTATATCATCTCATCTTTACCTTATGAATACAACTGCCTGTTCATTTGTTACAAATTTAGAATGCATAGCATGTCTATAACCACATCATTGCTATATGTTCCTCTCATTTCCTAGATTTTTATGACCACACATGTTATTGTTAGAGTTGATATGAGAACAATTGGCATCTAATGATTGTTAGAATACATATTATGAGCATGACATCATGATTGCTATATGTTACTCTCGTTTACAAGATTTTGATAACAACGCATGTTATTGCTTAGAGTTGATATGAGAACAGTAGTAGTAAGTGCTATGGTAGAATATGAGTAGGCACTGTCATAGCTGTTTTCCTCTCATTGTTACATGATGTTTGAACCATGACATGTTGCTAGAATATGAAAGCCATTGGCTTATTTTTTTTTAATTTGGGGTATGATTATGACCACGGCATTGCAATTCTCTGTCTATGATATGTGTCACTGTTATAATAATCTTAATTCCACACGAACATGATTGTTTATTTTTGTCCTTTTGGTCTGCAATTTGAATTGTTGCAGCAGACGCAAATGCGCTGGCCTTCATGATTCCAGGACCTGGAATCATACCAACCGATGGGTGGTGGTTTATCGCTCGTTCAACTGACGGCGGTCATTTGATGCTCATTTGCACGTACCAAATTGACCAAACCATTACATCAAACCACATGCAGTACAATGCATGGGGCGTTCATGACATTGATGGCTATGGCTGCTTCGTGTTCAAGAAAGATCCCAGCTCCGTTGGGCCAGGCGTATTCAACTGGAGGCAGGTTTACAACCTCGGCAACCACACCTTGTTCCTCGGGCTCAATTATCCGATCATCCAACCAATCATCGATCATATCACCGGCGATGATTACTGTGCTATGCAACTTCCATTCGCGAGGGGGGCTGTGTTTACACATCATACAATGGGTTTCATGAATCACCATATCCAGAGATTCGTTGACATAGCTTGTTGCCAGGTAATCTTCAGTGTGTGAAAGGCATCAAGCTTCCATGCGATGGATGGCTTTTGCAAACCCAACATGCGGCGATGTGGTTCATGCCAACAGCAAATATGCACAACTTGATTCATGCTGATATCTAGACTGAGCCATGTATTCTGCTGCTGTAGCACGACCCTCTTTTGTTGGATATTATGTACCGTTGTTAGTTTGAAGCACTCCTCTGGTTTGAAGGATAGATACCTTCCTGGGATCAAGTGCATCCTAACTCACCTGCGTAGGATGTACTGATAATGATGATGGAGATGCTATGCAGAAGCCATATATATATATATATCAGTTAGGCTTCAAGTGCGTACTTGTTAGTTAAACCTATGTATAAATCACTAAATACGACTAGTAAGTAGTACAGTAGCAGTACTAGTATACGTCGGTCAAATTATTCATCATGTCCACACATTGAATTGATGTGACAACATGCTGCGCGTGAGGTGACACAAGAATCCCGGCGGTGCGTTCGGGTATTCTGGACTTCAGATTTGGAGTACCACTTATCTGTCGAAATCTTTCATCATTCACTTAAAACAGTCGATTGATCATACATTGAGTACCATATAACTAGAATTACCGATGCAAGTCGAAGAAGGATTGGCCGGTGCTGCCGGCTGGCGTCAAGTTCGATCCCATGGATCAGGAGCTGATCGAGCACCTTGAGGCCAAAGTGAGTGCTGACAGCGCGAGATTTCAGTCTCTCATCGATTTGTTCATACCAACCATCGACAGCGAGCACAACATATGCTACACCCAACCTGAGAAACTTCCAGGTAAGACACCGATCGGCCGTCTACTTGCACAAACATATTCCTTTGTTTATAGCTCTATTTTTCTTTTTAGACGCAGACCTGGTGAAGCAATTACAATTTGACAGTTAATAAAAAGTGAAACAAGTGACTGCAACATGCCAAAGATGTTATGAAAATGCCAACTACGTACACTAAAACTTGTATTCCACAATACTGCAGGTATCACACTGAGTGGCCTAAGGAAGCAATTCTTCCAATGCAATTCCAGGGCGTTCAAAAGGGGCACGTGGACGCGTCGCAAGATAGAGTCGGAGTGCGGCATGCATGCGATGTGGCACAAGACCGGCAATACCTTGCCGGTGATGGTCAACGGCCGGTAGACGGGCAGCAAAAAAGGTTCTGGTGCTGCACACCAACAAGAACTTCGACCAGCAGAGGACCAACTGGGTGATGCACCAGTACCACCTCGGGGACCTGGAGCAAGAGAAGGAGCGGGAACTGGTCCTCTGCAATATTTTCTACCAGACGAACACTAGGGCCAGGAGTAAAAAGAATATAAGTTAGTTAGGTATTGGTAGTTGTACTACCTTGTCGTCCGCAAGTTGGTATTGTTGTTAACGATCTTTTGGTATGAACTTGCATTTGCTTCCAACCATCATGCCGAGGGTCGGCGTGGATATAAAGCTGAATCATTTGTTTCGAAACGAATTTTCAGGCACCTGATTTTTATTTGATGGGTAGCATAAGCACCCGCCGTTCGAATTCCCAATTCTCCAATTTTTTCAAAACAAGTGCATGCACTTATTATCATGATAAAAAACAATATCCATGCTGCATCCCAGTTATCAGTCTGTACTTGCAGAATTCTCTCGTTTATTGAGCATGAATATTGTTTTTTCAGGTCGAGCAAGTTTCAACTGGGTTGCAGACTGCCCAGGGTTTGTTTTGTTTTTAACAGGCCCAGCCCATGACGACAACGGGGCACAAAGATCCAGCAGTTATCTACTGGCCTCTGGCCCACCAGCGTTAGTTATATTTTGTCTTACAACATCCGCAGGCAGTTTTTTTACTGAATCAAACACACAGCCCAGTTCTATTTTCCTCTTGAAACGCATGTCCTACATCCGTTTTCTAATCTCTACCTATAGTTTTACTAGTTCATATACACGTATCATTATATTGAAAACACATGAAATTCCCTTTTCATATTTACATCCTTATTTTTGTTGTTTTTTCCCACCCAGCGCTGATTTTTTTACCACTGGTTTTCCCTTAAACTAACTCAATTGTCCCACGTCTTATTTGCTCACAAAAACAAAACGATATAAAAGCATGACGCAAAATGGACGTATCACTCTCTAGTTTGTCATTTCCCGGTCTCTTTCTTGCCTTCACTTGTACTAAGCGGGAATGCTACTTGTGCATCCACTTCCATAAACCCCAAAGTTGTTCCATATGAGTCCACCATACCTGCCTACATGCGATATTTACCTGTCGTTCCAAGTAAATTTGCATGTGCGAAACTCTAAACCTTCAAATGGAATTCTGTTTTGTATGCTCGAATCGCTCATGTAGCAACTAGGGCTGTCTATATCTTCCATGCTAGGTGGGTTATTCTCACGATGAGTGGACTCTGCTCATTATTCACGAGAAAATGGCTGGTAATCAGGATGCCCAATCCCATGCTCAAATCAAATCAAAATAATTGGAAACAAAACTCCCCCAGGATTGTTGTTAGTTGGACAGTACACGTTGTTTTGGACCAGCCGTGGAGTGTGCTTGTTGGTGGTGGGGGAGTATAAAATTTACCATTCTGTTTGGGAACCGCCTATAATGTATGTAGCATGGAAGATACCGAGATCTCTTGGTTGTTATGTTGACAATGAAAGCATACCGCTCAAAATATTATTTATCTCTGTTTCAAAAACTCGAGCTCTGGCACCTCTGTAAATCCCTGCTTCCCTCTATGAAGGGCCTATCTATTTACTTTTATGTTGAGTCATCATTCTCTTATAAAAAGCACCAGTTAGAGAGCACCACCGTCATTTGTATGCGTTGTTATTAATTGATATTGAGTACGACTGTGACTGGATCTCTTTTGCCATGAATTACGATGTCTAGTCAGTCCTTGATCTTCAGGGGTGCTCTGCATTTATGTTTTGCGGCCTCAGAAAGGGCTACCGAGATAGCATCTTATTATATCATATCATGATTGTTTTGAGAAAGTGTTGTCATCCGAGATTTATTATTATTACTCGCTAGTTGATTATGCCAATTATATGAGTAAATGTGAGACCTAAATGTTATTGTGAATGTTGTTAGTTCATAATCTTTGCTGAAAACTTGAATGCTGGATTTACATATTTGCAACAACAAGATCAAACAGAGTTTATAGAAGTTTTTCTTTATTACTTTTAGTTTATCAACTGAATTACTTGAGGACAAGCAATGGGTTAAGCTTGGGGGAGTTGATACGTCTCCAACGTATCTACTTTTCCAAACTCTTTTGCCCTTGTTTTGGACTCTAATTTGCATGATTTGAATGGAACTGACCCGGGCTGATGTTGTTTTCAGCAAAATTTCCATGGTGTTCGCGAAATGACCTGAAACTTCACGAAGATCAGTTTTGGTATAAATAAAAAATATTGGCGAAAGAATCAACCGAAGGGGGCCCACACCCTGACCACAAGGGTGGGGGCGAGCCCTCCCCCTCGGGTGCGCCCTCTGTCCTTGTGGGCCCCCTGGACCTCCACCGACCTCAACTCCAACTCCATATAGTCACGTTTGGGGAGAAAATAGTCAGAGAGAAGGATTCTTTGCGTTTTACGACACGGAGCCGCTGCCAAGCCCTGTTCTTCCTCGGGAGGGCAGATCTGGCGTCTGTTCGGGGCTCCGGAGAGGGGAATCCGTCGCCATCGTCATCATCAACCATCTTCCATCACCAATTTCATGATGCTCACCACCGTTCATGAGTAATTCCATCTTAGGCTTGCTGGACAGTGATGGGTTGGATGAGGTTTACCATGTAATTGAGTTAGTTTTGTTAGGGTTTTATCCCTAGTATCCATTATGTTCTAAGATTGATGTTGCTATGACTTTGCTATGCTTAATGCTTGTCACTAGGGCCCGGGTGCCATGATTTCAGATCTGAACCTATTATGTTTTCATGAATATATGTGAGTTCTTGATCCTATCTTGCAAGTTATAGTCACCTACTACGTGTTATGATCCGGCAACTCCGGAGTGACAATAGTCGGGACACTTCCCGGTGATGATCGTAGCCTGAGAAGTTCATGTATTCACTAAGTGCTAATGCTTTGGTCTGGTACTCTACTTAAAGGAGGCCTTAATATCCCTTAGTTTCCAATAGGACCCCGCTGCCACGAGAGGGTAGGACAAAAGATGTCATGCAAGTTCTTTTCTATAAGCACGTATGACTATATTCGGAATACATTCCTACATTATATTGATGAATTGGAGCTAGTTCTGTCTCACCCTATGTTATAACTGTTGCATGATGAATGCCATCTGACATAATTATCCATCATTGATCCATTGCCTACGAGCTCGTTTCATATTGATCTTTGTTAAGTTACATTTCCGTTGTCACTGTTACGATTGCTACAAAACTGCTACTACTACTTTTGCCACTGTTAGCGTTACTTCCACAATACTTTTCTACTAAATACTTTATTGCAGATATTAAGTCTTTCAGGTGTGGTTGAATTGACAACTCAGCTGCTAATACTTGAGAATATTCTTTGGCTCCCCTTGTGTCGAATCAATAAATTTCGGTTGAATACTCTACCCTCAAAAACTGTTGCGATCCCCTATACTTGTGGGCTATCAAGGACACCTTTGCCTCTATCAAGTGGTATCAAATATCCAGGTTGCTCGGTGAGATTTTCTTGTTTTTCATAGTTTAGATTGCATTTGCTCTTCATACCTAGAGTCCCCGAAAAATCCACAAAAAATTAGGGTTAGTTCATAATATCCGAACCAGTCTGAGCCATTACATAATCTTTTCAGTGTTTTGCTTTGCAGTTGCATCGTCGTGTCAAGTTATTGGTCTTAGTGTCTAGTTCTTTAGAGTTTCAAGTTCTGTTCACAAGTTGTCATGCCGCCGCCGCACCATCGTCATTGCCCCTGCCATATACCACCACCGCTTATCCACCACTTCTCTGAGTCTATATACCACCACTGCTCGGAGTCCATATACCATCACCGATCCGAGTTCATATACCATCCCCAATCTGATTCCATATACCACCCTCGTCCGAGTCCATCTCATATTGGGTTTGCTTTTGGGATCCATCTATTTACAGATTCGTGTTTCCTTGTTTGAGTAGGTTTCGGATTTCATCAATCTTTCTCCATATTAGAAGGGTGATTTCCAAAAATAGAGTCTGGAAACCACCCTCCGTTTAGACCCAAAGTTTTTCAAAAATGCACTAGTAAAAAAATTATGGCTATCCAATTTTTAGGTGTTTTCGAGCGTTTGGGACGGGCGCCATTATAGAAAGTTTTTTTTGAGCAGTTTCCAAATTTTGGTCCGGGCAGTCAAAAAAATTAGTTGAAAGAATTTCATGTCTATCATGTTATCTTGACTTGGGAACAATATTGAGACAATCACCATTATACTGATTTTCGGCAAAAAAGCGCAAAAAAATCAGTGTGCCTTTCCCTTGTTTTCGTGCAGCGTCATGACTTTGTTTGTGTTCTAGGCTCGCTTCTCTAGCATGGTCTAGCCTAGGACCAGCACAGTACCATCATTGAGCATCTATTCAACTTTGCATCTCTGAATTGATTATTTCTAACCTTTTTTCTACCATATTATAAGCCATCCCAGCTCCACATACATCGTTGTGCGTTTGACTCTCCCTGGTAATGGCTCTATCCAAGCTTTGTGATTTTTGACTACAACGGTTGCTAATCACCACCTACTGCTGGGTAAGAACCGGTAAGAATTTGAGATTTGTGACACCCCACCACCACCACTTCCTAGTAGTCTGTAGGATCATATTCTTGTGTGTTTCTATTGCTGCTAAGCATGACAGGATCACAAGCGCAAAATCTGAACTGTGAGAACATGACAAGGAAGGAACTACATGATAAATTTCAACAAATGTTTGGTGAAAAGGTGCAAGACGTGATGCATAGCTTTGGAAAGGCTCTGGAGAGGATTGATGACATTGAGAAGACAATTGACACCAAGTTGGACGCCAAGTTCGATGAAGTACTCGCGCATCTACCACAAGCACCAGCCGCCTCTGCTACACCATTGCAACAACATCAACAACCACCTCCACGTCGCGATCTAGTAGAACGAGTGAAGCGGGTTCCTCTTGAGCCAGGACAAACTTCTAGTGCCGCTATGTCGGCATTGTGGGAAACAGGGTTGTCGATGTTTCGGGAACGGGGGTCCCCAGACTTGCCTGCCTGCAGCCTGCGGCATGGCTCAAGGGGTGGCCCAGTACGGCCCATCTTCATCAACTCAAGCTCAAGACCTTCGCGAGGGTCCAAGCCTCGTGGGGCGGACGATGCAGGGCTTCCTCAGGAACGGCCTCACCAGGCCGGCTTGCGAGGAGGTGGAGAGATCAAGGCAAGGGTACCTCGCGAGGTGCTCGTGATGCAAGCCATGACGATCGAGACCAGGCGGGCGCCAGGTGGGCACCGGCCTGCACAGTGTCCTTGTTTCCTATTTGGTGCAAATGGGGCAAGCGCAGGCATGGAGTACCGAGGCATCAGGCAAAGGTTACCATTCCGATGCAACGAGACCAAGATCAGCAGAGCGGCAAGACGGAGGTCACCGTGGAGCCCAAGACGGCGTCATCGCTAGTGCCTTTGGCAGCCGAAGACCAACTTTAGTCAGGATAACTTCTACCAGATGTTCCCCTACAAAATGGTCGTTGTTGGCACCCTTCCCGCTCAATATTTGGGAAGAGGACCAGGGCCTCTATATATAGGGATCGCCACCACAGTAGAGACCATCTCATCGAGATCTCAGAGAGTTCTCATCAGATCCAGATGCGATCGAACTCACCCAAGTTGTGAAGGAAATATGCCCTAGAGGCAATAATAAAGTTATTATTTATTTCCTCATATGATGATAAATGTTTATTATTCATGCTAGAATTGTATTACCTGGAAACATGATACATGTGTGAATACATAGACAAACATAGTGTCACTAGTATGCCTCCGCTTGACTAGCTTGTAAATCAAAGATGGTTAAGTTTCCTAACCGTAGACATGAGTTGTCATTTGATTAACAGGATCACATCATTAGGAGAATGATGTGATTGACTTGACCCATTCAGTTAGCTTAGCACTTGATCGTTTAGTATGTTGTTATTGCTTTCTTCATGACTTATACATGTTCCTATGACTATGAGATTATGTAACTCCCGTTTACCGGAGGAACACTTTGTGTGCTACCAAACGTCACAACATAACTGGGTGATTATAAAGGTGCTCTACAGGTGTCTCCAAAGGTACTTGTTGAGTTGACGTATTTCGAGATTAGGATTTGTCACTCCGATTGTCGGAGAGGTATCTCTGGGCCCTTTCGGTAATGCACATCATTATAAGCCTTGCAAGCAATGTAGCTAATGAGTTAGTTACGGAATGATGCATTATGTAACGAGTAAAGAGACTTGCCGGTAACGAGACTGAACTAGGTATTGAGATACCGACGATCGAATCTCGGGCAAGTAACATACCGATGACAAAGGGAACAACGTATGTTGTTATGCGGTTTGACCGATAAAGATCTTCATAGAATATGTAGGAGCCAATATGAGCATCCAGATTCCGCTATTGGTTATTGACCAGAAACAGTTCTAGGTCATGTCTACATAGTTCTCGAACCCGTAGGGTCCGCACGCTTAACGTTACGATGACAGCTATATTACGAGTTTATGAGTTTTGATGTACCGAAGGTTGTTCGGAGTCCCGGATGTGATCACGGACATGACGAGGAGTCTTGAAATGGTCGAGACATAAAGATCGATATATTGGACGACTATATTTGGACACCGGAAAGGTTCCGGGTGAGATTGGGACAATACCGGATCTCCGGGAGGTTACCGGAACCCCCAGGGAGTATATGGGCCTTATTGGGCCTTATGGGAAAGGAGGGAGAAGGAGCAAAGGAGGGGGCGCCCCCCAAGCCCAATCCAAATTGGGAGGGGGGCCGCCCCCCCTTTCCTTCTTCCCTCCCCTCTCTTCCTTCCCTCTCCTACTCCTAATAGGAAAGGGGGGGGGGGCAAACCTACTTGGAGTAGGACTGCCACACCTAGGGCGCGCCTCTCCCCTTGGCCGGCCCCCTCCTCCTCCCCCCTTTATATATGGAGGAGGGGGCACCCCATAGACACACAAGTTGATCTTCGTGATCGTTCCTTAGCCGTGTGCGGTGCCCCCCTCCACCATATTCCACCTCGGTCATATCGTAGCGGTGCTTAGGCGAAGCCCTGCATCGGTAGAACATCATCATCGTCACCATGCTGTCGTGCTGATGGAACTCATCCCCGACACCCTGCTGGATCGAAGTCCGGGGATCGTCATCGAACTAAACGTGTGCTGAACTCGGAGGTGCCGTACGTTCGGTACTTGGATTGGTCGGATCGTGAAGACGTACGACTACATCAACCGCGTTGTTCTAACGCTTCCGCTTTCGGTCTACAAGGGTACGTGGAAAACACTCTCCCCTCTCGTTGCTATGCATCACCATGATCTTGTGTGTGCGTAGGAATTTTTTTAAATTACTACGTTCCCCAACAGGGGCATCCGAGCCTAGGTTTTATGCGTTGATGTTATATGCACGAGTAGAACACAAGTGAGTTGTGGGCGATACAAGTCATACTTCTTACCAGCATGTCATACTTTGGTTCAGCGGTATTGTTGGATGAAGCGGCCCGGACCGACATTACGCGTACTTTTACGCGAGACTGGTCTTACCGCCATGCCTTGCACACAGGTGACTAGCGGGTGTCTGTTTCTCCAACTTTAGTTGAACCGACTGTGGCTACGCCCGGTCCTTGCGAAGGTTAAAACAACACTAACTTGACGAGCTATCATTGTGGTTTTGATGCGTAGGTAAGAACGGTTCTTGCTAAGCCCATAGCAGCCACGTAAAACTTGCAACAACAAAGTAGAGGACGTCTAACTTGTTTTTGCAGGGCATGTTGTGATGTGATATGGTCAAAACGTGATGCTATATTTTATTGTATGAGATGATCATGTTTTGTAACCGAGTTATCGACAACTGGTAGGAGCCATATGGTTGTCACTTTATTGTATGAAATGCAATCACCCTGTAATTGCTTTACTTTATCACTAAGCGGTAGCGATAGTCGTAGAAGCAATAGTTGGCGAGACGACAACGATGCTACGATGGAGATCAAGGTGTCGCGCCAGTGACGATGGTGATCATGACGGTGCTTCGGAGATGGAGATCACAAGCACAAGATGATGATGGCCATATCATATCACTTATATTGATTGCATGTGATGTTTATCTTTTATGCATCTTATCTTGCTTTGATTGACGGTAGCATTATAAGATGATCTCTCACTAAATTTCAGGATAAAAAGTGTTCTCCCTGAGTATGCACCATTGCCAAAGTTCGTCGTGCCCAGACACCACGTGATGATCGGGTGTGATAAGCTCTACGTCCATCTACAATGGGTGCAAGCCAGTTTTGCACATGCATAATACCCAGGTTAAACTTGACGAGCCTAGCATATACAGATATGGCCTCGGAACACTGAGACCGAAAGGTCGAGCGTGAATCATATAGTAGATATGATCAACATAGTGATGTTCACCATTGAAAAATACTCCATTTCACGTGATGATCGATTATGGTTTAGTTGGTTTGGATCACGTGATCACTTAGATGATTAGAGAGATGTCTATCTAAGTGGGAGTTCTTAAGTACTATGATTAATTGAACTTAAATTTATCATGAACTCATTACCTGATTGTATTTTGCTTGTCTATGTTTGTTGTAGTTAGATGGCTCGTGTTGTTGTTCCGTTCAATTTTAATGTGTTCCTTGAGAAAGCAAAGTTGAAAGATGATGGTAGCAATTACACGGACTGGGCCCGTAACTTGAGGATTATCCTCATTGCTGCATAGAAGAATTACGTCCTGGAAGCACCGCTGTGTGCCAAACCTGCTGTAGGAGCAACACCAGATGTTGTGAACGTCTGGCAGAGCAAAGCTGATGACTACTCGATAGTTTAGTGTGCCATGCTTTACGGCTTAGAACCGGGACTTCAACGACGTTTTGAACATCATGGAGCATATGAGATGTTCCAGAAGTTGAAGTTAATATTTCAAGCAAATGCCCGGATTGAGAGATATGAAGTCTCCAATAAGTTCTATAGCTGCAAGATGGAGGAGAATAGTTCTGTCAGTGAGCATATACTCATAATGTCTGGGTATAACAATCACTTGATTCAACTGGGAGTTAATCTTCCGGATGATAGCATCATTGACAGAATTCTTCAATCACTGCCACCAAGCTACAAGAGCTTCGTGATGAACTATAATATGCAAGGGATGGAAAAGACAATTCCCGAGCTCTTCGCAATGCTAAAAGCTGCGGAGGTAGAAATCAAGAAGGAGCATCAAGTGTTGATGGTCAATAAGACCACCAGTTTCAAGAGAAAGGGCAAAGGGAAAAAGAAGGGGAACTTCAAAAAGAATAGCAAACAAGTTGCTGCTCACGAGAAGAAACCCAAGTCTAGTCCTAAGCCTGAGACCGAGTGCTTCTACTGCAAGCAGACTGGTCACTGGAAGCGGAACTGCCCCAAGTATTTGGCGGATAAGAAGGATGGCAAGGTGAACAAAGGTATATGTGATATACATGTTATTGATGTGTACCTTACCAGAGCTCGCAGTAGCACCTGGGTATTTGATACTGGTTTTGTTGCTAATATTTGCAACTCGAAACAGGGACTACAGATTAAGCAGACACTGGCTAAGGACGAGGTGACGATGCGCGTGGGAAATGGTTCCAAAGTCGATGTGATCGCCGTCGGCATGCTACCTCTACATCTACCTTCGGGGTTAGTTTTAGACCTAAATAATTGTTATTTGGTGCCAGCGTTGAGCATGAACATTATATCTGGATCTTGTTTGATGCGAGATGGTTATTCATTTAAATCTGAGAATAATGGTTGTTCTATTTATATGAGTAATATCTTTTAGGGTCATGCACCTTTAAAGAGTGGTCTATTTTTGATGAATCTCGATAGTAGTGATACACATATTCATAATGTTGAAGCCAAAATATGTAGAGTTGATAATGATAGTGCAACTTATTTGTGGCACTGCCGTTTAGGTCATATTAGTGTAAAGCGCATGAAGAAACTCCATACTGATGGACTTTTGGAATCATTTGATTATGAATCACTTGGTACTTGCGAACCATGCCTCATGGGCAAGATGACTAAAACACCGTTCTCCGGTACTATGGAGAGAGCAACTGATTTGTTGGAAATCATACATACTGATGTATGTGGTCCAATGAATGTTGAGGCTCGTGGCGGATATCATTTATTTCTCACCTTCACAAATGATTTGAGCGGATATGGGTATATCTACTTAATGAAACATAAGTCTGAAACATTTAAAAAGTTCAAAGAATTTCAGAGTGAAGTTGAAAATCATTGTAACAAGAAAATAAAGTTTCTACGATCTGATCGTGGAGGAGAATATTTGAGTTACGAGTTTGGTTTATATTTGAAGCAATGCGGAATAGTTTCGCAACTCACGCCACCCGAAACACCACAGCGTAATGGTGTGTCCGAACGTTGTAATCGTACTTTACTAGATATGGTGCGATCTATGATGTCTCTTACTGATTTACCGCTATCGTTTTGGGGTTATGATTTAGAGACAGCTGCATTCACGTTAAATAGGGCACCATCAAAATCCGTTGAGATGATGCCTTATGAACTATGGTTTGGCAAGAAACCAAAGTTGTCGTTTCTTAAAGTTTGGGGCTGCGATGCTTATGTGAAAATGCTTCAACCTGATATGCTCAAACCCAAATCGGAGAAATGTGTCTTCATAGGATACCCAAAGGAAACTGTTGGGTACACCTTCTATCACAGATCTGAAGGCAAGACATTTGTTGCAAAGAATGGATCCTTTCTAGAGAAGGAGTTTCTCTCGAAAGAAGTGAGTGGGAGGAAAGTAGAACTTGATGAGGTAACTGTACCTGCTCCTTTATTGGAAAATAGTTCATCATAGAAACCGGTTCCTGTGACGACTACACCAATAAGTGAGGAAGCTAATGATGATGATCATGAAACTTCAGAACAAGTTACTACAGAATCTCGTAGGTCAACCAGAGTAAGATCCGCACCAGAGGGTACGGTAATCTTATTTTGGAGGTCATGTTACTTGACCATGGCGAGCCTACGAACTATGAGGAAGCGATGATGAGCCCAGATTCCGCAAAATAGCTTGAAGACATGAAATCTGAGATGGGATCCATGTATGAGAACAAAGTGTGGACTTTGGTTGACTTGCCCGATGATCGGCAAGCCATCGAGAATAAATGGATTTTTAAGAACAAGACTTACGCTTATGGTAATGTTACTGTCTACAAAGCTCAACTTGTTGCAAAAGGTTTTCGACAAGTTCAAGGGGTTGACTACGATGAGACTTTCTCACCCGTAGCGATGCTTAAGTCTGTCCGAATCATGTTAGCAATTGCCGCATTTTATGATTATGAAATTTGGCAAATGGATGTCAAAACTGCATTCCTGAATGGATTTCTGGAAGAAGAGTTGTATATGATGCAGCCGGAAGGTTTTGTCGATCCAAAAAGTGCTAACAAAGTGTGCAAGCTCCAGCGATCCATCTATGGACTGGTGCAAGCATCTCGGAGTTGGAATAAACACTTTGATAGTGTGATCAAAGCATATGGTTTTATACTGACTTTTGGAGAAGCCTGTATTTACAAGAAAAGTGAGTGGGAGCTCTGTAGCATTTCTGATATTATATGTAGATGACATATTGTTAATTGGAAATGATATAGAATTTCTGGATAGCATAAAGGGATACTTGAATAAAAGTTTTTCGATGAAAGACCTCGGTGAAGCTGCTTACAAATTGGGCATCAAGATCTATAGAGATATATCAAGACGCTTGATTGGACTTTCACAAAGCACATACCTTGATAAAGTTTTGAAAAAGTTCAAAATGGATCAGGCAAAGAAAGGATTCTTGCCTATATTACAAGGTGTGAAGTTGAGTCAGACTCAATGCCCGACCACTTCAGAAGATAGAGAGAAAATTAAAGGAGTTCCCTATGCTTCAGCCATAGGCTCTATCATGTATGCAATGCTGTGTACCAGACCTGATGTGTGCCTTGCTATTAGTTTAGCAGGGAGGTACCAAAGTAACCCAGGAGTGGATCACTGGACAGCGGTCAAGAACATCCTGAAATACCTGAAAAGGACTAAGGATATGTTTCTCGTTTATGGAGGTGACAAAGAGCTAGTCGTAAATGGTTACGTCGATGCAAGCTTTGACACTGATCCGGACGATTCTAAATCGCAAACCGGATACATGTTTATATTAAACGGTGGAGTTGTCAGTTGGTGCAGTTCAAAACAAAGCATCGTGGCGGGATCTACGTGTGAAGCGGAGTACATAGCTGCTTCGGAAGCAGCAAATGAAGGAGTCTGGATGAAGGAGTTCATTTCCGATCTAGGTGTCACACCTAGTGCATCGGGACCAATGAAGATCTTCTGTGACAATACTGGTGCAATTGCCTTGGCAAAGGAATCCAGATTTCACAAGAGGACCAAGCACATCAAGAGACGCTTCAATTCCATCCGGGACCAAGTCCAGGTGGGAGACATAGAGATTTGCAAGATACATACAGATCTGAATGTTGCAGACCCGTTGACAAAGCCTCTTCCACGAGCAAAACATGATCAGCACCAAGACTCCATGGGTGTTAGAATCATTACTGTGTAATCTAGATTCTTGAGTCTAGTGCAAGTGGGGGACTGGAGGAAATATGCCCTAGAGGCAATAATAAAGTTATTATTTATTTCCTCATATCATGATAAATGTTTATTATTCATGCTAGAATTGTATTACCCGGAAACATGATACATGTGTGAATACATAGACAAACATAGTGTCACTAGTATGCCTCTACTTGACTAGCTCGTAAATCAAAGGTGGTTAAGTTTCCTAACCATAGACATGAGTTGTCATTTGATTAACGGGATCACATCATTAGGAGAATGATGTGATTGACTTGACCCATTCAGTTAGCTTAGCACTTGATCGTTTAGTATGTTGCTATTGCTTTCTTCATGACTTATACATGTTCCTATGACTATGAGATTATGTAACTCCCGTTTACCGGAGGAACACTTTGTGTGCTACCAAACGTCACAGCGTAACTGGGTGATTATAAAGGTGCTCTACAGGTGCCTCCAAAGGTACTTGTTGAGTTGACGTATTTCGAGATTAGGATTTGTCACTCCGATTGTCGGAGAGGTATCTCTAGGCCCTCTCGGTAATGCACATCACTATAAGCCTTGCAAGCAATGTAGCTAATGAGTTAGTTATGGAATGATGCATTACGTAACGAGTAAAGAGACTTGCCAGTAACGAGATTGAACTAGGTATTGAGATACCGATGATCGAATCTCGGGCAAGTAACATACCGATGACAAAGGGAACAACATATGTTGTTATGCGGTTTGACCGATAAAGATCTTGGTAGAATATGTAGGAGGCAATATGAGCATCCAGGTTCCGCTATTGGTTATTGACCAGAAACAGTTCTAGGTCATGTCTACATAGTTCTCGAACCCGTAGGGTCCGCACGCTTAACGTTATGATGACAGTTATATTATGAGTTTATGAGTTTTGATGTACCGAAGGTTGTTCGGAGTCTCGGATGTGATCACGGACATGACGAGGAGTCTCGAAATGGTCGAGACATAAAGATTGATATATTGGATGACTATATTTGGACATCGGAAAGGTTCCGGGTGAGATTGGGACAATACCGGATCTCCAGGAGGTTACCGGAACCCCCCGGGAGGTATATGGGCCTTATTGGGCCTTAGTGGAAAGGAGGGAGAAGGAGCAAAGGAGGGGGCGCCCCCCCAAGCCCAATCCGAATTGGGAGGGGGGCCGGCCCCCCTTTCCTTCTTCCCTCCCCTCTCTTCCTTCCCTCTCCTACTCCTAATAGGAAAGGGGGGGGGGGCAAACCTACTTGGAGTAGGACTGCCACACCTAGGGCGCGCCTCTCCCCTTGGCCGGCCCCCTCCTCCTCCCCCCTTTATATATGGAGGAGGGGGCACCCCATAGACACACAAGTTGATCTTCGTGATCGTTCCTTAGTCGTGTGCGGTGCCCCCCTCCACCATATTCCACCTCGGTCATATCGTAGCGGTGCTTAGGCGAAGCCCTGCGTCGGTAGAACATCATCTCCGTCACCACGCCGTCGTGCTGACGGAACTCATCCCCGACACCCTGCTGGATCGGAGTCCGGGGATCATCATCGAGCTGAACATGTGCTGAACTCGGTGGTGCCGTATGTTCGGTACTTGGATAAGTTGGATCGTGAAGACGTACGACTACATCAACCGCGTTGTTCTAACGCTTCCGCTTTCGGTCTACGAGGGTACGTGGACAACACTCTCCCCTCTCATTGCTATGCATCACCATGATCTTGCGTGTGCGTAAGATTTTTTTTGAAATTACTACGTTCCCCAACAAGTAGTTCACCGCACTAGCTCAAGAACACCTCTCGCGAGGCTGTTCTTCCCTTGTACTATTCAACATCAGCCCCTGAGGCAATCCACCACACCACACACTGGAGTAGGGTATTACACCACAACGGTGGCCCGAACCAGTATAAACCTTGTGTCCCTTGTGTTGTTCATCGGGTAGCTTAGATTCTCAGCGAGGCGTTGGGACGTGGATCGGTAGGGGGAAGTGTCGGTGTCAAAACCGGCGGATCTTGGGTAGGGGGTCCCGAACTGTGTGTCTAGGCGGATGGTAACAGGAGACAAGGGACACGATGTTTTTACCCAGGTTCGGGCCCTCTCGACGGAGGTAAAACCCTACTCCTGCTTGATTGATATTGATGATATGGGTAGTACAAGAGTGGATCTACCACGAGATCAAGGAGGCTAAACCCTAGAAGCTAGCCTATGGTATGATTGTTGTTCTGTCCTATGGACTAAAACCCTCCGGTTTATATAGACACCGGAGAGGGCTAGAGTTACACAGAGTCGGTTACAATGGTAGGAGATCTACATATCCGTATTGCCAAGCTTGCCTTCCACGCCAAGGAAAGTCCCATTCGGACACGGGACGAAGTCTTCAATCTTGTATGTTCATAGTCTTGGAGTCCGGCCAATGATGATAGTTCGGCTATCCGGACACCCCCTAGTCTAGGACTCCCTCAGTAGCCCCTGAACCAGGCTTCAATGACGACGAGTTCGGCGCGCATATTGTCTTCGGCATTGCAAGGCGGGTTCCTCCTCCGAATAATTCGCAGAAGATTGTGAACGCCAGGATAGTGTCCGGTTCTGCAAAATAAATTCCACATACCACCGTAGAGAGAATAATATTTACACAAGTTCAATATGCTGACGTATTTTGTGGCGTGACGTCACACCACAACCAAGCCTTTACTCGAATCATTTTTATTATTCCACCTCAGCGCGTTTAGCGAAGCGGTTTCCTTGGCATGTCTTGTCGAGGCAGAGATCGTGTCCCCTTATTCCGGGATTCTCATCAATACGGACGTGGGTAACCCAACCGCGCCCGTTGCCACGCCCCCTCCATCGAAGGCAAGTTCCAAACGGTCATGGGGACGGCTCTTGGTATTCTCCCCCTTTATAATGAGACCAAGGCATGTCCCTTTTCTTCAATCCTCCATCGAATCCGCCCCTCGCCCCGAGTTCCAACACCCAAAGCTCCAGATTCGGGCGCTTCAGACCTTCGACAATGTCCGGCTCCGACCTGCAGGGCCGGTGGATGACGGAAGAGGACGTGCTAAAGCTGAGAGACGCCAGGTACCTAACCTACGAGATTTCGCATAGGTTGCCCGCCCAAGGGCAAGTCATTCCCACTCCCGAGCCTGGTGAGAGCATCGTGTTCGTGTCTCACCTCCGTCGGGGTTTAGGCTTCTCGATGGATCCTTTTGTGAGAGGGCTCATGTTTTACTATGGGCTGGAATTTCATGACTTTGCTCCGGAGTCCATCCTCCATATCTCATCGTTCATTGTTGTCTGCAAAGCCTTCCTCCGCACTACCCCTCACTTCGGCTTGTGGCTCAAGACCTTCAATGTAGAGCCGAAGATGATCGAGGGGCGACAGGAAGAGTGCGGAGGGGCTGTTATAAGTAAGAGGGCCGATGCTCCATGGCCCGAGGGCTCTTTTCAAGAGGAGCTCGGTTTGTGGCAGCAGGAGTGGTTCTACATCACCGCTCCCTGGGGCACCAAGCAGGTGGAGCCACCCGCCTTTCGCTCAGGCCCTCCACAATGGCTGGCGTCATGGGTCAACAAAGGGCTTGACTGGGGGCCGTCCAAGGACGTGCCACTTTTGCAGGGCCGCATTCGAGACCTCCAAGAAAGGGATATCAATCTGATTGTAGTGGCGCAGGTTATGCTGATTCGGCGCTATCTGCCCTGCAAACGTCGTCCCCTCCGCCTGTGGGAATTCAATCCGGAGGGACCGCGAGCTCTTCAACACTTCATGGGTACGACACCCATGTAGATGTATAAACTGTTTTTCGGATCACAAGAGATGTGTCCAGACTTGACCGAGGACGCCGGCTGATGAAGTCATGTACCTAGGGTAGGGTCATAGACCTGATCTAAGTACCCTACCCAAGGACACCCTCAGAAGAAACTACCTTCCAGTCGACCAAGAGAGACTTCACTCGACGGACTCGAAGGACTCGACCATGAAGACTCACTCGACCACCAGAAGATCAAGAGCCACTCTGCATCGCAACGGTCTGTAATTAAGTAGTCTTTATGGCATTTAGGACACTTTATGTGAGGCGTTACCAGTAACGCCTAGACTTAATATACTTTAAACCCTGCATTACTGAGGGCCGGAGGGGTCTAGCGGACACTATATAAGCCACCCCCCTCCTCAGTGTAAAGGGTTCGCACCCCTGTAATCCATACACACATAATTCACTCGACCGTCTCCGGGCTCCGAGACGTAGGGCTGTTACTTCCTCCGAGAAGGGCCTGAACTAGTACATCTCTTGTGTTTACAACTGCTCCATAGCTAGGACCTTGCCTCTTCATACCTATCCCCCACTCTACTGTCAGACTTAGAACCACGACAGTTGGCGCCCACCGTGGGGCAGGTGTCTTAGCGATTTTTGGAGAAGTTGCAGTTTTTCCGATTACTTCCATCATGGTTGCTGGTGGAGTTTTGGTCGAGGGTCGCGAGATCCGTCTCGGCGCTCTCACCTTCATCGCCGATGACTCCTCTTGGCTTCAGGAGGCTCCACTCGACGTTGATGCGCTCCCCGTCCGCGGTGCGACGCATTTCCGCGCATGTGTCCGCGGCGTTCTGTTGCGGCAACCGTCAACTCCATATCGGTCGACTCCCCTATCGTCCACCCTCCCGGTCTCCCGCCAGCGCAAGCGCTCTGGTCGGTCGAGGCTCCAGCGGTGGGTGAGACACGCGGTGGCTCGTCAGACGGCCACCACCCAAGTTGCGGCAATCGAGCCCGACGAATCCCTCTACGGCCTGTTCGATCTGTCAACTGGCTCCGTAGAGACTGCATCCGAGTGCGATAGCAGTGATCCAGCGGCGAAACTCTTGATGGTCAACGGACCTCGCAGCCCCCCCGGTTTCCCCCGCGGGGACGGGGTAGACGGTGGAGGCGACCCCACTCAAGTCCATGAAGAGTACCAGCCCGAGCCACTTAATTCCCTGCAAAGGGAAGAACTTCGCCCCAGGAACTTGGATGCCCTGCATACTCCCATCGCGGGAGAAACCCTCGAGGCTCGCGCCTTGGAGGAGGCACGTTTGGCCAACTTGGCTGAACGCGCTCGTCTGGAGAACCTTCAGCGAGCACTCGACGAGCGCGCGTGGCAACGAGTACCCGACTCCAATCGACGTCAACTCTTCCCGCCGACTCAGGTATATCGAACCCCGATTCAGAATTTAGCAGCTGCAACCCGTATAGCAGAGTCCATCCAGCCCTCTCAGTCGGAGGCTGGCAGAGGCTTGATGCAGATCAGAGATTTGCTCCGGGCAGCAGGAGATCAGAATTCAGCCGTGTCGCAGTCATGCAACAGAATTCACAGTCGATCCGTCGCTGCGAATACGGTTCAGTCGGCTCACAGTCCCAGATCGCCTCCGTGGCGTGAAGGACGCGAGAATCGGCGAGACCAATATGGTGACCAACATGATCGTGATGATAGGCGTCGAGTGCCCACTCCTCCCCCGAGGGGTGGGTCTTATGCTCCTCGGCAGCATGATGACAGACGTCAAATCAGTGTGGGGCGAAGAGCTCCGGTCGACCCCAAGGAACCAGGCTTTGACGCGCGATCCATCATCGTGCAAGGCTTGGTCGATCGGAACAGGGCTCATCGAGGTGGCCCTGACAGAGATGCGCCCACTAGCAGTCGAGTGCATGTTTCTGGTCCGGAATGTTTCAGCAGGGCTATCAGAGCCGCGGTGATTCCCCCCAACTTCAGGTTGGCAACTGGAGTAAGCAAGTTCACTGGTGAGTCTAAGCCTGAAACCTGGCTTGAGGACTACCGAGTGGCGGTACAGATTGGCAGCGGGAATGACGAGGTGGCCATGAAGCATTTGCCACTTATGTTGGAAGGTTCGGCCAGAGCATGCTTGAATCACTTAACTCCAAGCAGCATTTACACTTGGGAAGATCTTTCCCGAGTGTTCGTCAGAACGTTCGAGGGAACTTGCAAGCGACCAGCTGGATTGACAGAGCTACAAGTTTGCATACAGAAGTCGAATGAGACATTAAGAGAGTATATCCAGAGATGGATCACTTTGCATCATACCCTGGAGAACGTGTCTGATCATCAGGCAGTCCGCGCCTTCAAGGATGGTGTTAAGAACAGAGAATTGAGTTTGAAGTTTGGTCGGACCGGAGATATGACCCTGAGTCGGATGATGGAAATTGCTACCAAGTACGCCAACGGCGAAGAGCAGGACCGACTCTGGAGCGGCAAGTACAAGCCGAGTCAGTCGGAGAAAGGGAACTCCAGTCGGAAGCAGAAACGGAAGGCCGAACCAGTGGCTCCTGGAGAGGCTCTAGCCGTGACTCAGGGCAAGTTCAAAGGAAAACCCAAAGGATCCTGAAACCCCAAGAAGGTGAAGGATAAAGAAGGAAATGACGTGATGGATATGCCGTGTCACATCCACACGAAGAAAGACGAAGACGGTAATATCATCTACCCGAAGCATACCACTCGCCAGTGTCGACTCCTGATCCCGCAGTTCCAAGGTAAACAGCCCAAGGACAAGGAAAAGGAGTCGGACAAAGCCAAAGACAAGGAGGACAGTGAGGGAGGATATCCTCATGTTAACTCCACTTTGATGATCTTTGCCGATGTGGAAAGCAAGAGCCGACTGAAGGTTATTAACCGTGAGGTGAACATGGTCGCCCTGGCGACACCCAGTTATCTGAGATGGTCCCAAACTCCCATTACATTCGACCAGTCCGATCACCCGACTCATATAGACACCCCTGGGAGGCAAGCTTTGGTGGTCGACCCGGTTGTCGAAGGCACTCGACTGACGAAGGTGCTAATGGATGGTGGTAGTGGACTAAACTTATTGTATGCGGACACGCTGAAAGGAATGGGCATTCCAATGTCCCGACTGAGCACCAGTAACATGAGTTTTCATGGAGTTATACCAGGAAAGAAAGCCGAGTCGCTTAGCCAAATAGCTCTGGACGTGGTGTTTGGTGATTCGAAACATTTTCGCAAAGAGAAGCTAACGTTTGAGGTCGTGGATTTTCAGAGCGCTTACCACGCTATTTTGGGGAGACCAGCTTACGCATGGTTCATGGCTCGACCATGTTACGTGTACCTCAAACTGAAGATGCCCGGCCCCAAAGGAGTGATCACTGTCACTGGTGATCAGAAAAAAGCAGAAGAGTGTTTCCAGAAAGGCTCAAAGATTGCCGATTCCCAGGTGACGGCGGTCGAGTTTGAAGGATATAAGCAAAATGTAGATCCGAGTGATTTGCTGCGAGCCAAGAAGGCTGTCACAGAGTCAGCATTTCAGTCGTCCGGTGAGACGAAGCCTGTCCATATTCACCCGACCGACCCCAATGCAGCTCCGACCCATATCTCCACAACACTTGACCTGAAATAGGAAGAAGCGCTCATCCAGTTCCTCCGTGAGAACTGGGACATCTTTGCATGGAAGCCAGCTGACATGCCGGGTGTTCCCAGGGGACTGGCTGAGCATCGCCTTAGAGTCGACTCAACCGCAAAGCCGGTCAAAGAACATCTTCGACGGTCCGCCGTCCAGAAGAGAAAGGCAATCGGTGAGGAAGTGGCTCGACTATTGGCGGCAGGATTTATCCGAGAGATATACCACTCCGAGTGGCTCGCCAATGTCATCATGGTTCCTAAGAAGGACAACTCACTCCGAATGTGCATTGATTTCAAGCACATCAATCGGGCCTGCCCGAAAGATCATTTTCCTCTCCCTCGCATTGATCAAATTGTTGACTCGACTGCGGGATGCGAGAGATTGTCTTTTGTAGACGCCTATTCCGGGTACCATCAGATCCGTCTGTACGGACCCGATGAAATAAAAACAGCTTTCATCACTCCATTTGGGTGCTTCTGCTATATCACCATGCCATTCGGCCTCAAGAATGCCGGAGCCACGTTCATGCGAATGATTCAGAAGTGCTTGCTCACTCAAATCAGTCAGAATGTGGAAGCGTACATGGATGATATCGTGGTCAAGTCGCAAAAGGGTTCCGACCTGCTGACTGACCTCGCCGAAACATTTGCCAACCTCAGGAGGTATGATATCAAGCTCAATCCATGAAAGTGCACATTCGGAGTTCCTGGTGGCAAGTTACTCGGTTTTCTCGTTTCCAAATGAGGAATCGACGCTAACCCAGAAAAAATTGGCACTATACTCCGAATGAAACGCCCCGTGCGGGTGCACGATGTCCAGAAGCTTACTGGATGCTTGCCCGCATTAAGTCGATTCATCTCACGACTCGGTGAAAAGGCATTGCCTCTTTACCGACTGATGAAGAAGGCAGACAAGTTCGAGTGGACTCCAGAAGCTGATACAGCGTTTGCCGAGCTAAAAGCTCTGCTCTCCACCCAGCCGGTGCTTGCTGCTCTAGTCAGCAAAGAGCCTCTGTTGCTTTATATTGCAGCCACAGGACAAGTCATTAGTACAGTACTTACGGTCGAGCGGGAAGAAGAAGGGAAAGCCTTCAAAGTTCAGCGCCCAGTGTACTATCTGTCTGAAGTTTTGACTCCATCAAAGCAACGATATCCTCATTATCAGAAGCTTGTGTATGGGATCTACATGACCACGAAGAAGGTTGCTCATTATTTCTCTGATCATTCCATTACAGTCGTCAGCGACGCTCCACTTTTAGAGATTCTGCACAACAGGGATGCAACTGGTCGAGTGGCTAAATGGGCGATTGAACTTCTTCCCCTTGATATCAAGTTTGAGGCAAAGAAAGCCATTAAGTCCCAAGCAATAGCAGATTTCCTTGCCGAGTGGATTGAACAACAGCAGCCGACTCAAGTTCACTCGGAGCATTGGACCATGTTCTTTGATGGCTCTAAGATGTTGAATGGTTCCGGTGCTAGGGTTGTCCTGGTTTCCCCCAGAGGAGATAAGCTCAGATATGTGCTCCAGATTCACTTTGATTCCTCCAACAATGAGGCAGAATACGAAGCCCTTTTGTATGGGTTGCGCATGGCCATTTCACTCGGCGTCCATCGCCTTATGGTCTATGGCGACTCGGATTTGGTGATCAACCAAGTGATGAAGGAGTGGGACGTTAGAAGCCCAACCATGACTGGATACTGCAATGCAGTGAGGAAGCTGGAAAAGAAGTTTGAGGGGTTAGAGCTCCATCATATACCCCGACTGAAAAATCAAGCGGCTGATGATCTGGCAAAGATAGGTTCCAAGAGAGAAGCCATTCCGAGTGGTGTGTTCTTGGAGCATATCCATACTCCGTCAGTCAAAGAAGATCCTTTCACTGAAGAAGCTCCACAGCCCAAGAGTGCCACAGATTCGACTGAAGTTGAGGTCCCAGTGGTGGTCGACTTGGTCATGGAGGTTTTAGTAATCACTCCCGACTGGACAGTTCCATACATCGCATATATTCTGAGAAAATAGCTCCCGGAGGACGAAGAAGAGGCTAGACAGATCGTCCGTCGATCCAAGGCCTTTATCGTGATCAAAGGACAGTTGTACAGAGAGAGCGCGACTGGAGTTGGTCAGAAGTGCATAACGCCAGAAGAAGGTCGAATCATCCTTGATGATATCCACTCGGGGACCTGTGGCCATCATGCGTCCTCTCGGACCATCGTAGCAAAAGCATACCGAGCCGGATTTTACTGGCCAAGGGCGAATGAGATGGCAAAGGAGATAGTGGACAAGTGCGAGGGATGTCAGTTTTACTCCAACATGTCACACAAGCCTGCGTCAGCTCTGAAGACCATACCACTCGTCTGGCCCTTCGCAGTATGGGGGTTGGATATGGTGGGCCCCTTGAGGATAGGTCGAAGCGGTTTCACGCATGTACTGGTAGCAGTCGACAAGTTCACCAAGTGGATTGAGGCTAAACCCATCAAGAACCTTGATGCCGGTACTGCTGTTAGCTTCATCAGGGAACTAATATTCAGATATGGAGTCCCGCACAGCATCATCACAGACAATGGATCAAACTTTGACTCGGAGGAATTCAGAGAGTTCTGCACATCTCAAGGCACACGAGTCGACTATGCTTCGGTCGCCCATCCACAGTCAAATGGACAAGCGGAGCGAGCCAATGGCTTGATCCTCAAAGGGTTGAAACCCCGACTGATGCATGACCTTAAGCATGTGGCTGGAGCATGGGTCGATGAACTTCCCTTGGTGCTTTGGGGTCTGAGGACCATGCCTAATCGGTCGACCGGAAGGACTCCTTTCTTCTTGGTCTATGGAGCTGAAGCCGTTTTGCCGAGTGATCTATTCCACAATGCTCCTCGTGTTGAGCTCTACAACGAGGCTGAAGCAGAACAAGCGCAGCAAGATGCAGTCGACCTTTTAGAGGAGGAAAGAGAAATGGCTCTGATCCGATCGACCATCTATCAACAGGACTTGCGTCGCTTCCACGCTAGAAACGTGAAGAGTCGAGCCTTCCAGGAAGGAGATTTAGTTCTCCGAGTGGATCAACAGAAACAACACAAGCTTGCTCCCTCTTGGGAAGGACCCTTCATTGTCACCAAGGTTCTCCACAACGGAGCGTACCGTCTCTACAACGTCAAGCACAATATCGACGAGCCCCGAGCTTGGAACGCGGAGCTACTCCGCCCATTTTACACTTAAGTTTTCACTCGGATGAGTTGTAATAAAAGTACTTCTGTAGTCCATGTTTTACAAGACAATAGTGTCGTAATTTCCCCAATGATTTTTGTCACTTTTATTTATTCAGTAAAACTTCCCCCTCAGTGGGTGGCTTAGCTGCGAATAAGTTTCGCCTAAGTTTGTAAAAAAAATCCTTACCGAGTGGTGAGCCAGACTCTCACTCGGGGGCTTAGCTGCGAATCTGTTTCGCCTAAGTTTCAATTAAATCCTACCGAGTGGTGAGCCAGACTCCCACTCGGGGGCTTAGCTGCAGTCCAAGTACTCGCCTAAGTTTGAATAAAATCCTACTGAGTGGTGAGCCACCCACTCCGGGGCTTAGCTGCAGTCCAAGTACTCGCCTAAGTTTCAATAAAATCCTACCGAGTGACGAGCCAGACTCTCACTCGGAGGCTTAGCTGCAGTCTAAGCACTCGCCTAAGTTCAAATTCGACGTGCGCTCACAAGGAGGACGAGGTGCAGGTCGACTGCGACCCTCTCCTCTGAGCTACGCCACAAGTACAACGTGCGCTTGCAAGAAGGACAAGGTGCAGGTCGACTGCGACCCTCTCCTCTGAGCTACGCCACAAGTACAACGTGCGCTCACAAGGGGGACGAGGTGCAGGTCGACTACGACCCTCTCCTCTGAGCTACGCCACAAGTACAACGTGCGCTCGTAAGGAGGACGAGGTGCAGGTCGACTGCGACCCTCTCCTCTGAGCCACGCCACAAGTACAACGTGCGGTCGCAAGGAGGACGAGGTACAGGTCGATTGCGACCCTCTCCTTCGAGCTACGCCACAAGTACAACGTGAAAATCCTACTGAGTGGAGAGCAGACCTCCCACTCGGGGGCTTAGCTGCAGGCCAGTGCCCGCCTAAGTTATAAAAATCCTACCGAGCAGAGAGCAAACCTCCCACTCGGGGGCTTAGCTGCAGCCCAGTGTTCTCCTAAGTTATAAAAATCCTAACTGAGTGGAGAGCAAACCTCCCACTCGGGGGCTTAGCTGCAGCCCAGTGCTCGCCTAAGTTATAAAAATCCTACCGAGTGGAGAGCAGATCTCTCACTCGGGGGCTTAGCTGCAGCCCAGTGCTTGCCTAAGTTTTGAAAATCCTACCGAGTGGAGAGCAGACCTCTCACTCGGAGGCTTAGCCGCAGCCCAGTGCCTGCCTAAGTGAATTGGGGAACAAGTCGATTGCAATGGGCACCTCGCTTTAACCTGCAAAAGACATCTCAAGCAAAATGCAAGCATATTCAAACATCGAATCCAAGTTCAGATAGATACCTAACGGAACCGAAAGTGCTCAGGCGCTAGGCCTGTTAAGGTTTATCGGTTACAAAATCACTTGGCATACCGAGGCAAATTTAAAATGTCGAGCTCAAGAAGTTTTTTACCCCTCCTGTGGAGGGCTGGAAGGTGCAACAAATTCATCAAGGTCGATTCCATCCGCGATCCGAGTGGCAGCGGCGATGAAAGTCTCCATGAAAGACCGGAAATCATGCTTCTTGGTGTTAGCCACCCGAAGAGCCGCTAGCTTGTCCTCTCGCGCATCCTTGCAATGGACTCGGGCCAGACACAGGGCGACATCTGCACCGCACCTGGCAGAAGACTTCTTCCACTCCTGCACTCAACCAGGGACTGTGTTTAGTCGAGTCATCAGAGACTCGAGGTCATTTTGGAGCGTCTCCCTGGGCCAGAGCATAGTGTTGATGCGGGAAGTGGCGACCTTCAGCCTTGCAAGATAGTCAATGACATCAGCAACACGAGACTTGAGCCGGAACACGTTCATGGCGACTTCATCATTCACCGGAGAGTTGATGGGGTCCAGGTTTGGTTCCAGTCGACCAGTCTCCTCTTCAAAGTTTTGGCAAAATTCTGCAAGCACAACCACCGAGTCAAGACAACAGTCGAATGGAAAGATCACTGTAAAAGTACTTGCTTGGTGCAAAGGTTTACCTTCAAGCATGAGGAACAGCTTCTTGGCGAGTCTGCCCAGATAAGCCTCCAGATCTTTCTTCTTCCCCACCAACTCACTGGCTTTGTCGTTTAGGGCAATCTTGTCGCTTTTCAGTCGACTCACTTCTTTTTTGGCAATATCAAGAGCAGCTTTCAAATTGGTGTTTTCTTCTTCAAGCCTGGTGACCGAAGCCAGCTTCTCGTCTGCGAGCCTGGTCTTCTCCAAAGCTGTCTTCTGCATCTCAGCTAGCTCAAGGTCTTTCTTCTTCTGGGCCTCCTTCACTTTGCCTGCAAAGTTACAGCAAGATCAGACTTTGAAACAAATGAGAGGCAGAAGCGGTCGTCGAGGCCTCACCAAACATACCTTTGGTCTCCTCCTTTGCCTTCGCCAAATTCTCCTGGACCAGCTTTAGATCAAGCTCGAGTTGGATATGTTTGTTCTCCAACTCGGTGTAACGAGCCGCCAGGTCACAGGATTTCTACGAAGAACCAATCGACAAAATGTCAAAGATCATTCACTTCCGAGTGACCAAGGAAAAATCATACGTTTCTAAGACTACAGCCGAATACAAACATTCGACCGTAGTCTCGGGGACTACACCCAGTGGGTGCACTCAGCGTGCCCCCACTAGTTCTATCAAGATAGAGTCGACCAGTCGACCAACCAAAAAAAACAGGACATATTCTTCAGACTGTAGTCTACTGCCAGCAGTCGACCACAGTCTCGGGGACTACACCCAGTGGGTGCACTCAGCGTGCCCCCACTGGTTTGAGAAATCCATTCGACCTAGTCGAATGAAGGAAGAACTTAACTTATAAAGCCTATGGTCGACTGCCAGCAGTCCACCATAGCCTTGGGGACTACACCCAGTGGGTGCACTCAGCGTGCCCCCACTAAACCGGGATTTTAATCGACACACCCAGTGGGTGTAGGACTACTACGGATTTCGGAAAGAAGAATTTTCAGAGATCATATCCTAACAGAACAGGCGATGACCGACTGACCTGAACGTTGCTTTGAAGAGCGGAACTGGCATCATAGGCTGCCTGGCTAGCCTCCCAGATGGCCTTCACCTGCTCCATCATGACTCCCGCCTGGGGTATCGCTTCTTTTGCAGCGCTGGTTTGGTCCTCTGGGACGTAGTGGGTCGAGAAGAGTGAAGGTTGTGTGGCACTCGACGACGCGGGTTGAGCACTCGTCAACGGCACCGCGAAAGATACGGTGTGCCGAGTGGTGTTCTCCCCCTCTGCGACCAATGTCTCGGGTGCTGGCACGTCCTG
The DNA here is from genome assembly GCA_963921465.1 of Triticum timopheevii. Lineage (NCBI taxonomy): Eukaryota > Viridiplantae > Streptophyta > Magnoliopsida > Poales > Poaceae > Triticum > Triticum timopheevii. The sequence continues at coordinate 240,446,902 of OY997268.1, forward strand.
AGTCATCCTCCCAGCAGACGCTTTCCTGCTCCTCCTATGCTTCAGCGGTTCCTCATCGTCGTCGTCATCAGGAAGGGTGATAACGACATTGGATGGAGCTGCAGAAAAGAATCAGAATTATAGACTAAGAGCCAATCAACTAAAAGACAGAATTACGAGTCATACCAGGTTTTGAAGTGGCAGCGTCTTCCATCTCACGATCGTCAGCCTTAGCCGAGGTGTCAGAAGTAGCAGCACTGCGATTCCAAAAGACAGTCGGTTGATTTATGAGTCGACCAAAGATAAGTTCATGGGGAACGGAAAAAGTCAAGTAACATCATTACCCTGAGATAGTGGGGATCGACACCTTCATCTTCGGCAAGACCTTCGCCGGCTTCGATGGCGCCATTCGAGACTGCTTCGGAGCCTTCTCAGTCGGCGCCGGAGAAGTGGTCCGAGGGCGCTTGGTCGACTGCGTAACAACCGCGACCCCCTTGCCACGTTCAGTCGCATGGTCATGGGCAAGCTTCGATCGCCTTTCCGAGCGAGGCGGTGCAACTTCCTCATCTTCCTCCTGTTCTTCCTCCCCATCAGAGTCATCATCGTCATCATCGTCAGCAGTGTCTGAATCCCAGTCCTCCTGGCTTTCACCCCCACTACCTTCTCCCTCTTCAGTCGGCGTCTGAGCTCCATTGGGCATCGAGTATAGTTCGGTGAGGGCCTGACAGACAGCAAAATAAAGATCAATCGACCGATTTACAGCGAAAGCAGAATAAGGATTGCAAGATCACAATTGGAAATAAAGTGGGCATACCTTGTCTGGAGTGCTAGAATGGTCGAGTGGCGGAATCCTCCTGGCTCCTCGAGGGTTGTCTTTGTTCCCTGTGACCGCAGCCATCCACCTCTCCAGCATGGCGTCGTCGACTGCTTCTGGATGGACCCGATGATGGATTCATGTACCTAGGGTAGGGTCATAGGCCTGACCTAAATGTCCTACCCAAGGACACCCTTAGAAGAGATCACCTTCCAGTCGACCAACGAGGAACCCACTCGACTGACTAGAAGGACTCGACCATGGAGATTCACTCGACCACCAGAAGGTCAGAAGGCACTCTACACTGCAACGGCCTGTAATTGAATAGACTTAATGATAGTTAAGGCACTTTATGTGGGGCGTTACCAGTAACGTCCCAGACTTAATGTACTTAAACCCCTTCATTATGTGGGCTGGCAGGGGTCCTGGCGCACTCTATATAAGCCACCCCCCTCCACAGGCAGGGGGGTTCGCATTCTTGTAACACCTATACACATAATCCACTCGACCGCCTCAGGGCTCCGAGACGTAGGGCTTTTACTTCCTCCGAGAAGGGCCTGAACTCGTACATCACTTGTGTTTACAACCTCTCCATAGCTAGGACCTTGCCTCTCCATACCTACCCCCACTCTACTGTCAGACTTAGAACCACGACAGTTGGCGTCCACCGTGGGGCCGGTGTTTTAGCGATTTTGTGGAGAAGTTGCGGTATTTCCGAGTACTTTCATCATGATGACTGCTGGGGTTTTGGTCGAGGGGCGCGAGATCCGTCTTGGCGCTCTCACCTTTGTTGCCGACGACTCCGCGTGGCTCCAGGAGGCTCCACTCGACGTTGATGCGCTCCCCGTCCGCGGTGCGACGCATTTTCGCGCATGTGTCCGCGGCGTTCTGCTACGGCAACCGTCGGCCCCCTATCGGTCGACTCCTTTATCGGTCACCCGTCCGGTCTCCCACCAGCGCAAGCGCTCTAGTCGGTCGAGGCTTCAGCGGTGGGTGAAGCACACGGTGGCTCGCCAGACGGCCATCGCACAAGTTGCGGCAATCGAGCCCGATGAATCTCTCTACGACCTGTTCGATCTGTCGACTGGCTCCGTAGAGACTGCATCCGAATGCGATAGCAGTGAGCCAGCGGCGGAAATTCTCATGGTCGACGGGCCCCGCAGTCCTCCCGGCTTCGCCCATGGTGGCGGAGCGGGCGGTGGAGGTGACCCCGCACAAGACCACGAAGAGTACCATCCCAAGACACTCGACTCTCTGCAGAGAGAAGAGCTTCGCCGCTGGAACATGGATGCCCTGCATACTCCCATTGCGGGAGAAACCCCCGAGGTTCGCGCCTTGGAGGAGGCACGTTTGGCCAATGTGGCTGAACGCGCTTGTCTGGAGAACCTTCAGCGAGCACTCGACGAGCGCGCGCGGCGACGAGTTCCCGAAGCCAGTCGACGTCGACTCTTCCCGCCGACTCAGGTATACCGCACGCCAATTCAGATTTTAGCAGCTGCAACCCGTATAGCAGAGTCCATCCAGCCTTCACAGTCGGAAGCTGGGAGAGGCTTGATGCAGATCAGAGATTTGCTCCGAGCAGCAGGGGACCAGAACTCAGCCTTGTCGCAGTCGCGCAACAGAATTCATAGTCGATCCGTCGCTGCGAATACGGTTCAGTCGGCTCACAGTCCTAGATCGCCTCCGCGGCGGGAAGGGCGCGACAACCGGCGAGATCAGTATGGAGACCGACACGGCCGAGATGACAGGCGTCGAGTGCCCGTTTCCCCTCCGAGGGAAGGGTCTTACGCTCCTCGGCGACAGGATGACAGGCGTCAGTTCAGTGCGGGGCGAAGAGTCCCAGTCGACCCCAGGGAACCAGGCTTCGACGCGCGATCCATTATCGTGCAAGGCTTGGTCGACCGGAACAGAGCCCATCGAGGTGGACCCGAGAGAGATGCACCCACGAGCAGTCGCGTACATGTTTCTGGTCCAGAGTGTTTTAGCAGGGCTATCAGAGCCGCAGTGATTCCCCCCAATTTCAGGTTGGCGACAGGAATCAGCAAATTCACTGGGGAGTCCAAGCCTGAAACTTGGCTTGCGGACTACCGAGTGGCTGTTCAGATTGGTGGTGGGAATGACGAGGTGGCCATGAAGCATTTGCCCCTCATGCTGGAAGGTTCAGCCAGAGCGTGGTTGAATCAGTTACCTCCTAGTAGTATTTACACTTGGGAAGATTTGTCTCGAGTGTTCGTCAGAACTTTTGAAGGAACTTGCAAGCGACCAGCTGGTTTGACAGAGCTACAAGTTTGTGTGCAGAAGACCAATGAGACTTTCAGAGAGTACATTCAGAGGTGGATCACTCTGCACCATACTGTGGAAAATGTGTCTGATCATCAAGCAGTTTGCGCCTTCAAAGATGGCGTCAAGAACAGGGAATTGAGTCTGAAGTTTGGTCGAACCGGGGACATGACCCTGAGTCGAATGATGGAGATTGCTACCAAGTACGCCAACGGCGAGGAAGAGGACCGACTCCGAAGTGGCAAGTATAAGCCAAGTCAGTCGGAGAAGGGAAATTCCAGTCGGAAACAGAAGCGGAAAGCCGAGCCAGCAGCTCCTGGAGAGGCCCTGGCCGTGACTCAGGGAAAGTTCAAAGGGAAGCCAAAAGGATCCTGGAATCGTAAGAAAGTAAAGGATAAAGAAGGAAACTACGTGATGGATATGCCATGCCACATCCACACGAAGAAAGATGAAGAGGGCAACATCATTTACCCAAAGCACACCACTCGCCAGTGTCGACTCCTGATCCAGCAGTTTCAGGGAAAACAGTCTAAGGACAAGGAGAAGGAGTCAGACAAGGCCGGAGACAAAGAGGACAGTGAGGAAGAATATCCGCATGTCAACTCTACTCTGATGATCTTCGCGGATGTGGAAAGCAAGAGTCGACTGAAAGTCATTAACCGTGAGGTAAATATGGTTGCCCCAGCAAAACCAAGTTATCTGAGATGGTCCCAAACACCCATCACATTCGACCAATCTGATCATCCGACTCATATTGCCACCCCTGGGAGGCAAGCTTTGGTGGTCGATCCAGTTGTCGAAGGCACTCGACTGACGAAAGTGCTGATGGACGGTGGTAGTGGGCTGAACTTGTTGTATGCAGACACACTGAAAGGAATGGGCATCCCGATGTCCCGACTGAGCACCAGCAACATGAGTTTCCACGGAGTCATACCAGGGAAGAAAGCCGACTCACTCGGCCAAATAGCTCTGGACGTGGTTTTTGGCGACTCAAAGCATTTTCGCAAGGAAAAGTTGACCTTTGAGGTTGTGGATTTTCAGAGCGCGTACCACGCCATTTTGGGGAGGCCCGCCTATGCACAGTTCATGGCTCAACCATGTTACGTGTACCTCAAACTGAAAATGCCAGGTCCCAAAGGAGTGATCACTGTCACTGGCGATCGGAAAAAGGCAGAAGAGTGCTTTCAGAAGGGCTCGAAGATTGCCGATTCCCAGGTGACAGCGGTCGAGTTCGAAGAATACAAGCAAAACGCAGATCCGAGTGATTTGTTGCGATCCAAGAAACCAGCCATAGAATCTGCATTTTAGTCGTCTGGTGAGACGAAGCCTGTTCACATTCACCCGACCGACCCCAATGCAGCCCCGACCCACATCTCCACGACACTCGACCCGAAATAGGAAGAAGCGCTCATCCAGTTCCTCCGTGAGAACTGGGAAATTTTTGCATGGAAGCCAGCTGACATGCCAGGTGTTCCCAGGGGACTGGCTGAGCATCGCCTCAGAGTCGACAAATCAGCAAAACCAGTCAAAGAGCATCTTCGGCGGTCCGCCGTCCAGAAGAGAAAAGCTATTGGTGAGGAAGTGGCTCGACTGTTGGCGGCAGGATTTATCCGAGAGATATACCACTCCGAGTGGCTCGCTAATGTCGTCATGGTTCCCAAGAAGGACAACTCACTCCGCATGTGCATTGACTTCAAGCACATCAATCGGGCCTGCCCGAAAGATCATTTTCCTCTCCCTCGCATAGATCAAATTGTTGACTCGACCACGGGATGTGAGAGATTGTCTTTTCTAGACGCATATTCCGGGTATCATCAGATCCGTCTGTATGGACCCGACGAAATAAAAACAGCTTTCATCACTCCATTCGGGTGCTTCTGCTATATCACCATGCCATTCGGCCTCAAGAATGCCGGAGCCACATTTATGCGAATGATTCAGAAGTGTCTTCTCACTCAAATCAATCGGAATGTGGAAGCGTATATGGATGATATCGTCGTTAAGTCGCGAAAAGGTTCCGACCTGCTTGCTGACCTCGCCGAAACATTTGCCAACCTTAGAAGGTATGATATCAAGCTCAATCCATCGAAGTGCACATTCGGAGTTCCTGGTGGAAAGTTACTTGGTTTTCTCGTTTCCGAGTGAGGGATCGACGCTAATCCAGAGAAGATCGGCACTATTCTCCGAATGAAACGCCCTGTGCGAGTGCACAATGTCCAGAAGCTTACTGGATGCTTGGCCGCATTAAGTCGATTCATCTCACGACTCGGTGAAAAGGCATTGCCTCTTTACCGACTGATGAAGAAGGCAGACAAGTTCGAGTGGACTCCAGAAGCTGATGCAGCGTTTGCCGAGCTAAAAGCTCTGCTCTCCACCCAGCCGGTGCTTGCTGCTCCAATCAGCAAAGAGCCTCTGTTGCTTTATATTGCAGCCACAGGACAAGTCGTCATTACAGTACTTACGGTCGAGCGGGAAGAAGAAGGAAAAGCCTTCAAAGTTCAGCGCCCGGTGTATTATTTGTCTGAAGTCTTAACTCCATCCAAGCAGAGATATCCTCATTATCAGAAGCTTGTGTATGGAATATACATGACCACGAAGAAGGTTGCTCATTATTTCTCTGATCATTCTATCACAGTCGTCAGCGACGCCCCACTATCAGAGATTCTGCACAACAGAGATGCAACTGGTCGAGTGGCGAAATGGGCGATTGAACTTCTTCCCCTTGATATCAAGTTTGATGCAAAGAAAGCCATTAAGTCCCAGGCAATAGCAGATTTCCTCGCCGAGTGGATTGAACAACAGCAGCCGACTGAAGTTCACTCGGAGCATTGGACCATGTTCTTCGATGGCTCTAAGATGCTGAATGGTTCTGGTGCTGGGGTTGTTCTAGTTTCCCCCAGAGGAGATAAGCTTAGGTATGTGCTCCAGATTCACTTTGATTCCTCCAACAATGAGGCAGAGTATGAGGCCCTTTTATATGGATTACGCATGGCCATCTCACTCGGCGTCCGTCGCCTGATGGTTTATGACGATTCAGATTTAGTGGTCAACCAGGTGATGAAGGAGTGGGACGTGAGAAGCCCAGCCATGACTGGATACTGCAATGCAGTGAGGAAGCTGGAGAAGAAGTTCGAGGGGTTGGAGCTCCATCACATCCCCCGACTAAAAAATCAAGCAGCAGATGATCTGGCAAAGATAGGTTCCAAAAGAGAAGCCGTTCCGAGTGGCGTGTTTTTGGAGCATATACACACTCTGTCAGTTAAAGAGGATCCCTTCACAGAGGAAGCTCCACAGCCCAAGAGCGCCACAGATCCGACTGAGGTTGAGGTCCCAGCAGTGGTCGACTTGGTCATGGAGGTTTTAGTGGTCACTCCCGACTGGACAATTCCCTATATCACGTATATCCTGAGAAAAGAGCTCCCAGAGGATGAGGAAGAGGCTCGGCAGATCGTCCGTCGATCCAAAGCCTTTACCGTTATCAAAGGACAGCTGTATAGAGAAAGCCCGACTGGGGTTGGTCAAAAATGCATAACGCCAGAAGAAGGTCGAATCATTCTCAATGATAACCACTCGGGGACCTGTGGTCACCATGCGTCCTCTCGGACCATTGTAGCCAAAGCATACCGAGCTGGATTTTACTGGCCAAGGGCGAATGAGATGGCAAAGGAAATAGTGGACAAGTGCGAAGGATGTCAGTTCTACTCCAATATGTCACACAAGCCCGCGTCAGCTCTGAAGATCATTCCACTCGTCTGGCCGTTTGCAGTATGGGGGTTGGACATGGTCGGTCCCTTGAGAACAGGTCGAAGTGGTTTCACGCACGTACTGGTCGCAGTCGACAAGTTCACGAAGTGGATTGAGGCTAAACCAATCAAGAATCTTGACGCCGGTACTGCGGTTACCTTCATCAGAGAGCTGACGTTCAGATATGGAGTCCCGCACAGCATCATTACGGATAATGGGTCGAACTTTGACTCGGAAGAATTCAAGGATTTCTGCAATGCTCAAGGCACACGAGTCGACTACGCTTCGGTCGCTCATCCGCAGTCGAATGGACAAGCAGAGCGAGCCAATGGCTTAATCCTCAAGGGTTTAAAACCCCGACTGATGCGTGATCTCAAGCACGCGGCTGGAGCATGGGTCGATGAACTCCCTTCGGTGCTTTGGGGTTTGCGGACCACACCCAATTGGTCGACCGGAAGAACTCCATTCTTTTTGGTCTATGGAGCTGAAGCAGTCTTGCCGAGTGATCTTCTTCACAATGCTCCTCGAGTTGAACTCTACAACGAAGCAGAAGCTGAGCAAGCGCGTCAGGACGCAGTCGACCTTCTAGAGGAAGAAAGGGAGATGGCTCTGATCCGATCGACCATCTATCAACAGGACTTGCATCGCTTTCACGCCAGGAATGTGAGGGGTCGAGCCTTCCAAGAAGGAGATCTAGTTCTCCGAGTGGATCAGCAGAAACAGCATAAGCTCGCTCCTTCTTGGGAAGGACCCTTCATCGTCACCAAAGTCCTCCACAACGGGGCATATCGTCTCTACAACGTCGAACACAATATCGAAGAGCCCCGAGCTTGGAATGCGGATCTGCTCCGCCCGTTTTACACTTAAAGTTTTCCACTCGGATGAGTTGTAATAAAATACTTCTGTAGTTCATGGATTTCGAAATAATAGTGCCATAATTCCTTCATAATTTTTGTCACTTTTTATCCCCCAGCGGGTGGCTTAGCCGCGAATCCGTTTCGCCTAAGTTTGTACAAATCCTACCGAGTGGTAAGCCAGACTTCCACTCGGAGGCTTAGCCGCGAATCCGTTTCGCCTAAGTTATAAAAATCCTACCGAGTGAAGAGCAAAACTCTCACTCGGGGGCTTAGCTGCAGCCCAGCGCTCGCCTAAGTTATAAAAAATCCTACCGAGTGAAGAGCAAACCTCTCACTCGGGGGCTTAGCTGCAGTCCAAGTACTCGCCTAAGTTATAAAAAATCCTACCGAGTGAAGAGCAAACCTCTCACTCGGGGGCTTAGCTGCAGCCCAGCGCTCGCCTAAGTTATAAAAAATCCTACCGAGTGAAGAGCAAACCTCTCACTCGAGGGCTTAGCTGCAGCCCAGCGCTCGCCTAAGTTATAAAAAATCCTACCGAGTGAAGAGCAAACCTCTCACTCGGAGGCTTAGCTACAGCCCAGCGCTCGCCTAAGTTATAAAAAATCCTACCGAGTGAAGAGCAAACCTCTCACTCGGGGGCTTAGCTGCAGCCCAACGCTCGCCTAAGTTATAAAAAATCCTACCGAGTGAAGAGCAAACCTCTCACTCGGAGGCTTAGCTACAGCCCAGCGCTCGCCTAAGTTATAAAAAATCCTACCGAGTGAAGAGCAAACCTCTCACTCGGGGGCTTAGCTGCAGCCCAGTGCTCGCCTAAAGAATAAGTCGACTGCAGTGGGCATCTTGCTGTGAACCTGCAAAGGACAATTCGAGCCAAGAGCAATCATATCCAAACATCAAATCCAAGTTTAGGTCGATACCTAAAGGAACCGAGAGTGCTCAGGCACTAAGCCTGTTAAGGTTTATCGGTTACAATTCCACTCGGCATACCGAGGCAAATTTAAAGTGTCGGGCTTAAAGAAAGTTTTTTACCCCTCCTGTGGAGGGCTGGAAGGAGCAACGAACTCGTCGAGGTCGATCCCGTCTGCGATCCGGGTAGCAGCAGCGATGAAAGTTTCCATGAAGGACCTGAAGTCGTGTTTCTTGGTGTTGGCCACTCGGAGAGCCGCCAGCTTCTCTTCTCGCGCGTCCTTGCAGTGGACTCGGGCCAGACACAGGGCAACATCTGCGCCACACCGAGCCGAGGACTTCTTCCACTCTTGCACACGGTCGGGGACCGCGTTTAGTCGAACCATCAACGACTTGAGGTCATTCTGAAGTGTCGCCCTGGGCCAAAGCGTCGAGTCGATGCGAGAAGTGGCAGCCTTCAGCCTTGCAAGATAGTCCACGACAGTTGCAACGCGGGACTCTAGTCGGAAGACATTCATGGCAACTTCATCATTCACCGGAGAATTGACAGGGTCAAGGTTCGGCTCCAACTGGCTAGTCTCTTCTTCAAAGTTTCGACAGAATTCTACAAGGACAAAACGCCGAATCAAGACAATGGTCAAATGGAAGCATCACAGTTGAAAATGTTGGTCGAGTGTAAAGGATTACCTTCGAGCATAAGGAACAATTTCTTGGCAAGACCACCTAGGAAGCCTTCCAGGTCATTCTTCTTCCCAATCAACTGGTTGATCTTCTCGGTCAAGGTAGTCTTGTCAGTTTTCAGTCGGTCGACATCCTTGGTGGCAATCGCCAGAGCAGCTTTCAGATTGGTATTTTCCTGTTCAAGCTTGGTGACTGAAGCTAACTTCTCGTCAGCAAGCTTGGTCTTCTCAGCTAGCTTAAGGTCCTTCTTCTTCTGGGCCTCCTTCACCTTGCCTGCAAGTTACAGCAAAGTCAGATTTTGAAACAAATGGAAGGAAAAAGGAGTCGTCGAGGTCTCACCGAACATACCTTTGGTCTCCTCCTTTGCCTTCGTCAGATTCTCCTGCACCAGCTTCAGATCCAGCTCGAGCTGAATGTGCTTCTGCTCCAGTTCGGTATAGCGAGCCGCAAGGTCACAGGATTTCTACGAAGAACCAATCGACAAAATATCAAAGATAATTCACTTCCGAGTGGATAAGAGAAAATCACACGTTTCTAAGACTACAGTCGAAGGCAAGCATTCGACCGTAGTCTCGGGGAATACACCCAGTGGGTGCACTCAGCGTGCCCCCACTAATTCTGTTCAAGACAGAGTCGACCAGTCGACCCAAAAAAAAAATTGGGCCAAAGCGTCGAGTCGATGCGAGAAGTGGCGGCCTTCAGCCTTGCAAGATAGTCCACGACAGCTGCAATGCGGGACTCCAGTCGGAAGACATTCATGGCAACTTCATCATTCACCGGAGAATTGACAGGGTCAAGGTTCGGCTCCAACTGGCTAGTCTCTTCTTCAAAGTTTCGACAGAATTCTGCAACGACAAAACGCCGAGTCAAGACAGTGGTCGAATGTAAGCATCACAGTTGGAAATGTTGGTCGAGTGTAAAAGATTACCTTCGAGCATAAGGAACAATTTCTTGGCAAGACCACCCAGGAAGCCTTCCAGGTCATTCTTCTTCCCAGTCAACTGGTTGATCTTCTCGGTCAAGGTAGTCTTGTCAGTTTTCAGTCGGTCGACATCCTTGGTGGCAATCGCCAGAGCAGCTTTCAGATTGGTATTTTCCTGTTCAAGCTTGGTGACTGAAGCTAACTTCTCGTCAGCAAGCTTGGTCTTCTCAGCTAGCTCAAGGTCTTTCTTCTTCTGGGCCTCCTTCACCTTGCCTGCAAGTTACAGCAAAGACAGATTTTGAAACAAATGGAAGGAAAAAGGAGTCGTCGAGGTCTCACCAAACATACCTTTGGTCTCCTCCTTCGCCTCCGTCAGATTCTCCTGCACTAGCTTCAGATCCAGCTCGAGCTGAATGTGCTTCTGCTCTAGTTCCGTATAGCGAGCCGCAAGGTCACAGGATTTCTACGAAGAACCAATCGACAAAATATCAAAGATGATTCACTTCCGAGTGGATAGGGAAAATCATAGGTTTCTAAGACTACATCGACCGTAGTCTCGGGGACTACACCCACTGGGTGCACTCAGCGTGCCCCCATTGGTTCTATTCAAGACAGAGTCGACCAGTCGACCAAAAAAAAAATCTTCTTCAGACTGTAATCAACTGCCAGCAGTCGACCACAGTCTCGGGGACTACACCCAGTGGGTGCACTCAGCGTGCCCCCACTGGTTTCGGAAACTCATTCGCCCCAGTCGAATGATGAACAACCTTTACTTATAAAGCCTAAGGCCGACTGCCAGCAGTCGACCTTAGCCTTGGGGACTACACCCAGCGGGTGCACTCAGCGTGCCCCCGCTAACACGGAGTTTTTTATCGACACACCCACTGGGTGATTGCTATGGATTTCAGAAAGAAGAAGTTTTGATAGCATATCCTAACAGAACAGGCGGTGGTCGACTGACCTGAACATTGCTTTGAAGGGCGGAGCTAGCGTCATAAGCTGCTTGGCTTGCATCCCGGATGATCTTCACCTGCTCCATCATGATCCCCGCTTGGCGTATCGCCTCCTTAGCAGCGCTGGCCTGGTCCTCTGGGACGTGATGTGTTGTGAAGAGCGAAGGTTGTGCAGCACTCGACGAAGTGGGATGAGCACTCGTCAACGGCACCGCGAAAGACACGGTGTGTCGAGTGGGGTTCTCCCCCTCCGTGACCACAGTCTCGGGCGCCATCGCATCCTGGGTTGCCTTACCAGTAGACGCCTTCCTGCTCCTCCTGTGCCTCAGCGGTTCTTCATCCTCCTCATCATCATCTTCAGGAAGGGTGATAATGTCATTGGGTGGAGCTTTAGAAAAAGAATCAAATTTAGAAATCATGAGTCAGTCGACTAAGGACAGAATTGAGAGTATAGTACCAGGATTTGAGGTTGCTGCGTCCTCCATCTCATGGTCGTCAGCCTTGCCTGAGGTCTCAGAAGTTGCAGAACATACAGAAACAAATTCGACAAATATACAATAGAAGGCAGAGCAAATGTAGCTTGTCTGGAACGCTGTGATGGTCGAGTGGAGGAATCCTCCTGGATCCACGGGGATTATCCTTGTTCCCAGTGACCGCGGCCATCCATCTTTCCACCGTGGCGTCGTCGACTGCTTCCGGGTGGACTCGAGTCTCGTCTTCAGTTCCGCAGTACAACCACATGCAATGGCTCCGGAACTGAAGAGGCTGGATACGCCGCCGAAGGAAAACCTCCAGAAGGTCCATGCCAGTCACGCCGTCCCGAACCAACTGCACCACGCGATCCATCAACATCTTCACATCGGCTCTCTCCTCCGGAACCACCTTCAGAGAGGAGGGCTTGTTCACTCGGCTCATGGTGAATGGAGGGAGTCCACTCGACTACCCCGGCGTCGCCTCATTCTGGCAGTAGAACCAGGTCGACTGCCAGCCCCTGACCGACTCGGGAAGCGTCATAGCTGGGAAGGTGCTCTTATTCCTCACTTGAATTCCCAGGCCCCCGCACATTTGGACAACTTGGGTTTTCTCATCGCCTGGACTCGCCTTCTTCACGGTCTGAGAACGACACGTGAAGATGTGCTTGAACAAGCCCCAGTGCGGTCGACAGCCTAGGAAGTTCTCGCACATGGATACAAACGCACCAAGATACGCGATGGAGTTCGGAGTAAAGTGGTGGAGTTGGGCTCCAAAGAAGTTCAAAAAACCACGAAAGAAAACGCTCGGTGGAAGAGAAAATCCTCGATCGACATGAGTAGCCAGGAGCACACACTCACCCTCTTTCGGCTGGGGTTGCCACTCTTTTCCTGGAAGTCTTGCGACGTCGTGGGGGATCAGCCCGTCATCGGCCATGTCGAGGAGATCCTTCTCCCTGATGGTCGACTGGATCCAATCTCCCTGGACCCAGCCCTTCGGCAGGCGGGATCTCGACGAAGACCCGCTGCGGCTGGTGGATCTCCCCTTCGCCTTCTCCGCCGCCGACGCCTTCTCCGCCGCCGACGCCTTCTTTGCGCGCTCCAGCACCGCCGTCTTCTCCTTGACCATGGCTACCGGCGAGGTGCGCGAAGAAGAGCTTTGCGGAGGCGAAAGCGGGTGCGTTGGGCGGAGACGAGGAGAGCAGAGGAGAAAGAATGGAGCACTGTTCAGAAACCCTCACTAGTCGCATTTATAACATCCCTTCCGAGTGGATGACAGGTGGACCTGGTCAATCTAATCATATCCCGAAACAGTTGCATTGACACGATACGTGGCGGAAAAAGCGGCGCGGAGATCGAGGCGTCTATGTCCTGTCCCGTCCGAGCACCGTGGTTCGTTCCGCTTCACGCTCTTCCCCAAATTTTGTATCCCGTGGAATCTGCGAGCGGCAGGTCGGTCTGTCAGACGCGAGATTTCCTGCGATCCGTCGCTCGGGAACCGGCAAAGTCTAAAAGATCACTCGACGAAAGACAAGAATGGATCGAGTCGACTGAAGAAAATTTGCTCGTTATCAACAAAGAAGATCTTGGTCACGAACGATGCATAGCCAGTATACCAAAAATCAATCGGAAACAGCATCAACTCCTTCCTCATTCAAGCCTCAATCCATTCGGGGGCTAATGATGGATTCATGTACCTAGGGTCGACCGGATCCAATCTCCTTGGACCCAGCTGTGCGGCAGACGGGACCTTGACGAGGATCCGCCCCGGCTGGTCGCTCTCCCCTTCGCCTTCCCCTTCGCCGTTGCCTTCTTCGCGCGCTCCAGAGCCGCCGTCTTCTCCTTCACTATTGTTGCCGGCGAAGCGTTCGAGGAGCGATTGGGCGGAGGCGAGAGCGGGCACAGAGGGCAGAGGCGGAGAGGGCAGGGAGAAGAATGGGGAGATACTGTTCAAAACCCCTCGCCGGGCACCTTTATAAGAGCGCTTCTGAGTGGATGACAAGTGGGCCCAGGCAATCCAATCACATCCCGAAACAGTCACGCGTACGCGATACGTGGCGAAAAAGGTGGCGTGGGAATCGAGGCATCTATGCCCTATCCCATCCGAGCGCCGCGGTCCGCCCCGCTTCACGCGCTTCCCAAAATTCGGATCCCACAAAATCCATGAACGGCAGATCGATCTGTCAGACAAGAGATTTCCTGCGATCCGTCGCTCGGAGGTTGCTAAGTTCAAAAGTTCACTCGACGAAAGAAAAGAATGGATCAAGGCGACTGAAAGAAAAGTTGCTGATATCTACAAGGAGATCATTAATCCAAGACGGTACATGTCCAGAACACAAAAGCAGGTCAGAAATATTGTCAACTCCTTCCTCACTCGAACCTCGATCCATTCGGGGGCTAATGATGAAGTCATGTACCTAGGGTAGGGTCATAGACCTGATCTAAGTACCCTACCCAAGGACACCCTCAGAAGAAACTACTTTCCAGTCGACCAAGAGAGACTTCACTCGACGGACTCGAAGGACTCGACCATGAAGACTCACTCGACCACCAGAAGATCAAGAGCCACTCTGCGTCACAACGGTCTGTAATTAAGTAGTCTTTATGGCATTTAGGACACTTTATGTGAGGTGTTACCAGTAACGCCTAGACTTAATGTACTTTAAACCCTGCATTACTGAGGGCCAGAGGGGTCTGGCGGACACTATATAAGCCACCCCCTCCTTAGTGTAAAGGGTTCGCACCCCTGTAATCCATACACACATAATTCGCTCGACCGCCTCCGGGCTCCGAGACGTAGGGCTGTTACTTCCTCCAAGAAGGGCCTGAACTAGTACATCTCTTGTGTTTACAACTGCTCCATAGCTAGGACCTTGCCTCTTCATACCTATCCCCCACTCTACTGTCAGACTTAGAACCACGACACCGGCCTAAGCTGCAATCGCCCGGATACTCAAGTAAGCAGTCCTGTGTCCGGTCATACCGTCCGTTTATTTATCATAGATTTGCCCTTTAACCAGCTATCCCTTGAACAGGAGTGGATAGCGAAGGCAAAGCTGATACGGTGTCCGGCCCCCCTCCCTGAGATCGCGCCGGATCCCGTGTTAGTCAAGATGTTGGAGGTTGCGCCTTCGGAAGAGGGCGAAGGGGAGAATAGGAAAACTACCGCCTCTGCTAAGGAGGCTCTCAAGAAGGTGGGGATCGAGAATCCCTCCCTCCAGGGGGAGAAGCGGACCGCTTCTGAAGACCCGGAGGCTAAGGCCTCAAAGCGGGGGAAGAAATCTGCACCGGAAGGTCCTATGCTAGGAGAAGCCTCGGCCGCACTGTCTCCCCAAGGGAATCAGCCCTCCAGCAAGCCGTAAGTAGGAAAAGGGGAGTTTTGTAATAAGGGACATCCCTATTTTTATTTCTGATGATAACTGAAGTTTTTTCCTCGTAGTTCGGATCTCCGCCCTTCTCAGCTGAGCTCATCTTCGGGGGACCTTCGTCCGGAGATGATGGAGAGCGAGACGCCTCCATCTGCCGCGCCGTCAGGCGGGGCGGACGACCCTGAGGTGTCGTCGCGGAGGGTCTCCCCGAGTCCGGTGGGGCCGGAGAGTTCGGCACCAACTGGTGTACGGCCGGAGGAGCTGAAGGATCTGCTCTAGAGGGCGTCTATCTCAGAAGATCACCGTACATTAATGAGTACGGTAATTGAAAGAATTTCATCCGCTGAGAGCGGGTTGCATGAGGCCGTCAGAAGTTTGCTGACGGGGTTTGAGGTACGTAAAAATGACATACCTTTTAACAGTTTTGCACGTAGAGTGCGCCCTGTATAGATAGTAGCCCCTGAGACTCGGTACGTTGTCAGAAGTGACGGTGTGCCGAAGATCATAATCTCAGTGTTAAGATGTCGCTGTTCCTATTCAGGGGGCGGAGCGTTCGGTGGCCAGCCGGACTGATAGAGTTGCCAAACTGAAGCGGCAACTGGATGTTGCGGATGCGGACATCGCACTGGTTAATAAGCGACTTGACGAGTCACAAGGTGGGTGGTTTCTCCGCGGTCACCTGGTAAGGGAGCTGATGCCCATGCCTTACAACATGTATGCTTGATGCAGAATGCGCTGCTGCTATGGAGGACCTTCGGGCAGAGCTTGCTCGATCCAAGGAGCAAGCCAGAAGGAGTGATGCGGCTGCCTCGAAGGCAGCCGAAGAGCTAAAAGCCGAAAAGGCTGCTCACTACCGAAGCAGGGAGGAGATGGCCGGAATGGCCGTGAAGCTGAAGGATGCTATCGACCGCTGTGAGGTTCTTGAAAGAGAGCGCCAAGCGGAGCAAGAGGGCCTGAAGAAGGCCACCGCCGAAGCCAAGGATGCCCATTCTGCAATGCGGGCTATGAAGGAGGAGCTGCGTCAGGCCGGAGACATTACGGCTGGAAAGCCCTTCCTGCTGCGTAGGAAGTTCACGGATCCGAAGTATGGTCAGTTGGGCCAGTTGTTGGGTGTGGAGGATCCTTATCTGAATTTGGCGGCGAGTGCAGCGGACGCAGTCGTGCACTTCCGAAGCCAAAAGGATCATGAAATGGAAGAGCTTTTTTGGTCTCAATTCCATAGTCCGGAGCGTCCCCTTCCACTAACCGATCGGTTGGTTGAGTGGGCTGAGCTGAATAGGGTGTCCGGACTTGCCATGAAGGATGTCGTGGCTTATCTGTGGCCGGAAAGGCCCAAGCCGAAGAGTTATTTTGGCTTAGTGCAGCAATTCCTTGATGCGGTGCCGCATATCAAGGCGATGAAGCAGTCGGCATGCATAGAGGGTGCACGGATGGCTCTCGCTCGTGCAAAACATACTGGGCAGAGATGGATGCCACCGACATTGCATCCCGGGATTCGGACAGAAGCCGATTGCCCGCCGAGCACTATTTTGAGGAAGTCCTGCGGGGCGCTCGTTTAGTAGAGTCGCAGTGCTCGAAAAATGTTATGTTCAAATGACATGTATGATTTGTAAAACCATATTTATAATATAAGGTCTTCTTATACGTGTGCGTTCAAGTATTGAAATTTCTCCTGTGCGGCCGTTAATGTATATGTATATATAACCTGAAAGATGGCAGTCTTCGGCTTCAGCCCCCACGCACATGGTGCGGGGGTGTTTGCAAAAAAGCGCATTTTCACACTTAATCCAATGTCTTGGTCCTGTGAAGGAGGTGATAGCGTAGCAAATGAGGCAACCGGACTATAATGCTTTATCACTTTCACTTAGCCATAGGAGTTCGAAGGTGGGGCTACGATATAGCCCGTGGGGGCACTGCGGTCTTCCAAATTCGGAGCGCGTGTGTGCCTGACCGGGAAACGGTCCTTCGTCAAAGCGGAGGAATTCTAGACATTCCTGTAGTCGATCGAGTGGTTGACCAGTCTCTCGCTATATCATGACAGTCAGTTTTCGGCTTTCTCTACTGAGGTGCTCGCCAGGCCGAACCGGGGCACAATCGCAGTAGTTCTCCTGGTGCCGCGTTAGCCGATAATACGGAACGTAAGGCAGCAAAACACAGGAGCCGGGCAAACCCAACATTTGACCAAAGACATGATTCGGAGCTGATGCATATAAGGCCTAACTCGAGACGCCAAACACTCCCTAAGGTATTCGGTCTTTATGAAAACGGGCAGAACGATGCCCTAAGCCCCTAGTGCCCAGGTACGCGCGAAATCTTCTGACGCAGCCGGTGCCAAAACGTCAGCCTCCTCCTCGGTTATGGTAGGAAACCGGGGGATGTGTATCAACAAGAGACAGTAAAAAAGGTTTACGCAGGGTCTTAATCTGAAAAGAATCCTTGCGACGGGTCCCTGCTGGACGTCTGCGCCTGTGTCTCTGTTGTGCTGTATCCTGGACGGGTGTAGCACGTTGTTCATCTGTAAAAGAGAAGAACTTAGTTTGAAAAAAGATCGTGCGAAAAATGTATTTAAAACAGAGTATGATTTAAGAAATGAATAAAATTGAGCTTTATTGGCTCTCATTCTTCGTTCGTGCAGCCCCTTGTAAAGGGGGACGCGGTTAGGAAGTCCCTTGTTTATTTATGCCGGACTCGCCTAACCGTGTCCGGGGTCTGAATGACCTATTTTTGGGGCTTTGATCAGCAAGGCCAGATTAGTGTGTGGCTGTCAAGGCAGTCTCACGTTCTTCCGTGGTCGAGAACACTCGAAGTTACTTTTTAATGAGATGATGCCACGTGAAGTGTAAGAGAAGCGTAATGCTGTATTGCGTTAAAGCGGGCGAAAGCTTCGCGTCCCAATAGTGCTTGATGGCTACTTTTAAATGGGGCGATATGGAAGGTTAGCTTTTCGCGACGGAAGTTGTCGGGTGAACCGAACACAACTTCTAGTAGTAAGAGCCCGTACAATTGGCATAAGAGCCTGGTGTCACTCCTTTAAAGGAGGTGCTGCTATGGCGAATTTTGGTAGGGTCTGTCCCCATTCTGCAGATTGTGTCCTGGTATAGCAGGTTTATATCGCTGCCACCATCCATTAGGACTTGTGTAAACTGTAGTCCGTCGATTATAGGATCCAATACCAAAGCGGTCCATCCTGCGTTTCGAATACTTCTGGAGTAATCCTGATGGTCGAAAGTAATTGGTTTTGACATCCAATCTCCGGATTCCGCTGGGGTGGACCGTGCGGCACGTACTTTAGTAGATGCCTCCCTATTTCTTCTTGTTATCACTTGAAGGGAATTCACTGTTTTAACTTCTTGTGGGAAGTTCTTTTGTTTTCCGGCGCTTTGCTTGTGGGGTTCGTCATCGTCCTCGCTTGGTGTGTCGAGCCCCTTGTGTTCGGCGTTAAGTCGGCCGGATTGCTTGGAGACCCAACAATCTCTGTGGGTATGGTTTGCAGGCTTCCCGGGTGTACTGTGAATTTGCCATATCCTGTCCAAGATTTTGTTTAGGTTGGATAGCTCGTCACTGTTGTCCTTAATAGGCAGTGTTTTGTTGTTCGGCCGCGAGCTTTTGAACCCGGCGTCGACCGCCGTGTTCTTGGGGCCATTTTCTTTAGTCCGGCGCTGGTCTTTTCTGCGCCGTGGTTTCCCATTTCCATCCCTGACCTCGGATGTACTTGGGTCGCTGGTGCTGCATCTTGCCAGCCAGCTATCTTCTCCCACGCAAAAGCGGGTCATGAGGCTTGTTAGTGCGGCCATTGTCCTTGGCTTTTCTTGGCCGAGGTGTCTGGCGAGCCATTCGTCTCGGACGTTATGTTTGAAGGCTGCTAAGGCTTCAGCGTCCGAACAGTCGACTATTTGGTTCTTTTTGGTGAGGAACCTATTCCAGAATTTGCGGGCTGACTCTCCGGGCTGTTGAGTTATATGACTTAAATCGTCTGCGTCCGGAGGGCAGACATAAGTCCCCTGAAAATTTGCTCGAAACGCATCCTCGAGCTCTTCCCAACTTCCAATGGTATTTTCTAGAGGCTTTTGAGCCAATGCCGAGCTGGCCCTTTAAGCTTGAGGGGTAGGTATTTTATGGCATGGAGATCGTCTACTCTAGCCATATGTATGTGTAGGATATAATCCTCAATCCAGACTCCGGGGTCTGTTGTTCCGTCGTATGCCTCTATGTTTACGGGTTTGAATCCCGCTGGAAATTCATGATCTAGTACCTCATTGGTGAAACATAGGGGGTGTGCGGCGCCCCTGTATTTAGGTGTTCCGTTATTTTCGAACACTCGACGTGTTGTGTTGCTCCCTGGAGCCTTCTTTCTTGGCCCATAAATGGACCTGACTGGGCCGTCCTTTTTGCGAGGATTCTTATGTGGATCGTGTGCCGGCTTGTGTGCGGCGCCGCTTGCCTTCTTAACTTGTCATCTGGTCATCTATCCGACCAGGTGGCTTCTTTGTTTTTTGACTGTGGGGGCTCTACGGCCTCCTCATCAAATTCGGGCAACAGCTTGCACTTCGGGTAGCTCTTTGCTTGGTGACTATCGCCGTATTTGTCTGCGGTCTTGAGTACTTTGCTCCATCTCATTCTGAGTACGTCTTCCGCTGTCTTGAGCTTCCCCTTCTGCTTCTTCAAACTTCTTGCAGTGGTGTCTAGCCTTTTGTGGAGGTCCTGATGCTCAAGTGATGTGTTCGGCGTGAGATCGCCTGGACTGTTGCTTTCGCCGGGGATGGGTTGCTCGTCCAATTCATCCTGTTCGGACGGTTGCTTGGTGGCATGTTTGTCGTCCACTGGTTTGCCCTGCCCTTCGGCTGGGTCTTTATGGGCGTTGTTGTTATCGAGGCAGGACTTCGGGCGGCATTTGCGTCGCCGTTTTGGCTGTTTTTTGAGGGAATTATTCTTCGTCACGTCCCGTAGTTCCTCGTTATCGCTTCCTTTTGGTGTATCCACCATGTATACATCGTGAGTTGAGGTGGCTTTCCAGTGCCCCATAGGCGCTGGTTCTTGGTCGTCTCCGGCATCGTCGTCCATATCGTCGATGTCTTCGGAGTCGAAGTTCAACATGTCGGTTAAGTCGTCGACAGTGGCTACGAAGTGGGTGGTGGGTGGGCTTTGAATTTCTTCGTCGTCCGCATCCCAACCGTCCTGGCCATAGTCCGGCCAAGGCTCTCCTGACAAAGAGAGACACTTTAGCGAATTCAGAATGTCGCCAAAAGGCGAGTGCTGAAAGATGTCCGCAGCTGTGAACTCCATGATCGGCGCCCAATCGGATTCGATTGACAGGGGCGCAGGAGGTTCAGAGTCTGGCAAGGAGACCGGCACCTCGGAGTCACGAGCTTTACAAGGGACAGGGTCGGTATTCGGCTCCATCACCGTAAAGGTGGCAGCCCCCGAGGTGGTGTCTGGCCACCCATCCTCGATCGGCGCAGTTGGCTCCGAGTTAAGGGTCAGAGCGGGCTCTTGTGCGGCCTCCAGGGTACTGTCCGGCAGCAGAGCTAAATCATGCCCATCATGGCAGTGCGGCGCGCTCGGCTGTGGCTCGATCCGTCGAAGATCAAGTCTCTGCGGATGTCGGCCGTGAAGTTCAAACTTCCAAATCTGACCTGATGGCCAGGGGCGTAGCTTTCAATTTGCTCCAGATGGCCAAGTGAATTGGCCCGCAGTGCAAAGCCACCAAATACGAAGATCTGTCCGGGGAGAAAAGTCTCACCCTGGACCGCGTCGTTGTTGATGATCGAAGGAGCCATCGGGCCTATAGGTGACGACACAGAGGAACTCTCAATGAAAGCACCAATGTCGGTGTCAAAACCGGCGAATCTCGGGTAGGGGGTCCCGAACTGTGCGTCTAGGCAGATGGTAACAGGAGACAAGGGACACGATGTTTTTACCCAGGTTCGGGCCCTCTCGACGGAGGTAAAACCCTACTCCTGCTTGATTGATATTGATGATATGGGTAGTACAAGAGTGGATCTACCACGAGATCAAGGAGGCTAAACCCTAGAAGCTAGCCTATGGTATGATTGTTGTTCTGTCCTATGGACTAAAACCCTCCAGTTTATATAGACACCGGAGAGGGCTAGGGTTACACAAAGTCAGTTACAATGGTAGGAGATCTACATATCCGTATTGCCAAGCTTGCCTTCCACGCCAATGAAAGTCCCATTCGGACACGGGACGAAGTCTTCAATCTTGTATCTTCATAGTCTTGGAGTCCGGCCAATGATGATAGTTCGGCTATCCGGACACCCCCTAGTCCAGGACTCCCTCAGGAAGATCTTTGCACGCACCCCAGAGTTCGAACCTTAAGGGTTTTGCCGGAACCCGATATCCGACATTTGGCGCGCCAGGTAGGGGTGCGCCGGAGCACTCCCTTCCATTGACCAGCTCTCCATCGACACCGTGCTTCGCCCTCATGGCGGACAACGTGCCACCCGCTCCGGCTGCCGGCGCCGGCACTGGGGCCAGGGGGCTCTGAGCCTTGGCCCCCGCCTTGCGACAGGTGCAGTGGCCGAACAAGTTCAAGCCAGAGATGCCTTCGTGCTACGATGGCGCGACGGATGCGCTAGCTTTCCTGCTGGCGTATGAGGAGGCGGTCCTCAAGGCCCTGGGCGACGACAAGGTCATGGCTAACTGGCTTCCCATGGCCCTCACCGGCGTTCCACGCATGTGGCTGCTCCACCTGCCAACGGCTTCGGTGGCTTCCTGGGAGGAGCTGTGCAGCCTCTTCATCGCCCATTATGTTGCGACGGCGCCCTCGGTTGTCGCAACTATCCTGGGCGGCTCGCAAGCGCCACCCTCGAGCCGTCACGTCAAGTCGTTCGTCCGCCAGATCGGCACCGCCCTCAAGCGCCGCGAAGCCCCTCCGGGTTGGGAGGCACCCAAGGCCGACCTGACCTTCAGCTTGGACGATCACCCCGCCAACACCGCCTGCTCGGGTGCGCTCCCGATGCTGTGCACTTATACGTCTCCAACGTATCTATAATTTATGAAGCATTCATGCTATATTATTATCTATTTTGAATGTTTATGGGCTTCATTATACACTTTTATATTATTTTTGGGACTAACCTATTAACCGGAGGCCCAGCCCATATTGCTGTTTTCTTGCCTGTTTCAGTGTTTCGAACAAAAGGAATATCAAACGGAGTCCAAACGGAATGAAACATTCGGAAAAGTTATTTTTGGAACAGAAGCAACCCAGGAAACTTGGAGTGCAAGCCAGGGGAGCATCGAGGAAGCCACGAGATAGGGGGGCGCGCCCACCCCCCTGGGCGCGCCCTCCACTCTCGTGGGCCCCTCGAGGCTCCCCCGACCGACTTCTTTTGCCTATATAAGCCTACGTACCCTAAAACATCGATACAGAAGATAGATCAGGAGTTCCGCCGCCGCAAGCCTCTATAGCCACCAAAAACCTCTCGGGAGCCCGTTCCGGCACCCCGCCGGAGGGGGAACCCATCACCGGTGGCCATCTTCATCATCCCAGCGCTCTCCATGACAAGGAGGGAGTAGTTCACCCTCGGGGCTGAGGGTATGTACCAGTAGCTATGTGTTTGATCTCTCTCTCTCTCTCTCTCTCTCTCTCTCTCTCTCTCTCTCTCTCGTGTTCTCTCTATGGCACGATCTTGATGTATCGCGAGCTTTGCTATTATAGTTGGATCTTATGATGTTTCTCCCCCTCTACTCTCTTGTGATGAATTGAGTTTTCCTCTTGAAGTTATCTCATCGGATTGAGTCTTTAAGGATTTGAGAACACTTGATGTATGTCTTGCCGTGTTTATCTGTGGTGACAATGGGATATCACGTGCCACTTGATGTATGTTTTGGTGATCAACTTGCGGGTTCCGCCCATGAACCTATGCATAGGGGTTGGCACACGTTTTCGTCTTGACTCTCCGGTAGAAACTTTGGGGCACTCTTTGAAGTACTTTGTGTTGGTTGGATGAATCTGAGATTGTGTGATGCATATCGTATAATCATGCCCACGGATACTTGAGGTGACAATGGAGTATCTAGGTGACATTAGGGTTTTGGTTGATTTGTGTCTTAGGGTGTTATTCTAGTACGAACTCTTTAATAGATTGATCCGAAAGAATAACTTTGAGGTGGTTTTGTACCCTACCATAATTTCTTCGTTTGTTCTCTGCTATTAGTGGCTTTGGAGTGACTCTTTGTTGCATGTTTCGGGATTGTTATATGATCTATCTATGTTATTATTGTTGAGAGAACTTGCACTAGTGAAAGTATGAACCCTATGCCTTGTTTCCTAGCATTGCAATACCATTTACGCTCACTTTTATCATTAGTTACCTTGCTGTTTTTATATTTTCAGATTACAAAAACCTTTATCTACTATCCATATTGCACTTGTATCACCATCTCTTCGTCGAACTAGTGCACCTATACAATTTTCCATGGTATTGGGTGTGTTGGGGACACAAGAGACTCTTTGTTATTTGGTTGCAGGGTTGCTTGAGAGAGACCATCTTCATCCTACGCCTCCCACGGATTGATAAACCTTAGGTCATCCACTTGAGGGAAATTTGCTACTGTCCTACAAACCTGTGCACTTGCAGGCCCAACAACGTCTACAAGAAGAAGGT
The DNA here is from genome assembly GCA_963921465.1 of Triticum timopheevii. NCBI lineage: Eukaryota > Viridiplantae > Streptophyta > Magnoliopsida > Poales > Poaceae > Triticum > Triticum timopheevii. Next base: position 240,470,506 of record OY997268.1, read on the forward strand.
TGTGTAGTAGACATCAAGCTCTTTTCTGGCGCCGTTGCCAGGGAGGTGAGTGCTTGAAGGTACATCTTTAGATCTTGCAATTGAATCTTTTTGTTTCTTGTTTTATCACTAGTTTAGTTTATAAAAGAAAACTACAAAAAAATGGAGTTAAGCTTGTCTCATACGCTTCATCTTTTTAATATCTTTCGTGAGTATGATGGAAAGGAAAATTGTGCTCAAGTGCTAGAAGAAGAATGCATTAAAATGCTTGGTACTAAATCTTTGAATGATGAGCATGATTGCAATGTTGTTAGTATGAATTCCTTGAATATCCATGATGCTAATGATATGCAAAGCCACAAGCTTGGGGATGCCATGTTTGATGAAGATGATATGTTTAGTCCCCCAAGTTTTGTTGAGAATATTTATTATGATGAAAGCATGCCTCCTAATTATTATAATTATATTGATGAAAGTGGATTTGGAGAGGTCATGACTTTATTTAGTGATGATTCCACTATTTCGGAAGAGGTTCCAATTGATTATGAGAACAAAGTTGCTATCTATGATGATTATTCTGATGATTTGTATGCTATTAGGAAAAATGAAAATCATCAAACTTGTCATCATGATTTTAGTTTTCAATTGGATTATGCCTCACATGATAATTATTTTGTTGAGTTTGCTCCCACTACTATTCATGAGAAGAATTTTGCTTATGTGGAGAGTAGTAAAAATTCTATGCTTGTAGATCATGACAGGAATGCTTTAGGTGCTGGTTATATTGTTGAATTCATTCATGATGCTACTGAAAATTATTATGAGGGAGGAAACTATGCTTGTAGGAATTGCAAAAATGTCAAGATTCCTCTCTATGTGCTTAAAATTTTGAAGTTATGCTTGTTTTACCTTCCTATGCTAGTTGATTATTGTTCCCATAAGTTGTTTGCTCACAAAATCCCTATGCATAGGAAGTGGTTTAGAATTAAATGTGCTAGTCATATGCTTCATGATGCTCCCGTTATGTTTCAATTCTTATCTTTTATGTGAGCATCATTGTCATCATCATGCCTAGCTAGAAAGGCATTAAAGAAAAGTGCTTGTTGGGAGACAACCCAATATTTATCCTTACTGTTTTTGTGTGTCCACATGATTATTCTACAGTAGTAATCATGTCTTATAGCTTTTGTTTCAATAAAGTGCCAAGTAAGGCCTTTAGGATAGCTTACGGTGATAGTTGTGTTGATCTTGCTGAGAATCAGAAACTTTTGCACCCAGTAAATTAGTTTAGTTAATTCACAGAAACGTGATTCTGATCTGATTCTTTTTGCTCTGGATTGGTACATAAATTTCTTAGGAGTTCCTAATTTTGTAGGATGTTTGGAGTTCCATAAGTATACGTTTGATACAGATTACTACAGACTGTTCTGTTTTTGACAGATTCTGTTTTCTGTGTGTTGTTTGCTTATTTTGATGCATCTATGGCTAGTATTAAGTGGTATGAACCATAGATAAGTTGGAGTACAGTAGATATTACACCAATATGAATTTAGAATGAGTTCATTACAGTACCTAAGTGGTGGTTTTATTTTCTTATACTAACGGAGCTTACGAGTTTTCTGTTGAGTTTTGTGTTGTGAAGTTTTCAAGTTTTGGGTAAAGATTCGATGGACTATGGAATAAGGAGTGGCAAGAGCCTAAGCTTGGGGATTCCCAAGGCACCCCCAAGGTAATATTCAAGGACAACCAAGAGCCTAAGCTTGGGGATGCCCTGGAAGGCACCCCCTCTTTCTTCTTCGTTCATCGGTAACCTTACTTGGAGCTACATTTTTATTCACCACATGATATGTGTTTTGCTTGGAGCGTCATTTTCTGTTGTTAGTATTTGCTTGCTGTTATTTAGAATAATGTTTTGCATCTTTATTTTCAATAAAAATGTCAAGGATAGCCTTTACCATGCTTATTTTGTTAGTATACATGTTGCTGTTTGAAAACATAAAGTTTACCGCTGTTGCAAAAATTCCCTAGAAAATTCAGAGAATGGTATAATGTTGAAACTTTTTGAATATTGAGGTCTGATAAATTTAATACAGTGGGAATTTTGTTTCATAATTTTTGGAGTTAGGGAAGTATGATGAATCTTGCATTCTTTACAGACTGTACTGTTTTGGCAGATTGCTGTTATGTTTGCATTGTTTGCATATGTTTGCTTGTTTAATGATTCTATTTGAGGATAGGTGTATTAAATATGCAGAGGCATTTAGTATGCAATGTTGAATAATAATTTTAGTGATTTGTTACAGTAGAAAATGATAAGGTTTTGCATTGGTTTATACTAACCTATCTCACGAGTTCTTGTTGAGTTTGGTGTGGATGAAGCTTTTGATAAAAAGAGAAACCATGATATGAGAGGAATTAAGGAGAGACAAAAGTTCAAGATTAGGGATGCCCAAGGCACCCCAATATAAAGAAATCTCAAGCATCTAAGCTTGGGGATGCCCCGTTAGGCATCCCGCCTTTCTTCTTCAACAACTATCAGTTAGTATCGGTTGAGCCTAAGTTTTTGCTTCTTCACATGAGTTGTGCTATCCTTGCAATGTTATTTTATTTTGTTTTGCTTGCTGTCTGAATACAATACCAAGATCTGAAATTCTTTAATGAGAGAGAGTCTTCACATAGTTACATAATTATTTAGCTACTCATTAATCTTCATTTATATCTTTTTGGAGTAGTTTGTCATTTACTCGCGTGCTTCACTTATATCATATGAGTAAATGGTTGAATGAGTTGAATGTCATAAATCTGAAATTATATGTGTTTCATTTGCTTATCCCATGGGGAGTAATGACTTCACATCTAAGAAGTAGAGGTTGTAAATTTACTGAAGGTTAGCAAGCATTGTATTGGTCATTTGAACAATTCGTGAAAGAATATTGAAGGAAGAGAGATTTCACATATAAATATACTATCTTAGACATCTTTTATAATTGTGAGCACTCATTAAGTATGACATGCTAAAGAGTTGATGTTGGACAAGGAAGACAACGTAATGGGTTATGTTTTCTCACATCTCAGTTAAAGTATATTGTCATGGATCATTCAAACATGTTGAGCTTGCCTTTCCCCCTCATGCTAGCCAAATTCCTTGCACCAAGTAGAGATACTACTTGTGCTTCCAAATATCCTTAAACCCAGTTTTTGCCATGAGTGTCCACCATACCTACCTATATGCGGTATTTACCTGCCGTTCCAAGTAAATTTGCATGTGCCAAACTCTAAACCTTCAAACAATAATCTGTTTTGTATACCCAAATCGCTCATGTAGCGACTAGGGGCTGTCAGTATCTTCCATGCTATGTGGGTTATTCTCAAGATGAGTGGACTCCGCTCATCATTCACGAGAAGAATGGCTGGTAACCGGGATGCCCAGTCCCATGATCAAAAGATCAAAAATCAAATCAAAAATAATTGCAAACAAAACTCCCCCAGGTTTGATGTTAGTTGGAGGCACCCGTTGTTTCGGGCAAGCCATGGATTGATGATTGTTGGTGGAGGGGGAGTAAAAACTTTTACCATTCTATTTGGGAACCGCCTATAATGTATGTAGTATGGAAGATATTGGGAACTCTTGGTTGTTATGTTGACAATGATATCATACCTCTCAAAATTATTTATCTCTATTTCAAAATTGAGCTCTGGCACCTCTGCAAATCCCTGCTTCCCTCTGCGAAGGGCCTATCTTTAACTTTTATGCAAGAGTCAAGGTGATCTTCACCTTTCCTTTTTCATTTTACCTTTTGGCAAGTACCTCGTGTTGGAAAGATCCTGATATATATATATATATATATATATATATATATATATATATATATATACACATATATATATATATACATATATATATATATCCAATTGGATGTAAGTTAGCATGAACTATTATTGTTGACATCACCCAAAGGTGAATACATTGGGAGGCAATACTATAAGCCCCTATCTTTCTTAGTGTCCGATTAAAACTCCATAACCATTAGTATTGCGTGAGTGTTAGCAATTGTAGAAGACTATATGATAGTTGAGTATGTGGAGTTTGCTAAATCAAAGCTCTGACATAGACCCTTCCTGAAAATAAGATGAATTGTAATTGTTTGATGACTAAGAATGAAGTTTGCTAGTTTATGGTCTATGCTTTCAACATGTGAATTGCTTGTTACTTGTTTGTGAGAAGTTTTATGATATGAACTACTGTTATGACATATAATGATGCTAGAAAAGGTGATTGAAATTATCATTGATCAAACTTGTGCACCTGCTAGCATTCACACTTCATAAATTCTTTCTTTTATCATTTACCTACTCGAGGACGAGCAGGAATTAACCTTGGGGATGCTGATACGTCTCCAATGTATCTATAATTTATGAAGCATTCATGCTATATTATTATCTGTTTTGAATGTTTATGGGCTTCATTATTGAAAGTGCATTATATCGACTAGAGGGGGGTGAATAGGCGATTTTTATGAATTCTTCACTGAGGAATTTGCTGGTGAGGAAATTCCTAAATGAAGAACTACTAGCAGCGGAATAAGTACTCAGAAGTAAACATAACAGAGCACAAGCATAGTCATCATGACGAGATGAAGACAAGCACAGAGTACAGAAAGCGTAAACACAGGATAACACAAGACAAAAGACGGATAGACTAAAGAAATTGAACTGAGGAAATTGAGAAAGTCTTCAGTCAAAGTCTTCAAATAGATATGAACAGGCACACAACAACAGACATGAGGAAATGAAAGAGTTGAGGAAATAGAACCAGCAAGCTCGGTGAAGACAATGATATGGTAGACCAGTTCCAACTGTTGTCTTAGTTGTACATCTGGTTGGAGCGGATGAGTATTTAAACTCGAGGACACCCAGTCCCGGACACACAGTCCTCACCGTATTCTCCTTGAGCTAAGGTCACACAGACCTCGCCCAATCACTCGTGGTAAGTCTTCAGGTGACTTCCGAACCTTCACACACTCGGTCACTTAGCGATCCAAGATTCCTCTTGGATGCTCTAGACCTTGACGCCTAACCGTCTGGAAGAAGCACAGTCTTCAAAGGAAACAAGCATCGGATCCACGCAGGATCAATCTCTTCAGTGATACTCAATCACTTTGCGTTTGTAGTGTTGGGTTTTTGGGTTTTCCTCACTTGATGATTTTCGCTCAAAGTCCTCGGAGGATAGGATGCTCACAATTGACAAGTGTCAGTTTCTCTCGGAGCAGCCAACCAGCTAGTGGTTGAAGGGGGCGGCTATTTATAGCCTAGGGAGCAGCCCGACATGATAAGACATAAATGCCCTTGTCTGATATGACCGTTAGGTGGGTAGATATTTTGGAACCGTTGGCGCATAGCACAACAACGGTCGGAATTTTGACTATCAAAATCCTTAGGGCTATCATGTTCCTCACTGTGTAGGCAATTCACACTGGTGAATTCCTAACTCCTCAGTCAGAACAAATTCCTCATAGACGAGAAGAACTTTGTCTCTGTCACTGAAGAATATGACTGAACTGTATGAGATTTCCAATGGCTTCACTCGAAGGGATTGGTAGGTGTAGGATTTTGAGTTGAGAATCACATGGAAATTTTTCCTTATTATTTCCTCGACCCCCTTTAACAGTACGGTGTTTCCTATGACTCAAGAAAGAGAAAATGAAACTACGAAAACAAAAGTCTTCACGCTTCATGTTCCTTGAATGATTGCCTAGTCTTGAAGGTCACACCAATTTCTTCACTTTCAAAGTCTTCAGAAAGTCTTCAGAGATCCAAAGTCTTCAGTTGAAGAACTTCATTTTTAGGGGTCGACTTTCTCTATAAATATCAAACTCATCATAGACTTATAGACCTGTGTACACTCACAAACGCATCAGTCCCTTAACCTATAAGTCTTCAATACACCAAAATCACTAAGGGGCACTAGATGCACTTACAATCTCCCCCTTTTTGGTGATTGATGACAATATAGGTTAAGTTTTCAATGGGGATAAACATGTGAAGTGTAAATACTGATATTGAGGAATTTGATTGCAAGATATAGAAGAACTCCCCCTGAAGATGTGCATAGTGAGGAATTTGCTTTTGAAGCAATGCACACTTGAAGAGTATAATCATGAAGATCTCCCCCTATATCTTGTAATTCATACACGCATTTGATATATAATATGAAGAATTTGAAATGCATGATGAAATATGGTGACTGATGTAATTCAGCATGTGTGCATTAATATTAATGAGGAATAAGCATGCAGAAGAACACATCAAAGGTATCAGGTCACCATAGGGTTTAAGATTACAACTCGATCCAACAAAGTCATCAGAAGAACGAGAGTTGTAACTTAGCAAAAAAACGCCCATATAAGATAGACCCACTTGAAGACTAACTCAAATTTCTCCCCCTTTGTCATCGAATGACCAAAAGGGTTGAAACTAAGGACTAACGCCGCTGAAGAATATCATGAAGATGGAGGTGCGCCAGCGTTGTCAGGGTCTTGAGTCGATGTAGGGCCTGTTGCAGTGTCGTCCAATTCTTCATGCTCGTCCATGGCGTGTGATGAAGAATATGAGCTGGCCACCATGGAAGGAACCTTGACCCTCTTGAATTTCTTCGGAGGAGGAGCAGACCAGGCAAAGTCTTCCTTGAAGCCCATTTGCTTCAGATCTTCTTCACCATATAGATGTGAAAGAATAGCCCAGGTGCGATCAAACACTTCATAGAGGTAGTAGTGGTTTTTCTTCACTGCATTATGTGTGGAATTCATGTGTTGAAGAATAGAACCAAACTGACGCTTAACCCACTTGTGGTTGTGATCCACCTTCTGGTGAAGACTTATCAGCAGTTCACGATCAGTCAGCACACGAGGAGCAGTAGCTTGAGGACTTGTCTTGGTAGCATTGGCAGCAGTGTCATGAGTGGCAGAGTCATAATTGGTGGAGTAAGATGCAGCTTTGTGGAACCGACCATCCAATGGACGAATGCCTTCATCGATAACGGCTGGTGACTTGCCCTTCTCATCAGATGAGGAAATTGTCCGCTTGAGGACTTCAATAGGGGGCAAGTAGCTGAGGTGATTTTGAAAATCATCCTTGTAGTTGAGTGAAGAGCTTGTTCTAAGGAATCTCATGATCGACGGCGCGTAAGGCTTCAGCTCAAATGGAGAAAGTGCAACATTTGCCAGAGTCCTCATGAAGAAATCATGATAATTTATGGGAATGCCATGCATGATGTTGAAAAGCATGTTCTTCATCATTCCGACAATTTATTCATCGGATGAGTCATGGCCTTTGATGGGACTCATGGTCTTTGTCAGAATGCGGTAGATTGTTATTGGCACATAGAGCAATTCCTTCACGAGGAATTTGGTCCTTGGAGCTTGTCCCGGCTTCAGCGGCTTCATGAGCACTTGCATATAGTGATCAGTGAGTTCAGGCTCATCATACAGACAACGAGCACCGTCAAGTGGAGGACTGATTGGTAGGCACGAAGCAATTCAGAAGATGGTGCCTTGTAATGAGTGTTTTCCGTCATCCAGTCCAACACCCACGAGTTGACGTCAGCAACATCGCCTATGGTATGCAAAGTTGCGTAGAACTAAAGAATAAGCTTTTCATTCCAATCAACTATGTCGGAGTAGAAATTGAGCAAGCCAGAGTCATGAATCATGTTGAGGACTTGAGAGAAGCAAGGCATGGATTCCATGTCCACATGAGGAATATGCTCATGATCGAAGACTTTGTCCTTGTTGAAGAGCACTGAGGAATAGAAGTTGGCCTGGCTAGTAGTCCAGAAACGCTTCCTTCTAAGACGAGCATTGTCATAGGGGTTGAATTCCGTGAAGAATATGTGCTCGCCGAAGAAATCATCAGCCTTGAATTTTTGCTTCTTGGAGAAAGGATCCTTTGGCTTGGGCTGAGGAGTGTCAGTCAATTGCAGCACTACTTCAGGAATAGCAATCTCAGGTTCCTCAGGCTAAGGAATTTCAAGCTCTTCTTCAGCTTCAGCCTGGGTTGTCAATTCTTCATTGACAATTTCTTCAGCATTAGTGGATGGAATTTCTTCATGAACTCTTGGGGTTGCATGAGGTTCTTCAAACCCCATTTGCACTTCAGTGGCAGCAGGGGACTGAGGAATAGCTTGGAGTGGAGTGAACATTGGAGAGTTTGGATGTTGACTGTCCCAAAATTCATCATTGAGCACAGGAGTGGTACACCCACTGTCCACATCCTCATCTTCAATTTGTTCAACACCTGCCTCTTCAGCAGTAAACTGAGGCAAAGGTGAGGAAATGACTGGGGTTGAAGGGATCTTATCCACTTCAAATTCTTCGTCCAACTGCTCTGACGAAGCAGCAGAAGGAGTTTCTTCATCAGATTCATCAGGAATCACATATTCTTCACCAAAAGGAACAAGGTCCTTTGATGGCATTGATGAGACTGGAACGGCATCAATTGGATTGTCAATTGAACAGATCAGAGTCTTCATCTTCTTCGGAGCTGAAGAATTTGAAGAAGTTGATGCCTTCCTTTTCTTCACAGCTGCACGTTCTGCAACCTTGGTCTTCTTCGCATCTAATGCAGATGGAAGGATCGGAGTTGGTGTAGGCGCAGGGGTGCAGAGGACTTTGGTTCAATTTCCTCAGGCACAACTGATGTAGTTGGCCTGACTTGTTCACTTTCCTCAGGCGCACCACTAGTGGATGCCCTGGCAATATCTTCAGCGGCTTGAATGGAGTCATCAGCCCTGGCACTCTCATTTTCTTCAGCAGCCTGATTGTCATCAGTAGTGCTGGCATGTTCTTCAGTAGCCTGAGCAGATGCCTCAGCTTGAGTAACTTCAACATGCACAGGTGGAGCAACACTTGAAGTGAATTTCTTCGTCAAATTGACGAAACGCACCTTGGCGCCCTTCCAATCAGCATGGTAGCGATCAAATTCATCACTTAGCTGTTTGATTTCAACTTTCAAGGCAAGGAGCTGATCAGTAGTGAGAGTGAGGACATTATCCTTGAGGTAGCGTTGTTTCTTGTATCGCGCTTTCTTCAAACTTCTGCCTTGTTCAAATTTCCATTTCTCTTCTTCAATGAAGGCAGTGAGAACATGACTTTGACCAGGAGTGAGGTTCATCTCCGGCAAAGGCGTGTTAGGATCCTTGTGCCATAGATCAATGTAGTCGAGGATCAACTTTGGATCCAGCATTAGCGGCACATTGCTGCCTTTGGCTCTAGCGGCCCTGGCTTGCCTGTCTCTGATGATTTCGGCAAGTTCTTCATCATCAGCCTCATCATCATTAGAGGGTACATGGAAGGTGACCTGCTTCTTGTGAGGACTTGGGCGAGTGCCTCGTCCAACAGTGGCCTTTTCTTCAGCAGAGAGGGACCAGCTGAGGAAGTACGAGCAGCAGAGGAGCTTGCAGATGCTCCTGAGGCAATGGAGAAGCCTTGAGTCCTTTGGCACGTGGTGAGATGCACAGGTGCCAAGGATTTTGTCGGAGCAGCTGAAGTCTTTGATGGAGGAGCTGAGGACTTTGAAGGAGCAGTCTGAGGAATTTGCCGTGAGGGCCTTGAGGAATCTGGCCTTGAAGGCATAGTAGAGGAGCTTGGCTGTGAGGGCATTGAAGGTGAAGCCCTGGACTTGTGTGCAGGCTTCTTGTGGATAGCCTTCTTTGGCTGACTAGCAGAGGCCTCAGCAGAGGCGGCAGCAGCAGCAGCAGAGTCCGCATTGAATTTCTTCACTACTTCCTTTGCTTGCTTAGACAGTTTGGCTTGGCGCTTAGCCCATTCATCAGGATAATCCTCTCCGCGCTTGAGGCTGGTGGGATCTGCAACCTGGCCTAGTGCCAATGGAGGTCTTGGGCATGGAGGGTTGAGTGCGTATTTCTTCATGTACTTGGGAGTGACATATCTGTACTCCCTCCATTCTCGTGCCCATCTCCTCTCTATCCTTTGTATGCGCACCTTGCGCTGATTTTTGTTCTCCTTTCTGAACTTGGCCTCATCAGGTGTGAAATAGTCTTTGTAAATGTCCTCAGGGATCTCAAAAGCAGTCATGACCTCAAGCTTCTTTCCTCCTTTCTGTGGCCTTTTGTCACCCATTTCCTTCAGTTGAGGAATATGAACAACTGAAGTTTCTGAAGAGATATGCAACTTTTCTTCGAGGAACGCTGCAAATGAGTTAAGTTGATGAGAACCTAGTGATTCAGCAGCGGACATGAGTACCTATGAACAGAGTATAGTTGCGAGGAATTTGGAGAGGTCATATGTGTTCTCAGAAGATTTTTCAATAAGAACAAGTTTGAGGAATTTGACCAAATGAGTCTTGAGGAATTTCACTAAGCATTCTTTGTATTAGGTTCCAGAGTTGTGTAGATTGAAAATCCACACAATTGAGGAATCTTGAAGAAAATCATTGCTTAGAGAAACGAATCAAGAGCAGATGACATGAGAGGTGTTTATGTGTGTGAAGAATTGAAGAATAAACACTTTCGAAGATTTTCAGGAAAACTTGAGAATCAAAGCGAGCAGTTAAAAGTAACTTTTAATTACCCGAAGTGAAGAACATGATGAACTGGGAAGAACAGAAGTGAAGTTTGTCAGGTCAGATCTTCCACGCCCTAACTCGGCAGAGGAAGACGGCTACGGCGGCGGCGGAGTGAAGAAATCCGCAACCGGCGCGAGTACGACGGCGACGAGGTCGAGGCAGTGAAGCTCTTCCTCACCGGCGACAATGAAGTAGCGGCGGCGCTAGGGTTTTGGGAAGCTCGAGCGGGAGAGAGAGAGCGCGAGCGAGATGAAAGTGAAGTGAGGAAGAGACAGGGGTATTTATAGAGGGAGTCAAAAACCGTTCAACCGAGGAAATCGGATGAACATGCCCCTGGCCTCTTCTCATTCGCTTGACATGTGTCACCCATGTATTGAGAGGTGGCAATCATGTAGGATCATGGGTCAATAGATAAGTATTGTCGTGAGAAGCGGAACGGTTTGAGCGGCAAAGCCAAAAATTCAGATAAGATAAGTTAAAAGTTCCGTTCGCAATTTCTTCAGTTGTCAAGGACACAGTGAAGAAGTTGAACGAGTTTCAAATAGAACGCATATGAGGAATTTGTGAATAGACTGGGTTGAGTTTAGCATAGAGGGGGAAGGGTCTGATCACATTCACTTAGCAGAAGAAATCAACTTGAAGAAATAACAATAAGTGAATGTTGTAGAGGACATAAAACTCATATATGTATATTCGAATGAAGAACAACACCGGAAAGAGTGAAGACAATGCAAAGTTGAAGAATTTGAAAAACTGAGGAATTTCAAACGAAGAAAAACTCAAATTGAGGATTTTCAACTTTGGTTGGTGGCCTAACCCACCGTATAAGAAGGCTGATTTCAGACACCGCGTACAATTGTCATAGGGCTCTGAGAATAAATTTCTTCATTAATTTCTCCACACTTAGAGGGTTAGTCTTCATTGATTGAAGAAAAACGTTTCTTCGTGTGTTGCGCATCTAAGTCATCAAGTCAGCATAAGTGTTAGGATGTGTGTCCATTTCAGAGAACATTCGAAGATTCTAGGATATTTAGCTCACACCGCAACTTGCTAAATCTCTTCTCATCCAAGGGCTTTGTGAAGATATCGGCCAATTGATCTTTAGTGCTGACGTGGTCGATGGAGATGTTGCCCTTCAACACATGATCACGAAGAAAATGATGACGAATTTGAATATGCTTGGTCTTCGAGTGCTGAACTGGGTTATGAGCAATCCTGATGGCACTCTCATTGTCATAGTAGAGAGGCACATTCTTCACGTTGACGCCATAGTCCCTGAGTGTTTGCTTGATCCATAGTAGTTGAGCACAGCATGATCCAGCAGTAATGTACTCAGCTTCTGCAGTGGAGAGAGATATGCAGTTCTGTTTCTTCGAGGACAAACAGACCAAAGATCGTCCGAGGAAATGACATGTACCAGATGTTGACTTGCGGTCCACGCGATCACCAACATAGTCAGAGTCTGAATATCCAATTAGATCAAAAGTGGAGCCCTTGGGATACCATAATCCAAGTGTTGGTGTGTGAGCTAAGTATCGAAGAATATGCTTCACAGCCTTATGGTGTGATTCCTTTGGTGTAGCTTGAAATCGGGCACACATGCAAACACTAAGCATAATATCCGGCCTAGATGCACATAGGTACAATAAAGAGCCAATCATGGAGCGGTATACCTTTTGATCGAAGTCTTTACCATTTTCATCAGTGCATAGATGGCCATTTGTGGGCATTGGAATTTTGACCCCTTTGCAATCTTGCATGCCGCATTTCCTCAATACGTCCTTGAGGTATTTCTCCTGAGATATGAATATTCCATTGCGCTGTTGACGAATTTGAAGATCTAAAAAGAATTTCAACTCTCCCATCATAGACATTTGATATTCTTCACTCATCATATAGGCAAATTCATCACTATATCGTTGGTCAGTACAGCCGAAAATGATATCATCAACATATATTTGGCACACAAACAATTCACCATCATAAGACTTAGTGAAAAGAGTTGGGTCGAGTGAACCGAGTTTGAAGCCATTCTTCATGAAGAATTCCTTCAAGGTATCATACCACGCCCGAGGGGCTTGCTTGAGGCCATACAGGGCCTTGTTGAGCTTGAAGACTTTGTCGGGATTCTTTGGATCTTCAAAACCTGGGGGTTGAACAACATATACTTCTTCCTCAAGCTTACCATTTAGGAATGCACTTTTCAAATCCATTTGTTGTAAGATAATATCATGATGGTTAGCATAGGCAAGTAATATGTGAATAGCCTCAGGTCTAGCAATAGGTGCAAAAGTTTCATCGAAGTTAATTCCTTCAACCTGTGTCTAGCCTTGAGCGACAAGCCGTGCCTTATTCCTCACCACAAAGCCATTTTCATCTTGCTTGTTGCGGTAGATCCACTTTGTGCCAATAATGTTGTGCTTGCGAGGATCTGGACGTTTGACCAGTTCCCAGACGTTGTTGAGCTCGAACTGATGTAATTCTTCTTGCATAGCTTGAATCCACTCAGGCTCCAGAAATGCTTCATCTACCTTAGTGGGCTCTGTGATAGAGACAAACGCAAAGTGCCCACAAAAGTTAGATAAATGTGAACTCTTGAGCGTGTGAGAGGACCTGGTGCTTCAATGTCATCGATGATCTTCTCGATTTGCACTTCATTTGCAATACGAGGATGAGCGGGTTGTCTTCGAGGAATTTGATCCGCATTTTCTTCAGGAGCATTTTCCTCGGCACCATTTTCTTCAGGTGGGCCAGCTCGACTTTCATCACGTTCTGGAATGAATTCTTCAGGAGATTCTTCAGTAGGAATGACATCCTTAGTGGCTTTGAACTTGATAGAATCCTCAGGTGCTGGTTCATCTATCACAGAAGGTAGGTGCTCTCTTTGCGAGCCATTAGTTTCATCGAACCGCACATCCACAGTTTCAACAACCTTGTGAAGAACGTTGTTGAAGACTTTGTAGGTGTGCGAGTCCTTTCCGTAACCAAGCATGAAACCCTCATGTGCTTTCGGTGCAAATTTAGAATTGTAATGAGGATCTCTAATCCAACATTTAGCACCGAAGACTTTGAAGTAACTTACATTGGGTTTCTTGTCAGTGAGGAGTTCATAGGCAGTCTTCTTGAAGAATTTGTGAAGATATACTCTGTTGATGATGTGGCAGGCAGTATCAATTGCCTCACTCCAGAAACAACGAGGCGTCTTGTATTCATCAAGCATAGTGCAAGCCATCTCAACAAGAGTTCTGTTCTTGCGCTCCACGACGCCATTCTGTTGAGGAGTATAAGGAGCAGATAACTCATGAGTAATACCAAGTTCATCAAGATAGTCATCAAGACCGGAATTCTTGAAGTCAGTTCCATTGTCACTCCTGTTGTGCTTGATCTTCACACCAAAGTTGGTTGAAGCCCTCGAGGAAAATCGTTTGAAGACTTCCTGCACTTCATGTCTGTAAGTGACAATGTGTACCCATGTGTAACGAGAATAATCATCAACAATAACAAAGCCACATAGAGATGCATCGTTTGTAACAGTAGAATAATGATTAGGACCGAAGAGATCCATGTGAAGCAATTCAAATGGTCGAGTGGTGGTCATGATAGTCTTCGTTGGATGCTTGGCCTTTGTCATCTTCCCAGCTTCACAGGCTCCGCATAAGTGATCCTTGAGGAATTTGACATTCTCAATGCCAATGACATGCTTCTTCTTCGCGAGCATGTGCAGATTCCTCATGCCAGCATGACCAAGTTGTCGATGCCATAGCCAGCCTTCTGAAGCTTTTGCAAGTAAGCACACGGCAGGCTATGGTCCTGTAGAGGAATCAACAATGTACAAGTCTCCTCTCCTAAAGCCTTCGAAGACTTTGGAATTGTCAGCTTCCAAGATCACAGCACAACGATACTTGCCAAAGACAACAACCATATCAAGATCACAAAGCATTGAGACAGACATGAGTTGTATCCTAAGGACTTGACAAGCATGACTTTGTCCATGTGTATGTCCTTAGAGATCGCAACCTTACCTAGACCCAATACCTAACTTTTGCCTTTGTCAGCGAAGATGATATGCTTTAGATGTGATGGTGATAAGGGAGCATCCATCAATAGATTCTTGTCACCAGTCATGTGATTTGTACATCCACTATCGAGGACCCACTCATTTGCTTTGGGTTGATCATCCTGCAGATGAATTAGTGCAGCTTACAAACTCATATACTTCATTAGTGAAAATATGACATCAGTATCATCAGGTCAATTTCATCAAGCAATTAGAACAGATAATCAGTATGAGGACATGTGAAATGATAGTTCATTTCATCATGATTAGCCTGCGTCCTATCAGGCACTGTTCAGGTCTCTAGCAAATTCTTCAGTTGTTTTGAGCACGACTGGAGACCTGACCCTGCATAAGAGATTAGTTCTTTTTCTTCACCACCCACATCTGGAGGGTTGGCAAAGAATTCATCACTCTGCGAGCACCATACGAGAAAGGTGGCATGGACGCCAGTCCACTTCGTTTCACATAAGAGGGGTTAGGGTAAGCATATGAATAAGCAGAGAAATTCTTCGAGGACTTATGAACATAATGATTTGAAGAATAATGCACATATTCATAGTCCTTAGCTCTACCCTGCGAGAAAGAAGGGTTAGCATGATGATGATCATATGAGGACTTTGATCCTTTTGAGGAATTTGATCCACGTGAGGAATTTGGTCCACCTGAGGACTTGGATCCATATGAAGAATTTGGTTCATATGAAGAATTTGATCTGGAGTTCCTTTTCTTCACAGGTGGTGTCATGAGGACATTCACCCGAAGACTTTCAAGGCAACTTTTGGGAACCCAGATTTTCTTCATAGGAGAACCGTTCCTGCAATTAGTCCCAACATATCTAGCAAATACTTCACCATTCTGATTTTTGAATTGTTTATAGTTAGAGTCAAATGACTCATCAGAAGAATGAGGAGATTCACATGAAGCCAGATAAGTTGGATGGATCAACTGGAGGTCCCTTTGCAGCAACCCATGAGGTTTTGGGGTACTGCTCAGGCTTCCAATATGTTCCATCAGCATTGAGTTTCCTCTCAAAGGCAATACCCTCTTTCCTAGGGTTTCTGTTGAGGATCTGCTTTTTGAGCACATCACAAAGAGTCTGATGCCCTTTGAGGCTTTTGTACATGCCTGTCATGTACAATTCCTTCAGCCCTGCATCATCAGTGATACTTGCATTGTCCTCGGATGAGGAATTAGTGACAACAGAGACATATGAAGAATTTGTAGCATTAGAAGCATTTGAACATTCAGGTGAAGAATTAGCAGTTTCACGTTCAATGCACTTCAGACATGGAGGAACAAATTCTTCCTGGGTAGCGCTGATTTGTTGAGCAAGTAATGAATCACGCTCCTTCTGAAGATCTTCATAATCCACTCTTAGCTTTTCAAGATCTTGCTTTCTTTGAAGAGATTCAGAAGAAAGCTTCTCGTGATCAGACAAGAGAGATGATGAGGACATGACTACCTTGGATATGACCAAAAATATTGCATATATGCATATTTGTCAGGTGATTTCTAGTGCAAACTATTCAATAATCTATTTATGTTATCCAGAACAAAAATACTTCACACACTTTTGTGTTTTGTCTAATTGCAGGTGTATGGGACATTTGTACAATCCACATATGAAGATAAGGAAGAAAGAGATGTTTATTTGCTGTCCAAAAAGTTCTCTCACGTCACTTTTGGCCCAAGAGAAGATAGAGTCCAAGTCTCTCACGTTCTGGATTCAGATTCGGACTGCACAGACGTACCTGACTCAAAACGCACACAAGTTTTTCATACGGACTCCGAATTGGGTGATTCTTTTTTTGTTGGAAACTAGATTTCGTGCACTTTCCAACCCAATTGGAATCACCTTCAAATTCGTCTGGAGCGTTGAGTTGTGGACGAAACAATCTGATGTTGCAGCAGAATCCGAGTCAAACTACAAGTCCAAAGGTGTTACATCACCTCCACTTGGGCCCATTGGCCTTGTACGACCTAGATTTAGTTTTAGGCTGCCTTGGGACGTCCTCCCACCTCCTTGGCCACCACCCCTTGCTCCTATATAAGTAGATCCATCTAGTAGCTTTTCCTTGGGATTTGTTTAGTTAAAAGTTAGCCATTGCAACTTCGTGTACTTCGTTTGTGTCCAACGACCAGACCAAGACCGCTTACGGATCCCCACCTTTATCAATACTTCATATATACTCACAATATTCAGATTGCTTTTATCATATTCTTGCTTGTTCTTCGATTGCTTGCAGGAATAGACCTTCGTGGTCAGGTTGATTGTGCTCCGGCGTGGTCAATAACCTCTCAGAGTTGGTTTAGCGATTGCTAAGGCGCAACGTCGTGCACATTTGTAGTCGGATCGTCAAAGTCATCTTCACCAAATCGATAGTTATCATCTCATCGAAAGATCGGGACACCCTCGCCTCTATCAAGTGGTATCAGTTTTCAGGTTGCTCGATGAGAATTTCCAGTTTTCCTAGATTAGATTTATTTTCTTACCTATTGTCCAAGAAAAAGCCACAAAAAAGTGTTAGATCTATTCATCCTTGGTCCAAGCCAGTCTGAGCCTTTGCAATTTTCTTTTCATTGCTTGCATAGTTGAATTATCGGTTGCATCGTCGTGTCGAGTTGCTAGTCTTAGTGTCTAGTTCGTTTAGAGTTTCGAGTTCTGTTCACATTACTCACGCCACCGCTGCATCATTATCTCTTCCGCTGTCCACCACCCATCCATCAATTTCCACCACGTGCTACCCACCATTCATTGTCATAATAATAGTTGAGATCGTTCACATCTTCGCTTGATCCAATCTGCGTCTTATCTAGTTTGTTTTGGAAAGAGGGAGAAAAAAAGAGAGAGAAAAAACGAGAAAAAAAGAGAAAAAAAGTCAGAGAAAAAAAGGAGAAAAAAATCAAAAAAATCGGCACAAACTTTTTCAGAGGAAAGTTGGAGACAAAGTTGTTGTATATCCTGCTTGGCAGTTGTTTTTCATCATTATCTTCACTGCCGTTGTGATCTTCACTTATATCTTGCTGTCAAGAGCTACTTAGTATCCTTCATTGATGCTAGTTGTGCTACGCCGTGACCTCATTAGTGTTCTAGGCTCGCGTCTCTAGTCCGGTCTAGCCTAGAACCAGCACAGTACCGTCGTTGAGCGTTTATTCAACATTGCATCTTTGAATTGATTATTGCTAATCTTTTGCTACCATATATAGCCAACCCAGCTCCACATATTTCTACACTGTGTATACGTACGCTCCCCTGGCAATCGCTTTACTCAATATTCGGAGTTACTTGACACCGCTGGTTGCCGATCGCCGCCTGCTGCATGGTAAGAACTTGTAAGACATTGATATTTGCTTTACTGTGAGCGTTTTACCACCACATCCTAGTAGTTATAGGAACATTATTTTTGGGTTTCGTTTCTTGTTCTACTAATCATGACAGGATCCAGAGTCAATTCATGGGCTTTGTCGATCGCGGGAGACGTGCCACCACCTTTGCAAATACCACAACCGTCACGAGAGGTGCACAAACATCCAAATGCACATGATCAGGTTAATGTATCTATACCACCATTTAATGGTCGTTTTAAACCTGCTTTATATATTGAATGGGAGTTCGACATAAAAAATATATTTGCTTCCCATAATTTCGATGAACATAAAAAGGTTAAGGTTGCGGTTGGTTCTTTCACTGGTTATGCTTTGGTTTGGTGGAGTGAATATTGTCGGTTACACCCTGATTATATACCTACTACTTGGGATGATTTGAAACTTGCCATGCGACATACTTTCGTCCCTGCTTATTATACTCGTGACATGATTAAGAAGTTGCAACACTTAAAACAAGGTAGTGAAACTGTAACAAAATATTATGATGATTTACAAACTACCTTGTTGAATTCCTCTTTAGAAGAAAGTGAAGATGATTTTATGGATAGATTTTGGGGAGGATTAAATCGTGATATTCAAGAGATACTAATTCATGAAGAGTGTTATCCTATGGACCATTTGTTTCATCTTGCTTGCAAAGCTGAACAGGAAATAAAACGACGTGTTGGCCACGAGGAGAACAAGCACACGGTGCACATTCCAAGAGTTGATATGATTGTTCCTTCAACTACTAGGCATACTATGACAACCACATCCGTTGTTGTCAGGACTACATCACCTCCACCATGTGACACATCGCCCCCGAGAGTGGCTACATCATCTGAGTTGATCATAAGAGGTAATGACAAAGGTACTGATCTTCCATCTCTACATGAGAATGATGAATGCCTTGTCAATTTGAATGCACCATCTGATGAGCTACCCACTACTTTGATCACACCACCTATTTTAGAGGACTATGTTGATAATTTGACTTTGCCATGTGATCAAACAACTGAAATACCAACAATTTTGAGTGCACCCATTGAATTAACTATTGATGCAAAAGAACCAATGTTTAATCATTTTGATATGACCTCTAATCTTGGTGATGATTCTGTGTTGAATGACTTATTGCATGTTTGCTTATTTAAGCATGTTGTAGCATGTAAATTTGATGCAAGTAAGGTTTATTCACCAATGTTGGGATGGTTTAATGATGAACATTGTCAATCTTTTGAAATGAATAAGAGCTTCACTTATATGTGCAAACTGAGTTGCAATATTTTCATGTCTTCTACTTCTTGTGCTAATTTTTTGGCTTTAGATTTTATGAACTATGCAAGTTACTCATCTATTCATGTGTCATATATGCAAAAATCAAGGGAAGTAAAAATGGATGACATATACATATACAACATGTACACCTTGTCTCTTTTGTTAGCCACATTTCAGATTAAGCAACGCCGAGGACGGCTTTATTTTCAAGAAGGGGAGGATGATGAGGACATGACTACCTTGGATATGACCAAAAATATTGCATATATGCATATTTGTCAGGTGATTTCTAGTGCAAACTATTCAATAATCTATTTATGTTATCCAGAACAAAAATACTTCACACACTTTTGTGTTTTGTCTAATTGCAGGTGTATGGGACATTTTTACAATCCACATATGAAGATAAGGAAGAAAGAGATGTTTATTTGCTGTCCAAAAAGTTCTCTCACGTCACTTTTGGCCCAAGAGAAGATAGAGTCCAAGTCTCTCACGTTCTGGATTCAGATTCGGACTACACAAACGTACCTGACTCAAAATGCACACAAGTTTTTCATACGGACTCCGAATTGGGTGATTCTTTTTTTGTTGGAAACTAGATTTCGTGCACTTTCCAACCCAATTGGAATCACCTTCAAATTCGTCCGGAGCGTTGAGTTGTGGACGAAACAATCTGATGCTGCAGCAGAATCCGAGTCAAACTACAAGTCCAAAGGTGTTACATCACCTCCACTTGGGCCCATTGGCCTTGTACGACCTAGATTTAGTTTTAGGCTGCCTTGGGACGTCCTCCCACCTCCTTGGCCGCCACCCCTTGCTCCTATATAAGTAGATCCATCTAGTAGCTTTTCCTTGGGATTTGTTTAGTTAAATGTTAGCCATTGCAACTTCGTGTACTTCGTTTGTGTCCAACGACCAGACCAAGACCGCTTACGGATCCCCACCTTTATCAATACTTCATATATACTCGCAATATTCAGATTGCTTTCATCATATTCTTGCTTGTTCTTCGATTGCTTGCAGGAATAGACCTTCGTGGTCAGGTTGATTGTGCTCCGGCGTGGTCAATAACCTCTCAGAGTTGGTTTAGCGATTGCTAAGGCGCAACGTCGTGCACGTTTGTAGTCGGATCGTCAAAGTCATCTTCACCAAATCGATAGTTATCATCTCATCGAAAGATCGGGACACCCTCGCCTCTATCAAGAGAATTATGATGATCTTGAAGGGCGTCAAACTTGGACTGAAGTCTCTGAAGACTCTCAGCCAATGCTTTTGACTGATCCATTTCTTCACTCAACATATCATCGCTCTTATTAAGCATGTATTGAACTTTTTCCAAAGCTCTTTGTTGTTTAGTGGCAAGGGAAGCAAGTTTGACATAGCTGGGGCCAAATTCATCACCTGATTCATCATCACTAGATTCGGAAAGGTAGCATTCAGTTACCTTGGCATCCTCTGCCATGAGGCACGGTGAAGAGGATGACGATTCAGGTGCAAAAGTCATCTATTTGAGAGAATCTTTGTAATCCTCAAACCAAGGATCATGACGAGTACGATGACCTTCATAGACCTCAGAAAGCCGGTCCCAGATTAGCTTCGCGTGATTGAGGTGCATGACGTACCTGAACTGATTTCGGGACAGACATGAGCCGATGACATCCTTCGCAGTGAGGTTCAGCAGAGTGTACATGCGAATGTCATCAGCCTCCGCCATCTTGCATAGATCGGTAAGACCAATCTCAATGACGGTCCACAGTTCGTTGTCCATGGCCATGAGTCGCTTCTTCATCATGGCCTTCCAACGGGGATACTCATGACCGTCAAAGATGGGGCAGGATACGTTCCTCAATCCTGCAGTCGACATAACTAAAACTCCAAGCGGTTAAACCAAAATCACACAGAACAAGGGAGAACCTTGCTCTGATACCAATTGAAAGTGCGTTATATCGACTAGAGGGGGGTGAATAGGCGATTTTTATGAATTCTTCATTGAGGAATTTTCTGGTGAGGAAATTCCTAAATGAAGAACTACTAGCAGCGGAATGAGTACTCAGAAGTAAACATAACAGAGCACAAGCATAGTCATCATGACGAGATGAAGACAAGCACAGAGTATAGAAAGCGTAAACACAGGATAACACAAGACAGAAGACGGACAGACTGAAGAAATTGAACTGAGGAAATTGAGAAAGTCTTCAGTCAAATTCTTCAAACAGATATGAACAGGCACACAACAATAGACATGAGGAAATGAAAGAGTTGAGGAAATAGAACCAGCAAGCTCGGTGAAGACAATGATATGGTAGACCAGTTCCAACTGCTGTCTCAGTTGTACATCTGGTTGGAGCGGCTGAGTATTTAAACTCGAGGACACCCAGTCCCGGACACACAGTCCTCACCGTATTCTCCTTGAGCTAAGGTCACATAGACCTCGCCCAATCACTCGGGGTAAGTCTTCAGGTGACTTCCGAACCTTCACAAACTCGGTCACTCGGCGATCCACAATTCCTCTTGGATGCTCTAGACCTTGACGCCTAACCGTCTGGAAGAAGCACAGTCTTCAAAGGAAACAAGCGTCGGATCCACGCATGATCAATCTCTTCAGTGATGCTCAATCACTTTGGGTTTGTAGGTGTTGGGTTTTTGGGTTTTCCTCACTTGATGATTTTCAATCAAAGTCCTCAGAGGATGGGATACTCACAATTAACAAGTGTCAGTTTCTCTCGGAGCAGCCAACCAGCCAGTTGTTGAAGGGGTGGCTACTTATAGCCTAGGGAGCAGCCCGACATGATAAGACATAAATGCCCTTGTCTGATATGACCGTTAGGTGGGTAGATATTTTGGAACCGCTGGCGCATAGCATAGCAACGGTCGGAATTTTGACTATCAAAATCCTCAGGGCTATCATGTTCCTCACTGTGTAGGCAATTCACACTGGTGAATTCCTAACTCCTCAGTCAGAATAAATTCCTCAGAGACTAGAAGAACTTTGTCTCTGTCACTGAAGAATATGACTGAACTGTATGAGATTTCCAATGGCTTCACTCGAAGGGATTGGTAGGTGTAGGATTTTGAGTTGAGCATCACATGGAATTTTTTTCCTTAGTATTTCCTCGACCCCCTTTAACAGTACGGTGTTTCCTATGACTCAAGAAAGAGAAAATGAAACTACGAAAACAAAAGTCTTCATGCTTCATGTTCCTCGAATGATTGCCTAGTCTTCAAGGTCACACCAATTTCTTCACTTTCAAAGTCTTCAGAAAGTCTTCAGAGATCTAAAGTCTTCAGTTGAAGAACTTCATTTTTAGGGGTCGACTTTCTCTGTAAATATCAAACTCCTCATAGACTTATAGACCTGTGTACACTCACAAACGCATCAGTTCCTTAACCTATAAGTCTTCAATACACCAAAATCACTAAGGGGCACTAGATGCACTTACAATTATACACTTTTATATTATTTTTGAGACTAACCTATTAACCGGAGGCCCAGCCCATATTGCTGTTTTCTTGCCTGTTTCAGTGTTTCGAAGAAAAGGAATATCAAGCGGAGTCCAAACGGAATGAAACCTTCAGAAAAGTTATTTTTTGAACAAAAGCAACCCAGGAAACTTGGAGTGCAAGCCAGGGGAGCATCGAGGAAGCCACAAGATAGGGGGGCGTGCGCACCTCCCCTAGGCGTGCCCTCCACTCTCGTGGGCCCCTCGAGGCTCCCCCGACCGGCTTCTTTTGCCTATATAAGCCTACGTACCATAAAAACATCGATACAGAAGATAGATCGGGAGTTCCGCCGCCGCAAGCCTCTGTAGCCACCAAAAACCTCTCGGGAGCCCGTTCTGGCACCCTGCAGGAGGGGGAACCCATCACCGGTGGTCATCTTCATCATCCCGGCGCTCTCCATGACAAGGAGGGAGTAGTTCACCCTCGAGGCTGAGGGTATGTACCAGTAGCTATGTGTTTGATCTCTCTCTCTCGTGTTCTCTCTATGGCACGATCTTGATGTATCGCGAGCTTTGCTATTATAGTTGGATCTTATGATGTTTCTCCCCCTCTACTCTCTTGTGATGAATTGAGTTTTCCTCCTGACGTTATCTTATCGGATTGAGTCTTTAAGGATTTGAGGACACTTGATGTATGTCTTGTCGTGTTTATCTGTGGTGACAATGGGATATCACGTGCCACTTGATGTATGTTTTGGTGATCAACTTGCGGGTTCCGCCCATGAACCTATGCATAGGGGTTGGCACACGTTTTCATCTTGACTCTCCGGTAGAAACTTGGGGCACTCTTTGAAGTACTTTGTGTTGGTTGGATGAATCTGAGATTGTGTGATGCATATTGTATAATCATGCCCACAGATACTTGAGGTGACAATGGAGTATCTAGGTGACATTAGGGTTTTGGTTGATTTGTGTCTTAAGGTGTTATTCTAGTACGAACTCTTTAATAGATTGATCCGAAAGAATAACTTTGAGGTGGTTTCGTACCCTACCATAATCTCTTTGTTTGTTCTCCACTATTAGTGGCTTTGGAGTGACTCTTTGTTGCATGTTGAGGGATTGTTATATGATCTATCTATGTTATTATTGTTGAGAGAACTTGCACTAGTGAAAGTATGAACCCTGTGCCTTGTTTCCTAGCATTGCAATACCGTTTACACTCACTTTTATCATTAGTTACCTTGCTGTTTTTATATTTTTAGATTACAAAAACCTTTATCTACTATCCATATTGCACTTGTATCACCATCTCTTCGCCGAACTAGTGCACCTATACAATTTGCCATTGTATTGGGTGTGTTGGGGACACAAGAGACTCTTTGTTATTTGGTTGCAGGGTTGCTTGAGAGAGACCATCTTCATCCTACGCCTCGCAAGGATTGATAAACCTTAGGTCATCCACTTGAGGGAAATTTGCTACTGTCCTCCAAACCTGTGCACTTGCAGGCCCAGCAACGTCTACAAGAAGAAGGTTGTGTAGTAGACATCATGCACCCCCACCATCTGCCAAGTGGCCGTCACCAGGACCCTCATCGACGGTGGCGCCGGCCTCAACGTGCTCTCAGTGGAGGCCTTCAGCCTCCTCCACGTGCCCCTGGAGCGACTTCGACCCAGCAAGTCTTTCTCGGGCGTCGAAGGCAGTTCCACCGGCTCCCTGGGGCAGACCTGCCTCCCGGTGACCTTTGGCACCCACGACAACTTCCGCACGGAGCTAGTCGACTTCGACATCGCCCCCATCAGCCTCCCGTACAACGCCATCCTCGGCTACCCTGCCTTGGCCCAGTTCATGGCAGCGACTCACCCGGCCTACAACCTCATGAAGATGCCCGAGAGCAGCGGCGTTGTAACGCCCCGGATTCGATGCGCCAGGTGTCTCCCAGTTTTTCACCGTCATTGCCATGTCATTTGCTTGCATGTTGCATTTTATCATGTCATCATGTGCATCTCATTTTGCATACGTGTTCGTCTCAGGCATCCGAGCATTTTCCCCGTTGTCCGTTTTGCAATCCCACACTCCTATGTCATCCGGCATCCCCTTCTTGTCTCTTTTCGTGAGCGGGTGTTAAACATTCTCGGAATGGACCAAGGTTTGCCAAGCGGCCTTGGTACACCACCGGTAGACCGCCTGTCAAGTTTCGTGCCATTCAGAGTCCGTTTGATACTCCAACGGTTAACCGGGTAGCCGTAAAAGCCTCTTTTGTTGCAGCCCAACAACCCTCCAAATTGGCCCAATAACCCATCCAAACCCCCTCCATGCTCTCGGTCGTTCGATCACGATCGTGTGGGCGAAAACCGCACTTCATTTGGACACTCCTAGCTCCCTCTACCTATATAAAGGCCCTCCCCTTCCAATTTCGCGGATGAAGCCCTCTCCCTCCTTGCGCCGCCAGACACGTCCGCCCGGCAGCCGGACACGTCCACCGCCGCCTCCACGTCGCTCCGGCCAATAGGAGCGCGCCACCTCAGCAGCGCAGCCTCCTCGCGCCAATCAGGGCGCGACACCTGTCGCCGCCGCCTCCCGCCACCGCGCGGCCCGCGAAGCCCATCGCGGGCCCGCGCGAGCCCTCGCGCCGCCGCCTCCCGGCCCGTCCGCACCCGCCTGCCGACCACGCGCCCCGCGCCCTGCGGCCCGTCGCTGGCGAGCCTCCACCGGGGCCGCGCCGAGCCCCGCCGCCCAGCTCCCATGGCTCCGCCCTGCCGCCCGCCGGCGCCCCTCACCGCCCCGCCGCATACTCGTCCCCGCCTCGGCCAGGAGCGCCGACGCCCGGCCGCGTCCTCGCCGCCGCCCGCACCGTCCCAGCGAGCTCCCTCCGCCACCGTCCTAGCACGCCGCCGGCCGGATCCGGTCAGATCCGGGCCGGGGCCGCCTCCCCGCGCCTCCCCGGCATCCTCCTCTCCTACTCCGGTGAAGCTCCGGCCTGACCTCGGTTCCCGTGCCCGAACCCCCAGATCCAGATCCAAAATTCGCAAGTTGACTTTCCCCCCTCTGTTTTTCTTCATGTCTTAGTTATTTTTAGTATAATTCTTCGCATCATAAATCCACATCCGTGGCTCCGTTCTAGGCGTGTAGCATATCAGTTTGTTCGCCTCAACGAGTACTTCATTTCATTGCATTGCACCATGTTCATTTGAGCTCATCTTGATGCCCTAAATGTTGTTCCAAGAGTGCTATGTAATGTTAGTTTCAGATACTTCCAAGGTCACTACTTCCAAGGTCACCCCATCAAGGTCGTCTCAGCCTACCCATTGGAGAGGGTGCTCAGGAGTCCTAACTCCGCTGGAAGGGTCGCTGAATGGAACATCGAGCTGCAAGTTTTTCAGTTAGAATTCAGCACGACCAGGGTCGTCAAGGGGGCCGCCCTTGCAGATTTTGTGGCAGAATAGATAGAGGCGCCAGGGCTCGAAGCAGGAGAAGATCAGTCACTTTTCCCGGGAAGCGAGGCGCCAGACGACTGGGTTATGCACTTCGATGGAGCATTCTCGTGACATGGCGTAGGGGCAGGTGCAGTGCTTATATCCCCCACTCAGGACAAGCTCTACTACGCCGTGCAGCTCTGTTTCCAGCTGGGCGAAAAGGTTTCCAACAACATAGCAGAATACGAGGGCCTCATAGCAGGCTTGAAGGCAGCGGCCGCACTGGGGGTGAAGCGCCTCATCATCAAGGGTGACTCACAGCTCCTCGTCAGCTTCTCCAACAAAGTATACGAGCCCAAGGACGAGCACATGGAGGCGTACCTTGCGGAAGTGGGCAAGATGGAAAAGCAGTTTTTGGGGCTGGAGCTGCAGCATGTGCCTCGCGACACCAATCAGGAGGCTGATGACATTGCAAGAGGGCATCAAGGCGGCTGCCTCAGGAGCCTAGCGTTTTCGAGGAACGACTCTTCAAGCCCTCAGCAGTACCATCGCTATCAAGCACAGTGCAACCACGAGAGGAGCTCCCTCAACCGCCTGCCTCATGGGCCCCGGCCTGTGGCCCGACCTCAGGAGCGCGCTTGCTCCTAGCACTGGAGCCTCAGGAAGGATGCTGGACTGCAGAGCTCAGAGATTACCTGATGCAAGGGACTCTACCAAAGAAAGAAGAGGACGCAGAACGCGTGGCCCGGCAGGCCACGGCCTAATGCATCCAAGACGGAGAGCTCTACCAGAAGCGACCCAACGGTGTTTCCCTATGTTGCATATCCAGAGAACAGGGGAAGGAGTTGCTGGCAGACATTCATGGTGGAGACTATGGGCACCACTCGTCATCACGGACCCTCGTCGGCAAGGCGTTTCGCAATGGGTTTTATTGGCCTACGGCACTCAACGATGCAATCGAGCTGGTGAAGGCTTGTGAAGCCTGTCAATTCCATGCCAAGCAGATTCATCAGCCAGCTTAGGGCCTGTAGACCATTCCACTCTCGTGGCCGTTCGCGGTCTGGGGGCTGGACATTTTGGGCCCGTTTCCTCGGGCGCCAGAGGGCTATCGCTACCTCTACGTCGCCATTAACAAGTTCACCAAGTGGGTTGAGGTGGAGGCTGTCTGCACCATCCCAGCTGGCTCTACAGTCAAGTTCATCAAGGGCCTTGTGAGCCGATTCGGGGTGCCTAATCGCATCATCACCGACAACGGTTCACAGTTCACCAGCAATCTCTTCAAAAAATATTGTGCTAATATTGGAACGCAGATATGCTACGCTTCGGTGGCACACCCTCGGAGCAACGGCCAGGTTGAACGCGCCAACGCCGAGGTCCTGAAAGGCCTCAAAACCAGGACCTTTAAGAAGAAGCTAGAAGCCCGCGGCAGGGGCTGGTACAACGAGCTCCAGTCCGTGCTATGGTCCGTCCGCACTACCGCCACCAAGTCAACCGGCGAAACCCCGTTCTTCCTCGTCTACGGAGATGAGGCGGTCCTCCCCCACGAGGTCAGGCATCGCTCTGCGCGGGTCCTTGCATTGGACGAAGCGCAGCAGGACGCCACGCAGGGGATGGATCTCGTGCTAGGGGAGGAACACCGTCGGGAGGCCGTGCTTCGAGCGGCAAGATACCAGCATGCGCTGCGGTGGTACCACTACTGCAACATCTGCCCTAGGACTCTCGAGGTAGGTGACCTCGTGCTCAGGCGGGTGCTCTCCAGGGAAGGGCTGCACAAGCTCTCGCCCATGTGGGAGGGCCCATTCAAGGTTGTTCATGTTTCCAGACCCGGCGCCGCACGCTTGGAGACCCAGGAGGGGGTGCCCATCTCGAACGCGATGAACATTCAGCACCTCCGGAGATTCTACCCTTGAAGTAAGGCCCAGTGCCTGTAAAGAAGGCCCGGCGGCTGTGAAGAAGGGCCCAGTGCCTGCAAAGAAGGCCCAGTGTCTATGAAGCTCGTCGCACCAAGAAAAGGCCCAGTGCCTTAGAAGAAGGCCAATGCCTATGAAGCTCGCCGTCCGTGACACTCTCACGTAATAATGAGTTGGGGTTGTACACGCCCCGGAGTCTCCGGAGTGCCGCCCTTGGGCCTCGGAGGCTCGCGCCCACGCCCAGTGGCAGCACTTAGCTCCGCGCTGGTGAGAAGACGTAGGAGACTAGACTAGGTGCCGGACGCGGCTTTTCATTTGCTTTCCGCAGTTGGCTTGTTTACCCTTGTTCGAAACTTTATTGGAGTTGCTTTTAGTGTTGTTTGTCGTCCCCGGCCCGTGATTCTTTGGCTTTGTCTTTCGCCTGACTCGTCCTCTCTTTCACAAGCCTCGCGAGGGGGCTGTGCGGGCGCCCTCGTGAGCACCTTCTTGCCTAATTTCGCTCGGCTCCCTCACCCAAGTTCACAGCGGGAGCACCCCTCCTGGTCCATGCCCCACGGGCATCACGACGCGAACACAGGGCCTGAGCCGATCACCCTCACGACAAAGGTTCGAAATCTATCCTCCCGGCTAAATTTTGCAGGCTTCAAGACGCCCAGCGAGACCTCAGGCAGGTACCTCGCGAGGCAAAAACTGCAGCGAGCCCCTCGAGCTAAGTTGTTCCTACGCGCAAGCACGCAGCCGCAACACCACAACATAGCATGGGAATAATAGACATCACATAATAATTAAGGGAAATAGTTCAACACGCCCCCACGGGGCTCCATACTTCTCTCTCTCTCTCTCTCTCTCTCTCTGCGCAGGAAAAGGAGATAAACAAAGTAAACGCGGTGTGCCCGGCGACGGCTCATGGGGGGGATTCGCATCGCCCTCCTGAGCTCAATCAGACTCCTCCTCATGCTTCACCGAGGCATGACGACGTGATGACCTGCTACCACCCTCGAAGTGGGTGCGGCGGCGTGGTGGTTGGTCGTGGCCATCGCTGGAGGAGCTGTCACCAGAGGGGGGAGCCGCTGAAGCTTGGCGAGCTGCGGGCGCCATCGGCGGTGAGCTCGCCTTCGTCCTCGTTGCGGCCGTCACCAAGTCCCAGGACCCGATCACCATCATCGTCTTCAGGGCAGCACCTGACACGGCGGCCGTCTTCTCTGAACACCCTCACGTAGAGGGTCGCGTCGCCGTCAAACTTGAAGTGCAGGGTGCACCGCCGGCCCAGGCCACTCGCGCGGGCAAACGTCTGACAGCCGCGGGCCAAGGCCACATTCCCGGTGACGGAGATCTCCACCGAGACCCAGGAAGCCCTGCTGCAGCGGTCGTCCACTGGAGCCAGAGGCCGCCAGGAGCGCCAGTCGGGAGTTCGCTAGCGAAGAAGCGCGAAAGCTGAAGCCAGTTACCGGCCGGGTACGCCGACCACACGACAAACTCCGGCAGCACCTCTGCTGAGTGGAAGCGCGGCCTAGAAGGCCGCGCGGCCACAACGCACCTTCCCTCACCCATCGGGCGGCCGTCACCGTGCGAAGGACCACCGCCGCGACCACGAGGAGCCACCGCAGGAGTCGCGGGTGCTTGCGGGGGCGACCCCGGCCGCGCTTGGGCGGAGGGGAGCCAGGCCCTTCCCGACGAGCCTTTCCTTTCTCCGCAGCGCCATGGGACACGGCAAGCAACTGGAGCACGGAGGAAGAAGAAGCAGGCGGGGGAAGAGAGATGAGCAGTGGGGGCCTGCGCCCTCCCGCATTTATAACCCAAGGGAGGCTAACTGTCGGCCTCCACGATAGCAGGTAATCATGACTCTTTTTGCATGCAGCAGGGACTCGTCAAATCGGGCAGTTGTCGAGGCAGCGTGGGGAAGCGGAGACGCCCACGTCCAATCAACTGCCACGCGGCGACCAAGGCCGCATGCTGTTGGGGCCCGCGGCACTCCGCACTTGCA
This sequence comes from Triticum timopheevii, assembly GCA_963921465.1. NCBI lineage: Eukaryota > Viridiplantae > Streptophyta > Magnoliopsida > Poales > Poaceae > Triticum > Triticum timopheevii. The sequence continues at coordinate 240,500,515 of OY997268.1, forward strand.
CTTTCGCTTCGCTGCTAAGCCACGTCCGAGCGCGCCTTGGGCCCGGGGGCCAGTGTCAGTGTTCTGGGAATGGGGGTCCCCAGAGTTGCCTGCCTGCGGCCTGCGGTGTGGCTCAAGGGGTGGCCCAGTACGACCCATCTTCATCAACTCAAGCTCAAGACCTTCATGAGGGGCCAAGCCTCGCGGGGCGGACGACGTAGGGCTTCCTCAGGAACGGCCTCACCAGGCCGGCTCGCGAGGAGGCGGAGAGATCAAGGCAAGGGTACCCCGCAAGGTGCTCGTGACACAAGCCATGACGATCGAGACCAGGCGGGCGCCAGGTGGGCGCTGGCCTGCACAGTGTCCTTGTTTCCTCTTTGGTGCAAAGGGGGCAAGCGCAGGCATGGAGTACCGAGGCATCAGGCAAAGGTTACCATTCCGGTGCAACGAGACCAAGACCAGCAGAGCGGCAGGATGAAGGTCACCATGGAGCCCAAGATGGCGTCATCGTCAGTGCCTTTGCAGCCGAAGACCAACTTTAGTCAGGATAACTTGTACCAGATGTTCCCCTTCAAAATGGCCGTTGTTGGCGCCCTTCCCGCTCAATATTTGGGAAGAGGACCAGGGCCTCTATATATAGGGATAGCCACCATAGTAGAGACCATCTCATCGAGATCTCATAGAGTTCTCATCAGATCCAGAGGCGATCGAACTCACCCAAGTAGTTCACCGCACCAGCTCAAGAACACCTCTCGCGAGGCTGTTCTTCCCTTGTACTATTCATCATCAGCCCCTGAGGCAATCCACCACACCACACACTGGAGTAGGGTATTACACCACAACAGTGGCCCGAACCAGTATAAGCCTTGTGTCCCTTGTGTTGTTCATCGGGTAGCTTAGATTCTCAGCGAGGCGTTGGGATGTGGATCGGTAGGGGGAAGATCTTCGCGCGCACCCCAGAGTTCGAACCTTAAGGGTTTTGCCAGAACCCGATATCCGACAAGGGTACCCAGACCTGCCTACCTATGGCCCACGACGTGGCTTCATCGACGGACTGGTATGGCCCAGCTTTGACTACGGTAAGAGAAGACCCTCGCGAGGGACGAAGCCTTGCGAGGCGGGCGACATCAAGACCTCCTGAAGGAACGGCCTCCTTAGCGGAGCGGAGATTTCTATGCAAGACCAGCCATGATGACCAAGGCTACGCGCGTGCCAGCAGGCGCAGAGCAGCATATTTCCTCTTTGGTGCAAAGGAGACAAGCGCAGGTGTGGAGTCCCAAGGAATCAGGCAAAGGTTGCCATTTGCGTGCAACCAGACCAAGACCGCCAGAACGACAATATGGATGTCATCGCCGAGCCCACCACGACGTCATGCTCAGAGGCTTTGCAGGCGAAGACCACCTTCCGTCGGGATTAGATGTACTTCTTGTTCCCCTTCAAATTTGGCCGTTGTAGGATCCCTTCCCGCCTAGTTTTGGAGGAAGAGGACAAAGGCCACTATAAATAGAGCCTAGCCACCACCGTAGAGAGGGGTCGATCAACTCACCAACGGATCAGCTCATCGAACCAGCAAGAGCTCACCACAAGAACACGCCTCCTGAGGCTGTTCTTCTACGTGTACTAGTTCATCCTCAACCCCTCGCGAGGCTAATCCACCACAAAGCAGGAGTAGGGTATTACACCGCAAGGTGGCCTGAACCTGGGTAAACTGCTGTGTTTCTCTCTGTCGTGTTCATTGAGCTAGGTCATGAGAGCAGTGAATCGAGAGGCTTGAGAGGTTGAGTTCTTCGCACACGCCCGTGAGTTTGAACCTTTCTTGGGTCTGCGTAGCCCGGAATCTGACACTTGGTGCGCTAGGTAGGGGGCGTGTCGAAGCCTCTCTTCTGCCAATTGTTTCACCCACGCTCCACTGTTCTCATGGCGGATGCTCGTCGAGTTCGTGCCAAGGCGCCCACGGGCAACAGTGCTCCTCACCGGTCCCTGTCGCCTGTGGCCAACGCTGCCACTGGCCCTGCAGCCCACGAGCAGCAGGATTCGTCGCTACCACCCTCCATGCGACGCGACGGCCGCACCGCCACTGACCCCTGCCGCTGCTTCGTCCTCCCACGCCCGTCGTGGGCCGGCAACCGTGCAGTCGGCGCTGCTCATGGCGCGTGAGCTTCTGCGCTACCGTCTGGCGGACGACTTCTATGAGGATTGGCTGGACCGAATCGCCGAGCTCGTCAGCACTGCGGGAGAGGCTCCTGCGCTCTCCCGCTCGCTGCCTCCCTCGTAGCCCCAGGCGGGCGACATAGCTCACGGCACGCCTCCTCCTCCTCTCTGTCAAGACTTCGTCTCGAGCCAAGGTGCGAGGCCCCCCAGCTCCTCCCGCACCTCCGCACCAAGACCACGTGCAACCTGAGTTGGTTGCACGTGGGCGTCAAGACCTGGCTCCACCTCCGAGGCGAGCCCCAGTGGCCACGGCGGGATGCCGAGCATTCACTCCAGAGCTTTGTCATGTCATCTAGCCCAGCAAGTTCAGGTCGGATCTACCTCCATGCTACGACAGCACCCCCAACCCGGCCGAGTTCCTTCAGCTCTACAAGTTAAGCATCGAGGCGGTAAGTGGTGATGAGATGGTCATGGCGAACTGGTTCCCCATGTCCCTCAAGGATGGCATGCGCTCGTGGCTCCTGAACCTCCCGGTAGGGTCGATCTCCTACTGGGATGAGCTACGCGAGCGCTTCATCACCAACTTCCAAGGCACCCGCTTCTGCAGCCGGTGACCTGCGACGTATAAATCAACAACCAGGAGAGACCTTGCATAAGTACATCCAGCGCTTCACCAACGTTCGCCTCAAGATCCCCAAGGTGTCGGACGAGGCCATCATCCCAGCATTCACTGATGGCATCCGGGATGTCAAGATGAAGGAGGAGCTTGCCATACATGAGGAGCTGTGCTAGGCTCTAGAGATGTTCAACATGGCGACCCGGTGCGCGAGGGCAGAAGAAGGTCGCCTCTCGCTCCTCGAGCTCCCTGAAGTCGATCCTGAAGAAAAGAAGGCCAAGGCGAAGGATGTGAAGCGCAAGGGCCCGACTGTGTTCGCAGCCAAGCCTGACATGAAGCGCGGATGTGATCACCCTGAGTCCTCCAAGGGCAACCGCCCGTTCTGCGTCTTCCACAACGTGCACAACCACAACAACAACGACTGCCAAGAGCTCATGGCTATCCGCGATGGACGCCTCGGTCGACGCCCCGAGCGCAACGACCATGGCTACGGCCGTGGAGGAGGCCGCGGCGGAGGCCGCTGGGACGATCGTGGCCCCTGTCAGGGTTGGTGCGATAAGCCTCGTGAAGACAGCTGGCAGGACCTACCTCGCGACGGCTCGTGGCGAGACCAGCCTCGCGAGGACCGTCCTCAGGGCAATGCTATCCTCCCTCCGGTGCCGCCGCCACCAAGAAGGAACGACGACCACCGCCAAGACGATGGGTCTGGGGGCTTCCAAGAGCCTCGTGCTATCACCTGCATCCTGGGGGTGCTCAGGCCCCATCAGTTCACTCGTGAGGTGAACGCGGCCCTCCCCAAGCTTGAGGCATCGCATCCGCTCAGGTGGTCCAAGTACGCCATCACCTTCAATTCTTCGGACCATCTCAAGTGCGCGGCCACCTCAGGCATGCTCCCCATGCTCTGCTCACCTACCATCAGCAATGTTCTCGTCACCAAGACACTTGTCGATGGCAGCGCTGGGCTCAATGTTCTCTCCGTCGAGACATTTCACAGGCTCCAGGTGCCATATGACCAGCTTCAGCCCACCAAGCCATTCTCACGGGTGACCAATGGCTCCACGCACCCAATCGGGTAGATTCGCCTCCCCATCACCTTTGGCAAGCGCGACAACTACCGCACCGAGCTCATCGACTTCGACGTCACCCACATTCGCCTGCCGTACACTGCCACCCTCGGGTACCCAGCTCTCTCCAAGTTCATGGTGGCAACACACCACAGCTACAACGTCCTCAAGATGTCTGGAAGCAGCGACATCATCACGGTTGCCTGCGATGAGAAAGATGTGGTGTGCTCCCTCGAGCGTGCCTACTAGGCTACATCGGTCAAGGACTCAGATGGCAAAGGCGTCATCCTTCCCCCCGAGGTTGCCCCCAAGAAGAAGAAGCAGCTCCTCCTCAAGGGCACTCAGGAGGCTGGCATGCCAGATGGTCGTGACTCGGGCCCCTCTCCCTCTACTGGGGTGCGTTTCCCTCTCGCATAGGAAGGCGCGCCCTGCACCCCCCTCAGGTTGGGCTCGAGGGCTCTTCTCTGGAAGGCCTCCGACCTAGTCCACGTCACGAGGGAGGCATTCGGGCACCATGTGGAGGCGTGCTTTGACGCGCGCTTCCAGGAGCAAGGTGCAGGGCGCAAGGCACCAAGCGCACAGGAGTTCATCACCAGGGCAATCGAAGATCTTCAGGAGGCACGGGCAATGCAAGGCTGTAATATCCCAAATTTCCAATTTGGCATGTTATACATAGATCATCCATGCATATCATATTTTATTGCTTTTCGTTTGCAATCCTCGAGATCCTAAGCAACTCAAGGACCTTCGGAGAGAGTTGGGGATTTTCTAATTTTCATATTTGAAATTTTATCAAATAATGAAGAAGAGGATTTGATTTTAATTATTTTCTCTCCGGAAAAAATATTTCATTTTTAAAATAATAAATGAGGGGAGATAATATGACTTCTCCAAAATAATTGAAATATCGGAGGAAAAATGTTAAAATCATTTTTGGATTTTATTTGAGTTTATTCGGATTTTTATTTGCCCTAGAAAAATGTTGCATGTTTTAAAATTGCATTTTAGGGGCCAAGAAAAGTTCATCTTGTTCTAAATATTTTATTTAGACGGAGAAAACTTGTTTTGGAATTTTTAGATTTTTATTTATTGTTCTAGGAATTTTTCTTTCGGCGGAATGTTTTTTTTTTAAAAACGACCTCGCGCCCGACTGGGCCGAAGGCCCAGCTGAGCAGGCTGGCCCAGCCCCGCGCCGACGCCTTCCCCGCGTCACCGCCGTGCTTGGCACGGACGCCGAGGGCGAGTCCGAGCCGGACTCCACCCCCGGGCGCCCCTTCCCCAAGCCGCCCGCCCCGCCCTCCTATTTAAGCCGCCGCCCCCGCCGCCACACCACCACCCGCCACCACCCGCCACCCGTGCCGCCGTCGGAGCCCCGAGCCCCGATCCGTCGCTGCCCGAGCCGCCGCCGTCGCCCTCGCGCCACCGCCGCCTCCCGCCGCCACCCTGCAGCCACCCCGAGCCTCGCCGCCCCTCGCCGACCCGCCGGAGCCGCCCGCCCCGCCGGACGAGCCTCGCCGGAGGTACCCGACCCCGCCGCCGGTTTTTTTAAAAATAAACCCTTCGGTTTTTTTGAAAAACCTAGATCATTTTTTTCTAGATCGGTTTATTTTTTTCCCAGTTTATTTATTTAGCGAACGTCCATTCGTCCGTTCATTTTTACTAATGTGTTCACTGTTTAGTTTCTGCTAACGAACGTTCGTTCGTTTAGCCATTCGTCGTTTTTCTTTTTTATCGGATTTATTCTGCGATTATTCTGATCGAGATTTCTGATCCGGTTTTCAAACCTGTTTATCTTTTCGCTCGTTTATCGGAATCAGGCGATTCAAGCGCCTGGAGTTTCATCTCGAAACCCTCTTTCCGAATAATCAACTCAAACAAGATTTTTCTTCTGTAAAATTTGACCTAGATCCAGAATAGAAAAACGAAGTTGTTTCTTTTGCCGTTTGAGTTTCGTTGCTTCGTTTGATTTGATTCTTCTTGCAAACCGGAGTTCTTAGGTTGAACTCTCCGGTCAAACTCTTTTATTTGGAGTTCTACTTGTGCATCTTTGATTGTTGCTTATGTATGCTATTGTTTGCTTGCGATAAAATTCCCGGAGTGCGAAGCGTGTTACTACGAGTCTCTAGGATTCCCGGATCGTCAGCAAGGCAAGTAACACATTGATCATACTCTTTTCATACCCAGTTTTTATGCATTAGTTTCAATCCTCAAATATTGCATGATTAGGATGCTTTAACATGTGGGTTTTGGGAAGTAGTTGATGAGGTAGAACCTATTGCCCTGTTTATTATCAAACCCTTGGGAGTTACTTCTACGTTATGCTTATATTGCCATGCTATGCTCGTAGACGTGGATTGGGTTTGAGTGATATCCATGGCAGATGTGAGATTGATACTTAATGGTTTACTTAAGGTGGCAACTTTAATACACATCTGGGTGGATTGAGGCATCTGGGGTTACCAGTGATTGCCTGTTTTATATTTGGAAATCCCGGGGTTACCGTGTGATTCTCCTATGGACCTCCACCCAGGCTCAAAGGGAACTGAGTCTATTCATGCTAGAAACTTCCGTGTGCAGCCGCAAGCTATTATGGGCTCTAGCATAGTTGAGTAAGTTGCATGAAGCTCTTGAAGAGGTGGATCAACAGGTAGTGGGTTTGTAGGTTTGGTATGGTCTGCCCGGAGTAGAGAGTTAATGCTTCTGAAAGACTGTGTCTCGGTCATCCGTCTCTCAAACATCATGTAGTGCGAGAAATCTACGGAGGAGATCGAGTCTTGCGGGGAAAAGTGCGCAAACCTCTGCAGAGTGTACAATCTAATCATGGTTAGCCGTGTCCCCGGTTATGGACAATTCTGAGTATCTAGTACTTGAGTATTCGCATGTATCTCAACACTCTTAAATTAATATTGCTTGGGTTGTTAAGTACTTTTAATTGGGATCATTGAGTTGGGGATTACCTTCTCAGATGATGTTTCAACTACCATGATAGTTAAACTAAAATTGATTCCTTTGAAGTAGGGAAAAATTGGCTTTTCGCAAAACTGTAATCATAGAGCTTTCCACCAGCCAAATATGCATGTAGTGGTAGAATTATTCTGTTATTGCTCTTTTGTGTTACATTGCCAGCATATTCCATGTGCTGACCCGTTCTCGGGCTGCAACGTATTATGTTGCAGACTTTTCAGACGAGGAGTAAGGTTCGTAGGTCGTTGCCGTGCAGCTCAGCTATGCCGTTGGAGTTGATGGACTCACTTTATCTTCCAAGCCTTCCGTTGTTATCGTATTAGATGGCCTTAAGCCATATTATTGTAATAAGTTCTCTTCTGAGACATTCGATGTAATAAGTGTGTGATTGCTACTCTGTTATAAATCCTTCGAAGTACTGTGTGGTGTCAGCATTACTGATCCAGGGATGACACCTGAGCACAAAGACTTGACCATCTGAGGTCGGGTCGCTACAAGATGGTATCAGAGCACACGCTGAGTGTAGGACACGACCACTAAGATAAACCATAGGTCACACTTCTCTTCTCATTTCTGACTCCTCTTCTCTTTCCACTCTTTAGGATGAAGGAGATGAATACCAAGTTTGCACAACTTGATGAAGACACACCCTTTGGACGCCACTTGAAGGAAGTCACTAGGTACTTGAATATTGGAATACCAAGCTTCACTGGGACGAACAACGCCACCCTACCGGAAGAAGAGCGCTGGATGATTCAAGTACGAGTTCCAGGAAGGACGTTCTCGCCAAATTCTAAACCCATAGAGTTTTCTTTCGAAGCACCCACTTGGAGCCTTGGCAAGAGTATGGCAGCTCATATTACCATGGGACGCATTGGAGAAATCTACAACAAGGAACTAGAAGATACCACCTATAAAATATGTGGGTGCCGAGATGAACAATGGGAGATGATCAGCACCAGGAAGGATAGATCTGTCGCAGCCTTTATCCAGGAGCAAAATCAGCACATTCGACGTCAGGAGAACCAGATGTGCGCAGACATGATCGAGTTAAAGAAGGCGAAGACTAGGATCATCGAGCTGGAGGAAGAACTTAAGTTCACACGCGATGGATATGAGGAGGAAATCAAGGCGCTATTGGAAAAGAATGACGACCTAGTTGAGAAGATCGGAATTTTCATGGGAGGACCAGTTCCGAGAGAAGACCCCATTCGTTCGGACAACTACATCATCATCGACGACACTGATTCGGATTCAAGGGATCATGATGACGAAGATGAAGCTGGAGCAGACATCATGGAGTCTTCCACTGATCAAAATTTCTAGATGACCACCATATGATAATAGTATTCCCCCATGTAACTAGTAGTAGTAATGAGCACTTTTGTGATAGTCTTAGACCGTTTTGTATGCCTTTGCTTGATTGATTGAATGAATGCTTGTGTTTGCCTCATATACATATGGGTAGTGTTTCTCCCCTAGATCTTTTTATATTCTAAATCTCTTCCATCTAAACCCATCATATGCCTCCGAGGAGAGACCCCGAGTTTGTTTTCCCACTGGAGATCACCCAGTTGATCCAGCAGCAGAACGCTTTGATGCAATTGCTAGTTCAGAACCAGGGCAATGCCAATAACAACAATGCCAACAACAACAACCCGCCGCCAGTGGATAACCTCGCCCGTTTCTTAAGGTTACAGTCGCCGGTGTTCTCCAGTAGCATCGAGCCAATAGTTGCAGATGATTGGCTACGTCGTATTGGAAGGGAGTTAACCACCGCTGGATGCACAGATGCTGAGAAGGTGCGTTTTTTCACACACCAACTGGATGGACCTGCAGCAGCATGGTGGGAGAATTTCACAGCCACCTATCCTATCGACACTGTCACATGGGCACAGTTTCAGCAGGCTTTTCGCACTGCCCATGTCTCGACTGGAGCCATGCAGATGAAGAAGCGCGAGTTTCGCAACCTACGCCAGGGGAATCGTATTGTTGGCCAGTACGTGGATGAGTTTAGCAAGTTGTCACGTTATGCCCCTGATGATGTGGCCACAGATGCCGCGAAGTAGGAGAAGTTTATGGAAGGGCTGAATGATGAGATGAGTATGCAGTTGATGGTAGCAACCTTCAACAACTACCAGGAGTTGGTAGATAAGGCCCTAATGATTGAAGGGAATCAGCAGCAGATTGATAATCATAAGAGAAAGTATGGACAAGGAAAATACAACTCCGGAGCTCACCAGAAGCCCCGCTTGACCCCGAACTCAGGAGGACTTGTTCATAACCATGCTGGAGGAGGATCGCATAACCATAATGGTGCGAAGAACGGGAATGGGAATGGAGCCAACAATAATCAGAACCGCTCTAACCCATCTACACTCGCAAAGAGAGACCTAAGCCAAGTTGTTTGCTACAAGTGCGGGAAGACAGGGCACTATGCCAATGACTGCTCTGAAGGAAAGAATAGGAATGGAAACGGGAGCGCAGGGAAGAAGCCCAATCCATTCAACAAAGGACAAGTGAACCACGTTAACGTGGAGGAGGTTGAAGAGCAGCCGGACGCGGTAATAGGTAAGTTTTTGGTTCAGTCATTTACCGCTATTGTTCTTTTCGATACTGGTGCATCGCATTCATAAATATCAAGGGGATTTGTGGAAAAGTTTAAGTTACCAACCCAAACCCTTAGGACACCCCTCTTAGTGAGCTCGCCTGGATCAGAGTACATGGCTAGCAGATGGTGCACCCAGATACCCCCAATCATTGACACGCATGTATTTCCGTCTGACCTAATTATCTTGGAGTCGCAAGGATTGGATGTGATATTAGGTATGGACTGGATGTCAAAGTATGAAGGAAGTATTGACTGTGCTAGTAAGTCAATTTATCTTACCACCCCGGAGGGAAAAAGGATTAAGTATGTATCTAGGCATGTGCCTAGGAGGAGCCAAGTAAACGCCCTCACGGGAGTTGTACAGGAGGAAGTACCTATGGTAAAGGATTTTCCGGATGTTTTCCCCGAAGAGTTACCTGGTATGCCATCGGACAGAGACATTGAGTTTTTGATAGAGCTATTGCCAGGAACAGGACCGATATCCAAGAGACCCTATCGGATGCCAGCAAATGACCTGGAGGAAATTAAGAAGTAGATTAATGAGTTGTTGGAGAAAGGTTACATCCGTAGAAGCTCATCACCTTGGGGAGCCCCAGTACTTTTGGTGGAGTAGAAGGATAAATCCCTGAGGATGGTTGTTGATTACCGAGCTCTAAATGAAGTAACGATAAAGAACAAGTATCCCTTAACGATGATCAATGATCTGTTTGATCAGTTACAAGGAGCTAAGGTGTTTTCAAAGATTGATCTGCGATCGGGATACCATCAGTTGAAGATCCGAGAGAAGGATATACCCAAGACAGCGTTTACCACTCGGTATGGATTATATGAGTATACGGTCATGTCATTTGGACTGACTAACGCCCCTGCCTATTTCATGAGTATGATGAACAAGGTGTGCATGGAGTATTTGGACAAGTTTGTTGTGGTATTCATTGATGACATTATGATATACTCGAAGAACGAAGAGGAGCACGCGGAACACTTGCGTTTGGTTCTCGAGAAACTCAGGGAACACCAGTTATATGCCAAATTCAGCAAGTGCGAGTTTTGGTTGAAGGAAGTTGGATTTCTTGGGCATGTTATATCCGGAGAGGGTATAGCAGTGGATCCCAGTAAGGTTCAGTCGGTCACTGAATGGTTGGCACCCACTTCAGTTGGCGAGATCCGCAGTTTTCTTGGATTGGCAGGATATTATCGAAGGTTCATTGAGAATTTTTCCAAGATTGCTAAACCAATGACTGAATTGTTAAAGAAGGATACTAAGTTCAAATGGACAGAGGAGTGCGAGACAAGTTTTCAAGAGCTGAAGGAGCGATTGACTATAGCCCCAGTGCTGACCTTGCCAGATATACATAAGGAGTTTCAAGTGTATTGTGACGCCTCTCGCTTGGGACTTGGATGTGTGCTTATGCAGGAAGGAAAAGTTGTTTCGTATGCCTCACGACAACTGAAGCCACACGAGTTGAACTATGCCACGCATGATTTGGAGTTAGCAGCCGTAGTGCATGCACTAAAGACCTGGAGACATTATCTTATTGGAAACCATTGTGATGTGTACACGGATCATAAGAGCTTGAAGTACATTTTCACACAGAAGGAGTTGAACCTCAGGCAGAGGAGATGGTTGGAACTTATAAAGGATTACAATATGAAGCTACACTACCATCCAGGAAAAGCAAATGTCGTAGCAGACGCTTTGAGCCGGAAGAGTTATGCTAATGATCTTGTGAGCAATGGAATGCCAAAGGAGTTAGCTGCAGAGATCATGGAACTTCGATTGGAGATTGTTCCAAGAGGTTTTCTTGCAACAATGGAAGTTTAGTAGACGTTGTTGGACAAGATTCGAGAAGCTCAGAAGGAAGATAAAGAGATTGATGAGATAAGAGAGAGGATGGGCGAAGGTAAAGCCAAAGGTTTTCGTGAGGATGAGCACGATACCTTGTGGTTTGAGGACCGAATTTATGTGCCCAACAATTCGGAGATAAGGAAGTTGATACTTCAGGAGGCCCATGACTCACCATACTCGATTCACCCCGGAAACACCAAGATGTACCTGGACTTGAAGGAACGTTTCTGGTGGGTTGGAATGAAGAAGGATATTGCCGAGTATGTAGCCGTATGTGATGTATGTCAGAGAGTAAAGGCAGAACATCAGAAGCCAGCCGAACTGTTACAGCCTATGCCAATACCCGAATGAAAGTGGGACAAACTTGGTATGGACTTTATTACCGGATTACCCAGAACCAAGGCAGGATATGATTCTATCTGGGGAGTTGTGGATCGATTGACTAAGGTAGCTCATTTCATCCCGGTGAAAACAACGTATACAAGTGCAAAGCTGGCCAATATATATATGACCAGGATCGTATGTTTACATGGAGTTCCGAGGAGCATCATATCAGATAGAGGAACCCAGTTTACTTCAAAGTTTTGGCATCAGTTACACCAGACTTTGGGGACCCGATTGGAATTCAGTACAACTTTTCACCCGCAGACAGATGGGCAGACAGAGAGAGTCAATCAGATTTTGGAGGACATGTTGAGAGCCTGTGCGCTAGATTATGGATCTAGTTGGGATGACAATTTGCCGTACGCAGAGTTTTCATATAACAACAGTTACCAGGCCAGTTTGAAGATGGCACCATTTGAAGCTCTGTATGGACGCAGATGTAGAACACCATTGATGTGGGACGAGGTAGGAGACCGTCAGTTGTTTGGACCAGATTTGATCAAGGAATCAGAGGAAAAGGTTAACCTGATCAGAGACAGACTAAAGATTGCTCAGTCCAGACAGAAGAGTTACGCAGATTCAAAACGCAAGGAAGTAACTTATGAAATCGGAGACAGAGCTTACCTATGAGTATCACCCTTGAGGGGAGTAAAACGTTTTGGAGTTAAGGGAAAGTTAGCCCCAAGATTTGTAGGACCGTATCGTATTTTGGAACGGATGGGAGAAGTTGCCTACAAGCTGGAGTTACCAGAAGGATTGTCAGGAGTTCACGATGTATTCCACGTATCACAGCTGAAGAAGTGTCATGCTGAGATGGCCGATATACCATTGAATGATACAATACCTTTGGAGGCGATTCAGCTGGATGATAATCTGACTTATGAGGAGAGGCCAGTAAAGATTCTTGGGTTTGATAGCCGAGTCACTCGCAACAAGGTGATCAAGTTTTGCAAAGTTCAGTGGAGTCATCATACTGAGGAGGAAGCCACCTGGGAGCGAGAGGAGGATATTCGCAAGGACCATCCGCACCTATTTTCTAGCCAACCCGAATCTCGAGGGCGAGATTCATCTTAAGGGGGGTAGGTTTGTAAAATCCCAAATTTCCAATTTGGCATGTTATACATAGATCATCCATGCATATCATATTTTATTGCTTTTCGTTTGCAATCCTCGAGATCCTAAGCAACCCAAGGACCATCGAAGAGAGTTGGGGATTTTCTAATTTTCATATTTGAAATTTTATCAAATAATGAAGAAGAGGATTTGATTTTAATTATTTTCTCTCCGGAAAAAATATTTCATTTTTAAAATAATAAATGAGGGGAGATAATATGACTTCTCCAAAATAATTGAAATATCGGAAGAAAAAATGTTAAAAATCATTTTTGGATTTTATTTGAGTTTATTCGGATTTTTATTTGCCCTAGAAAAATGTTGCATGTTTTAAAATGGCATTTTAGGGGCCAAGAAAAGTTCATCTTGTTCTAAATATTTTATTTAGACGGAGAAAACTTGTTTTGGAATTTTTAGACTTTTATTTATTTTTCTAGGAATTTTTCTTTCGATGGAATGTTTAAAAAAAACGACCTCGCGCCCAACTGGGCCGAAGGCCCAGCCGAGCAGGCCGGCCCAGCCCCACGCCGCCGCCTTCCCCGCATCGCCGCCGTGCTTGGCACGGACGCCGAGGGCGAGTCCGAGCCGGACTCCACCCCCGAGCGCCCCTTCCCCAAGCCGCCCGCCCCGCCCTCCTATTTAAGCCGCCGCCCCCGCCGCCACACCACCACCCGCCACCACCCGCCACCCGCGCCGCCGTTCGAGCCCCGAGCCCCGATCCGCCGCTGCCCGAGCAGCCGCCGCCGCCTCCCGCCGCCACCCCGCAGCCACCCCGAGCCCAGCCGACCCGCCGGAGCCGCCGCCCCGCCGGACGAGCCTCGCCGGAGGTACCTGACCCCGCCACCGTTTTTTTAAATAAACCCTTCGGGTTTTTTTTAAAACCTAGATTGTTTTTTTTCTAGATCGGTTTTTTCCCGGTTTATTTATTTAGCGAACGTCCGTTTGTCCGTTCGTTTTTACGAACGTGTTCACTGTTTAGTTTCTGCTAACGAACGTTCGTTCGTTTAGCCGTTCGTCGTTTTTCTTTTTTATCGGATTTATTCCGCGATTATTCTGATCGCGGTTTCTGATCTGATTTTCAAACCTGTTTATCTTTTCGCTCGTTTATCGGAATCAGGCGATTCAAGCGCCTGGAGTTTCATCTCGAAACCCTCTTTCCGAATAATCAACTCAAACAAGATTTTTCTTCTGTAAAATTTGACCTAGATCCAGAAGAGCAAAACGAAGTTGTTTCTTTTGCCATTTGAGTTTCGTTGCTTCGTTTGATTTGATTCTTCTTGCAAACCGGAGTTCTTAAGTTGAACTCTCCGGTCAAACTCTTTTGTTTGGAGTTCTACTTGTGCATCTTTGATTGTTGCTTATGTATGCTATTGTTTGCTTGCGATAGAATTCCCGGAGTGCGAAGCGTGTTACTACGAGTCTCTAAGATTCCCAGATCGTCAGCAAGGCAAGTAACACATTGATCATACTCTTTTCATACCCAGTTTTTATGCATTAGTTTCAATCCTCAAACATTGCATGATTAGGATGCTTTAACATGTGGGTTTTGGGAAGTAGTTGATGAGGTAGAACCTATTGCCCTGTTTATTATCAAACCCTTGGGAGTTACTTCTACGTTATGCTTATATTGCCATGCTATGCTCGTAGACGTGGATTGGGTTTGAGTGATATCCATGACAGATGTGAGATTGATACTTAATGGTTTACTTAAGGTGGCAACTTTAATACACATCTGGGTGGATTGAGGCATCTGGGGTTACCAGTGATTGCCTGTTTTATTTTTGGAAATCCCGGGGTTACCGTGTGATTCTCCTATGGACCGCCACCCAGGCTCAAAGGGAACTGAGTCTATTCATGCTAGAAACTTCCGTGTGAAGCCGCAAGCTATTATGGGCTCTAGCATAGTTGAGTAAGTTGCGTGAAGCTCTTGAAGAGGTGGATCAGCAGGTAGTGGGTTTGTAGGTTTGGTATGGTCTGCCCGGAGTAGAGAGTTAATGCTTCTAAAAGACTGTGTCTCGGTCATCCGTCTCTCAAACATCATGTAGTGCGAGAAATCTACGGAGGCGATCGAGTCTTGCGGGGAAAAGTGCGTAAACCTCTGCAGAGTGTACAATCTAATCATGGTTAGCCGTGTCCCCGGTTATGGACAATTCTGAGTATCTAGTACTTGAGTATTCGCATGTATCTCAACACTCTTAAATTAATATTGCTTGGGTTGTTAAGTACTTTTAATTGGGATCATTGAGTTGGGGTTTACCTTCTCAGATGATGTTTCAACTACCATGATAGTTAAATTAAAATTGATTCCTTTGAAGTAGGGAAAAATTGGCTTTTCGCAAAACTGTAACCATAGAGCTTTCCACCAGCCAAATATGCATGTAGTGGTAGCATTATTCTGTTATTGCTCTTTTGTGTTACATTGCCAGCATATTCCATGTGCTGACCCGTTCTCGGGCTGCAACGTATTATGTTGCAGACTTTTCAGACGAGGAGTAAGGTTCGTAGGTCGTTGCCGTGCAGCTCAGCTATGCCGTTGGAGTTGATGGACTCACTTTATCTTCCAAGCCTTCCGTTGTTATCGTATTAGATGGCCTTAAGCCATATTATTGTAATAAGTTCTCTTCTGAGACATTCGATGTAATAAGTGTGTGATTGCTACTCTGTTATAAATCCTTCGAAGTACTATGTGGTGTCAGCATTACTGATCCAGGGATGACACCTGAGCACAGAGACTTGACCATCTGAGGTCGGGTCGCTACAAAGGTGAGCGACGTCCCGCACCACTCAACGCAGCTGCTGCTCAGGACACGAGCGGCGAGCTGCGCGTCTGCATCAACTACCCGGGCCTCAACAGAGCTGCTTCTTAGGAACTCTTCTAGTCGTCCAGCGTCGGTCGGTGTGGAGGCCGCCCCCATAGCTAAGTCTGCATGCCTTTCAGCCTGTTGACGCGACAGCCTCGCTCTAGTGCTGCATGTGTGGCGTCATGGCGTCTCATGAAGCCAGGCGCCAGGTAGTCCTGACGGAGGAAGAGCCGGAGCCTCCTGAGTCCCTCGAGGCTCAGGAGCCTGCTGGCTCATGAAGAGCAACTTCCACGGCGCGTGTCTTCAGCTACTTCAACACTTCTACCCCAACGGTTCCAGGTGACTTTTTAGTTCGTTCAGTTGAGGGCGCCCATCGGGCTGCATTATCCTCTACCTGTCTGAGTCCGCCCCGCAGTGTGTATCATTTTTGCACATCTATCATAACTAATTTCACCATTTTTATGAGCTGCCTTATGATGTTATCGACATCATAGCCATTGCCCTGTTACTCATGAGGCCGCCCGCGCGGCCCCCGCGTGCTGCTAACCCGCCTTGAGTTCATCCCGATGTAAGGGTTGTCGGCACGGCACCTGTGCATGGGTCCGTCCCTATAGCGCTGAAAAACCAGTGAGACCAAACTCTGGCTCGCGGCCAGCTCCGCACACGCCACCTCACCGGGTCCTCTGTGCTTTCACCTTCTCGCGGAGGGATCGCCGGCAGGTCAGCAAGCACTGTTGTATGCCATGCTCCATTCCTCCAGCTAACTTGCAGGAATCCCACGACCCGGTAAGGCGGGTCGCGATCACTCAGAGGCGCTTGTGCAAGGCTAGCCATCCCGTTCCTCCACCCGACTCGCTTGTGTGTTCAAGGGGGAGCCTCTGAGCATCGCGCCTCAGGAGCCCCTACTGGCCCCTGAGCACTCACCCCCATGCCTTGTCCATAGCATCGCGACCTGGCATACCTGTGGCGGCTGATCCGCGCTCGGGAGCTGGGACCCGAGGATGTAGAGCACCCAGATGAGGGGAGGGGAAGAGGACAATGTGAGCCTTGCTTAAGGATTGGCGCGACCCCAACGGCTTCACCGACGACGTCGGGCTGACGCCGTACCTGAAGCGGGAGCGCGGCGGCTCGGCAGCTCATTGAAAGATCGAGGATGTCGCCTAGAGGGGGGTGAATAGGCGCTTTAAAATAATTACGGTTTAGGCTTGAACAAATGCAGAATAAACCTAGCGGTTAATTTGTCAAGCACAAAACCTAAAACAACTAGGCTCACCTATGTGCACCAACAACTTATGCTAAGCAAGATAAGTAACTATGTGATAGCAAGATATATGACAAAGAACAATATGGCTATCACAAAGTAAAGTGCATAAGTAAAGGGATCGGGTAAGAGATAACCGAGGCACGCGGAGACGACGATGTATCCCGAAGTTCACACCCTTGCGGATGCTAATCTCCGTTTGGAGTGGTGTGGAGGCACAATGCTCCCCAAGAAGCCACTAGGGCCACCGTAATCTCCTCACGCCCTCGCACAATGCAAGATGCCGTGATTCCACTAAGGGACCCTTGAGGGCGGTCACCAAACCCGTACAAATGCCAACCCTTGGGGGCGGTCACCAAACCTGTACACTTTGGCAACCCTTGGGGGCAGTCACCGGAACCCGTCAAATTGCTCGGGGCGATCTCCACAACCTAATTGGAGACCCCGATGCTTGCCCGGAGCTTTACACCACAATGATTGAGCTCCGAACACCACCAGCCGTCTAGGGCGCCAAGGCACCCAAGAGGAACAAGCTCTAGGGTGCCCAAACACCCAAGAGTAATAAGCTTCTCAAACTTCACTTCCACATATCACCATGGAGAACTCAAACCGATGCACCAAATGCAATGGCAAGGGCACACGGAGTGCCCACGTCCTTCTCTCCCAAATCCCACTAAAGCAACTAATGCTAGGGAGGAAAATGAGAGGAAGAACGAAAGAAGAACATGAATAAATCCAAGATCTAGATCCAAGGGGTTCCCCTCACTTAGAGGAGAAAGTGATTGGTGGAAACGTGGATCTAGATTTCCTCTCTCTTTTCCCTCAAGAACTAGCAAGAATCATAGGAGGGATTGAGAGTTAGCAAGCTCGAAGAAGGTCAGCAATGGAGGAAGAACATGAGCTCAAAGGATAAGGTTCATTGGGGAAGACCCCCTTTTATAGGTGAGAAAAAATCCAACCGTTATGCTCACAGCCTGCACAGAACGGTACTACCGCTCCAAGGAGCGGTACTACCGCTAGGGCGGTAGTACCGCTTTGAAACACAATAGCAAGGAGGCAAAAAGGCCAGAAGAACCGTCGGAGTGGTAGTACCGCTTGACCTCACGGTACTACCGCTAGGGGTAGCGGTACTACTGCTAAGGGTAGCGGTACTACTGCTTGCGAGCGGTACTAAAAAATTACATCCGTGCCTACCACCGCTGGACTTGTGACGAGTTTTTGGTCCCGAGCAGAAGTAGCCGCGGTAGTACTGCTCCAAGCGGTAGTATCGCTCGCAAGAACGGTAGTAAAAAATTACTTCCGCTCCTGTCCGCGGTAGTACCGATACAGCCTTTTCAGAACACCAAAACTGACACAACTTCTGCAAACGGACTCTGAATTCGACGAAACCAAGTTTGTTGGAAAGCTAGCGACAAGGGCTAACACAATATTGATAGAAATACAATTAAGAAGCAAATGAGAAAAGGCCCAAAAGAAAATGGTGAGAACCCTTCCTCGGAAAAGACCGGTAAAACCTCCAACACTGAAAACATCATAGAAGACGCATGCACACTCCATTTTCGATGAAATCAAGCTTGTCATCAATATGACCATAAGCTCTAAGACTCACAAAGAGAACCAAACAATAACCAAGAAACATGATGCAAGGATGCAATGGTTTGAGCTCTCGACAAACGATACGGTCAAGCTACTCACTTGAGAGCCCCCCTTGATAGTACGGCTATCGATCTTATAACCCGGTCTCCAAACTATCATCATGAGACCGGTAAAATATAAAACCTATCAAGGGCAAACCTTTGCCTTGCACGAAATCCACTTGAGATAGATGATGAAGATCTTGACTCCCTCAAGTTGGACCACCTTTCTTGATTGCGTTGGCTCGATGAAGACTAGATGATTGCTCCCCCATAGTCCACTATGGGTGAGCCACTCTTCGGCACATCTTCACAAGTCCATTGACACCAAATGGATGGCAAGATTCAAGCACTTGATCTCTTCGTGATGCTCGACTTGAACTTGCACATGGCAATCTTGATGACGATCACCAGTTGATGCCATCCTTTCCATGGGTTGTATGATATCTTCCTCTTGACGCAAGCCCATCGACACGTACCTAACCCCACATAGAACTCTCACATAGACCATGGTTAGTACACAAAGTGCAATGGACAATGCTTACCATACCATGGGATCACTTGATCCCTCTCGGTACATCTTCTACGCTTTGTGAGTTGATCAACTTGATTCACTCTTGACTTAGTATTGATCAACCTTGAATCTTTCCAACTCTCTTCATTTGGATGATGTCTTGAAGGTAAACATGAATGATCACACAATCTTCTTCTTCAAGACATGCTTGCAATAAGCTCAACACTCACATGACCAATCTTTGGATAATTCCTTAATAGCACCTTGGTCAACTCATAAACTCCTTGAAACCAACACATGGACTTCAAGAAAAGCCTATGGACAAATCCTTAAAATATAACTCAAGACAACCATTAGTCCATAGAGATTGTCATCAATTACCAAAATCAAACATGGGGGCACTGCATGTTCTTTCAATCTCGCCCATTTTGGTAATTGATGACAATCACTTTCAAGAGAGTTTATCTAAGGAATTATGCATCACAATGCAATGCAACAACCAATGATGCAGGAGGATGAGATGCAAATGCTTAGGAACAAAACCGAAGCAAGGAGAAAACTTTGAAACCTTCTCCACAAAACTCTCTGAAACTTCTCCCCCATTGGCATCGATTACCAAAATGGGCGAAAAGCTTAGAAGGCCAAAATAAATTGTGGTCCTCCATCAATTGTGTATTTCTCAACAAGAGAGTGGAATGCAATACACATATCCAACTGTCAATACTTGGAGGAAGACAAACTATATTGAGGCCCAAAGATTGCAACAGAGAGATATGCCACAAAGACATAACAAAGAGAGACACAAGCAATCAGAAGATACCAATTGAAGCAAGCAATCAACGGATATCAATTGAACCAACTAGACCAATGATCCTACGTGCCACATGAATAAAGATATTATGATATGAGCAGAGGATTGTTCTAAAGAAACTAGAGAAGCTCCCCATGATTTGTGCACATCAAGAATTTTTGTATTTGGATACAAAGTGCACAAAATAGGATCATAGCTCCCCCAAAATCAATAGAAACTCACAACCAGTGCAAGTGGGCAAATAGGAGACAAAGCCTAGCACTTGCAACAAGCACATGGTTGAGAAACATGTAACAGAGGCGACTAAGAATAGGCTCGACCAACACCGATGTGTGTGAGTCAAGGCAATGCACTTGAGAAGACTAATGTACGGATGAGCATTAAGCATCAATATAGTCTTGAAAGAATGAGATACACGGTGCAAGGCATGTCATTCCCACACACAACTAGCAAACGGGTTCACAAGATCACTAATAAGCATATAAAGAACCTATGCTTGTGACAACTCATGCTGAAGATAGAAGATGAAAGCCTCATCAAGAGGAGGGATACCAAGATGGCAGCCTCGTAAAGATAAGTGAGGGAGTCCAGGACTAGGGGGTGTCCGGATAGCCGGACTATCATCATCGGCCGGACTCTAAGACTATGAAGATACAAGATTGAAGACTTCGTCCCGTGTCCGGATGGGACTTTCCTTGGCGTGGAAGGCAAGCTTGGCGATACGGATATGTAGATCTCCTACCATTGTAACCGACTCTGTGTAACCCTAGCCCTCTCCGGTGTCTATATAAACCAGAGGGTTTTAGTCCATAGGACACACAACCATTACAACAATCACACCATAGGCTAGCTTCTAGGGTTTAGCCTCCTTGATCTCGTGGTAGATCCACTCTTGTACTACCCATATCATCAATATCAATCAAGCAGGAGTAGGGTTTTACCTCCATCGAGAGGGCCCGAACCTGGGTAAAAACATCGTGTCCCTTGTCTCCTGTTACCATCCGCCTAGACGCACAGTTCGGGACCCCCTACCCGAGATCCGCCGGTTTTGACACCGACATTGGTGCTTTCATTGAGAGTTCCTCTATGTCGTCACCGATAGGCTTGATGGCTTCTTCAATCAACAACAACGCTGTCCAGGGTGAGACTTTTCTCCCCAGACAGATCTTCGTGTTCGGCGGCTTTGCACTGCGGGCCAATTCATTTGGCCATCTGGAGCAGATCGAAAGCTACGCCCCTGGCCATCAGGTCAGATTTGGAAGCCTAAACTTCACGGCTGACATCCGCGGAGACTTGATCTTCGATGGATTCGAGCCACAGCCGAGCGTGCCGCACTGTCACGACGGGCATGACTTAGTTCTGCCGCCGGACAGTACCCTGGAGGCCGCACACAAGTCCGCTCTGACCCATAGTTCAGAGCCGACCGCGCAGATCGAGGAAAGGTGGCTGGACACCGCCTCGGGGGCAGCAACTTCCACGGTGATAGAGCCGAATACCGACCTTGTCCCTTGCAAAGCTTGTGACTCCGAGGTGTCGGACGCCTTGCCGGATCCCGAACCTCCGGCGCCCCTGCCAATCGAATCCGATTGGGCGCCGATCATGGAGTTCACCGTTGTGGACATCTTTCAGCACTCACCCTTTGGCGACATCCTGAATTCGCTAAAGTATCTCTCGTTATCAGGAGAGACCTGGCCGGACTGCGGTCAGGATGGTTGGGATGCGGACGACGAAGGAATTCGAAGCCCACCCACCACCCACTTTGTAGCCACTGTCAACAATCTAACCGACATGCTAGACTATGACTCCGAAGACATCGGCGGTATGGACGACAATGCCGGAGATGATCAAGAACCAGCGCCTATCGAGCACTGGAAGCCCACCCCAACTCATGATGTATATATGGTGGACACCCCAAAAGGGAGCGATAACGAGGAACAACGGGACACGGCCAAGGATAATCCCCCCGAAAAACAACCAAAGTGGCGACGCAAGCGCCGCCCCAAGTCCCGCCTCGATAACAACAGCACCCATAATGACCCAGCCATAGAGCAGGACAAATCGGTGGGCAACGAACATGCAACCAAGCAACCATCCGAGCAGGATGAATCGGATAATCAATCCATCCCCGGCAAAAACAACGGTCCAGACGATCTCACGCCGGACACACCACCGGAGCACAAGAACCTTCGAAAAGGTCTTGTCGCCACTGCAAGAAGTTTGAAGAAGGAGAAACGGAAGCTCAAAACAGCGGAAGACATACTCAGAATGAGGTGGAGCAAAGTACTCAAGACCACAGACAAATATGGCAATAGCCACCAAACAAAGAGCTACCCGAAGCGCAAGCTGCTGCCAGAATTCGACGAGGAGGCCGTAGAGCCCCCACAATCAAAAAGCAAAGAGGCCGCCTGGCCGGATAGGCGACCAGATGACAGGCCAAGAACGGCAAGCGGCTCCGCACATAAGCCGGCACATGACACGCATAAAGACCCTCGCAAAACGGATGGCCCGGTCAGGTCCATTTATGGGCCAAAGAAGAGGGCCCCAGGAAGGAACATAACACGCCACATGTTCGAAGATAACGGCACGCCTAAATACAGGGGCGCCGCACACCCACTATGTTTCACCGACGAGGTGCTGGATCATGAATTTCCAGCGGGATTCAAGCCCATAAATATAGAGGCATACGACGAAACAACAGACCCCGGGGTCTGGATTGAGGATTACATCCTGCACATACACATTGCTAGAGGAGATGATCTCCATGCCATAAAATATCTACCCCTCAAGCTCAAAGGGCCAGCTCGGCATTGGCTCAAAAGCCTCCCAGAAAATACTATTGGAAGTTGGGAAGAGCTCGAGGACGCATTTAGAGCAAATTTTCAAGGGACTTATGTCCGCCCTCCGGATGCAGACGATTTAAGTCACATAACTCAACAGCCCGGAGAGTCAGCGCGCAAATTCTGGAACATGTTCCTTACCAAAAAGAACCAAATAGTCGACTGTCCGGACGCCGAAGCCTTAGCTGCTTTTAAGCATAATGTCCGAGATGAATGGCTCGCCAGACACCTCGGCCAAGAGAAGCCGAGAACAATGGCCGCGCTAACAAGCCTCATGACCCGCTTTTGCGCGGGGGAAGACAGTTGGCTAGCAAGATGCAGCACCAGCGACCCGAGTACATCCGAGATCAGAGATGGAAACGGAAAATCACGGCGCAGAAAGGACCAGCGCCGAAATAAAGAAAAAAGCCCAAAGAACACGGCGGTCAACGCCGGATTCAAAAGCTCGCGACCGAACAACAAAACACTGCCACTTAAGGACAACAGTGACGAGCTATCCAACTTAAACAAAATTTTGGATCGGATATGTCAAATCCACAGTACCTCCGGAAGGCCTGCAAACCACACCCACCGAGATTGTTGGGTCTTCAAACAGTCCGGCCGACTCAACGTCGAACACAAGGGGCTCGACGCACCAAATGAGGATGACGACGAACCCCACCAGCAGAGCGCCGGAAAACAAAAGACTTTCCCACAAGAAGTCAAAACAGTAAACTCACTTCACGTGATAATACGGAAAAACAGTGTGACACCCGCCAAAGTAGGTGTCGCACGGTCCACCCCAGCGGAACCTCAAGATTGGATGTCAAAACCAATTACTTTCGACCACCTGGACTATTCCAGAAGTATTCGAAATGCAGGATGGACTGCTTTGATATTGGATCCTATAATCGACGGACTACAGTTTACACAAGTCCTAATGGATGGCGGCAGCGATTTAAACCTGCTATATCCGGACACAATCCGCAAGTTGGGGATAGACCCTACTAAAATTCGCCATAGCCGCACTTCCTTAAAAGGAGTGACGCCAGGCCCTTACGCCAAGTGCACGGGCTCCATACTACTAGAAGTTGTGTTCGGATCACCCGAGAACTTTCATCGCGAAAAGCTGATCTTCCACGTCGCCCCATTCAAAAGCAGCCATCAAGCACTATTGGGACGCGAAGCTTTCGCCCACTTTAACGCAATACCGCACTACGCGTCTCTTACACTTAAAATGCCCGGTCCACACGGCATCATCTCATTAAAAGGTCGTTCAAAGACCCCAGACACGGCTAGGCGAGTCCGGCATAAATAGACTAGGGGCTCCCTAGCCGCACTCCCTTTCACAGGGGGTTGTGCGTATGAGCAATAAAGAGCCAATAAAAGCTCAACTTTATTCACTTATTCATGCTCTGTTTTAAATACATTTTTCACACGATTTCTTTTCAAACTAAGTTCTTCTATTTTACAGATGAACAGCGTGTTACACCCGTCCAGGATACAGCACAACGAAGACACGGGCACAGACGTGCAGTAGGGACCCGTTACAAGGATTCTTTTTAGATTAAGATCCTGCGTAAACCTTTTTTACTGTCTCTTGTTGCTATACATCCCCTGGTTTCTCACCATAGCCAGAGAGGAGGCTGACGTTTTGGCATCGGCCGCGTCAGAGGATCCTGCGTGTACCTGGACACTAGGGGCTTAGGGCATTGATCTGCCCGACATCATAAAGACCGAACACCTCAGGGAGTGTTCGGCGTCTCGAGTTATGCCTTATATGCATCAGCTCCGAATCATGTCTTTGGTCAAATGTTGGGTTTGCCCGGCTCCTGTGTTTTGCTGCCTTACGTTCCGTATCATCGGCTAATGCGGCACCAGGAGAACTACTGCGATTGTGCCCCGGTTCGGCCGGGTGAGTACCTCAGTAGAGAAAGCCGAAAACTGACTGTCATGATGTAGCGAGAGACTGGTCAACCACTCGATCGACCTCTGGAATGTTTAGAATTCCTCCGCTTTGACGAAGGACCGCTTCCCGGCCAGGCACACACGCGCCCCAAATCCGGAGAGCGCGGTGCCCCTAGGGGCTATATCGTAGCCCCACCTTCGAACTCCTATGGCTAAGTGAAAGTGATAAAGTATTATAGTCTGGTTGCCTCGTTTGCTACGCTACCACCCCCTTCACAGGGCCAAGACGTTGGATTAAGTGGGAAAATGCGCTATTTTGCAAACACCCCCGCACTATGTGCGTGGGGGCTGAAGCCGAAGAGTCCCATATTTCAGGTTATACACAAGTATACACTAACGGCCGCACAGGAGATATTTTAATACTTGAACGCACAAGTACAAAAAGCGCTTATACTATAAAAATCATTTTACAAACGATAAAGTTCATTTGAACGTGACATTCTTTGAGCACTGTGACTCTATTACACGAGCACCACGCAAAACTTCCCCAAAATAGTGCTCGGCGGGTAACCGGCTCTCGTCCGAACCCTGGGTCACAACAGCGGTGGCATCCATCTCCGTCCAGTGTGTCTTCACACGGGCGAGGGCCATCCTCGCACCCTCTATATAGGTCGACCGCTTCATCGCCTTGATATGCGGCACCGCCCCAAGGAATTGTTGTAATAAGCCAAAATAACTCTTCGGCTTGGGCCTATCCAGCCAGACATGAGCCACGATATCCGTCATGGCAAGTCCGGACAGTCTATTCAGCTCAGCCCACTCGGCCAACCGATCGGTCAGCGGAAGTGAACGCTCCGGACTATGGAATTGTGACCAAAAAAGCTCTTCCGTCTCGTGATCCTTCTGACTTCAGAAGTGCACGACAGCATCTGCCGCACTCGCCGCTAAGTCCATAAATGGATCCTCCGGACCCCACAGCTGGCCAAGCTGAGCGTACTTCGGATCTGTAAACCTCCTGCGCAGCAGAAAGGGCTTGCCAGCCACAATATCTCCGGCCTGGCGCAGCTCCTCCTTTATCGCCCTCATCGCAGAACGGGCATCCTTGGATTCGGTGGTGGCCTTCCTCAGGCCTTCTTGCTCCGCTAGGCGTTCTTTTTCAAGAACCTCATTGCGGTCGGTAGCATCTTTCAACTTCACGGCCATTCCGGCCATCTCCTCCCTGCTTCGGCAGTGAGTAGCCCTTTTGGCTTCTAGCTCTTCGGCCGCCCTCGAGGCAGCCGCATCACTCCTTCTGGCCTGCTCCTTAGCTTGAGCAAGTTCTGCCCGAAGGCTCTCCACAGCAGCAGCACCATCTGCATAAAGCACATATGTTGTAAGAAGTAGGGCTTCGGCCCCCTTACCAGGTGACCGCGGAGAAAACAACCTACCTTGTGACTCGTCAAGTCACTTATTGACCAGCGCGATGTCCGCATCTGCAACGTCGAGTTGCCCCTTTAGTTCGGCAACCCCATCAGTCCGTCTGGCCACCGGACTATCCGCCACCTGTATAGGAGAGGCGAAAATCAATACCTGCAATTTTGATCCTCGGCACGCTGTCGCTCTCGACAACCTACCGAGTCCCAGGGGCTACTATCTATACAGGGCGCACTTTATGTGCAAAACTGTCAAAAGGTATGTCATTTTTACATACCTCAAACCCCGCCAGCAAGCTTCTGACGGCATCATGCAACCCGCCTTCGGCGGACGAAATTCTTCCAATCACCATACTCATCAATGTACGGTGATCTTCTGAGATAGACGCCCTCTCAAGCAGATCCTTCAGCTCCCCCGGCCGCACACCAGCCGGTGCCGAACTATCCGGCCCCGCCGGACTCGGGGACACCCTCCACGATGACACCTCAGGTTCGTCCGCCCCGCCTGATGGTGCGGTGGATGGAGGCGTCTCGCTCTCCACCATCTCCGGACGAAGGTCCCCCGAAGACGAGCTCATTTGAGAAGGACGGAGATCCGAACTACAAGGTAAAAACTTTGGTTATCCTCAGAAGCAAACATAGGGATGTCTCTTATTATAGAACCCCCTTTTTCTACTTACGGCTCGCTGGAGGGCTGATTCCTTAGGGGAGATGGTGCGACCGGGGCCTCCCCGAACGCAGGACCCTTTGGTGAAGATCTCTTCCCCCGCTTCAACGCCTTGGCCTCCGGGTTTTCGGAGGCGGTCCTCTTCTCCCCTTGGACGGAGGGATTCTCGATTCCCCCTTCCTCCAAAGCCTCCTCGGTAGAGGCGGTGGTATCCCTGTTCGCCCCTTCGCCTTCCTCTGAAGGCGCAACCTTCAGCATCCTGACCAGCACGGGATCCGGCACGGTCTCCGGGAGGGGGGGCGAACACTGTATCAGTTTCACTTGCGCTATCCACTCCTATTCAAGAGACGATGGGTTAAAAGACAAATTCAAGAAGGCGTAAACAAACGGTGTGTTCAGACGCAGGGTCACTTACCTGAGTATCCGGGCGGTTGCAGCTTACGCCGGAATCCTCGGTCAATTCCGGACACATCTCTTGTGACCCGAAGAACAACTTATACATCTCCACGGGTGTCGTACCCATGAAGTGTTGGAGAGCTCGCGGCCCTTCAGGATTGAACTCCCACAGACGGAGGGGGCGACGCTTGCAGGGCAGGAGGCGCCGAATCAGCATAACCTGCATCACCACGACCAGATTGATCTCCCTCTCCTGGAGGTCTCGAATCCATCCCTGCAATAGGGGTACGTCCTTTGACGGCCCCTAGTTGAGCCCTTGGCTGACCCATGACATCAACCGCGGTGGAGGGCCTGAGCGGAAGATGGGCGGTGGCTTCTGCCTACTGCCCCTGGGAGCGGTTATGTATAACCACTCCTGCTGCCACAAGCCGAGCTCCTCCTGGAAAGAGCCCTCGGGCCATGGAGCGTCGGCCCTTCTGCTTACAACCACCCCGCCGCACTCTGCTCGATGCCCCTCGATCATCTTCGGCTCCACGTTGAAGGTCTTAAGCCATAAGCCGAAGTGAGGGGTAATGCGGAGGAAGGCTTCGCAAACGACAATGAATGAAGAGATATGGAGGATGGACTCTGGAGCCAAGTCGTGGAATTCCAACCCATAGTAAAACATGAGCCCTCTCACAAAAGGATCCATCGGGAAGCCTAAGCCCCGACGGAGGTGGGACATGAACACGACATACTCGCCGGGCTCGGGGGTGGGAATGACTTGCCCTTTGGCGGGCAACCTATGCGAAATCTCGTAAGTCAGGTACTTGTCCGCTCGCAGCTTTAGCACGTCCTCTTCTGCGACGGAGGAGGGCATCCACCGGCCCTGTAGGTCGGAGCCAGACATTGTCAAAGGTCCGAAGCGCTCGAATCTGGGGCTCTGGGTGTTGGAACTCGGGGCGAGGAGTAGATTCGATTAAGGATTGAAGAAAAGAAACGAGCCTTGGTCCCATTATAAAGAGGGAGAATACCAAGAGCCGTCCCCGTGACCGTTCGGGACTCGCCTCTGATAGAGGAGGCATGGCGACGGGCACGGTTGGGTTACCCACGTCCGTATTGATGGGAATCCCGGAATAAGGGGAACACGATCTCTGCTTCGACAAGACGCGCCAAGGAAACCGCTTCGTTAAACGCGCTGAGGTGGTATAATAAAAATTCAAGTAAAGGCTTGGTGGTGGTGTGACGTCATGCCACAAAATACGTCAGCAGATTGAACTTGTGTACATATTATTCTCTCTACAGTGGAATGTGGAATTTATTTTGCAGAGCCGGACACTATCCTGGTGTTCACAATCTTCTACGAATTATTCAGAGGAGGAACCCGCCTTGCAATGCCGAACAATATGTGCGCCGGACTCATCGTCATTGAAGCCTGGTTCAGGGGCTACTGAGGGAGTCCTGGACTAGGGGGTGTTCGGATAGCCGGACTATCATCATTGGCCGGACTCTAAGACTATGAAGATACAAGATTGAAGACTTCGTCCCGTGTCCGGATGGGACTTTCCTTGGCGTGGAAGGCAAGCTTGGCGATACGGATATGTAGATCTCCTACCATTGTAACCGACTCTGTGTAACCCTAGCCCTCTCCGGTGTCTATATAAACCGGAGGGTTTTAGTCCGTAGGACACACAACATTACAACAATCATACCATAGGCTAGCTTCTAGGGTTTAACCTCCTTGATCTCGTGGTAGATCCACTCTTGTACTACCCATATCATCAATATCAATCAAGCAGGAGTAGGGTTTTACCTCCATCGAGAGGGCCCGAACCTGGGTAAAAACATCGTGTCCCTTGTCTCCTGTTACCATCCGCCTAGATGCACAGTTCGGGACCCCCTACCCGAGATCCACCGGTTTTGACACCGACAATAAGCATGAGGAAATAATCTTCACTGCACAAGAGTGCATCAAGATGCAACGATATAAGACACGCACTCAAGGCAAAAGCTTTCACGGAGCCACCAAAGAAATAACATAAGAAAGACAAGGTGGACGTGAAAGAAAGGATATCACCTAGAGATGTAATTTCTCTCAAGTGTATAAGGGTCTAGGTAGACGAAATCATGATGATATATATCTACAAAGAAGGATGTACACCCGCAATAGTTACAACACGAAGGAACAAGATATCCAAAAGGAAGTCATACATATACCAATAAGATATGTGCTTGGAAGCATAGCCCAAGGCTAGATATGGTCTTATTGTATATAAATGAATTCCTACCACACAACCATTAAAGACATCACAACTAGCAACAAGAGATCATTGTTGGGATGCTTTGAGAAAGGAAACAAGTATCGCAAGAAAGAAAGAATAACATGCCATGATACAACCCACACACGATTGATGCAATAATGTGTGCATGTAGTAGATGATGATACTTGTTACCGAGATAGCATTTGAAGGATTTAGTAGATACCAATTGAAGGTAGAAAGTAGTTCATTGATCATCCTAGCTTGACTCCAATAAGCACATGGTGACAACACCTTCCTTTTGAATGAGCCGAGTATCCAATGCATCTCCAATTGTTCCTAGAACAACAACACAAACAAAATGGCACCCAAACTCATTGGGACCAAAGAGTTAGAGAACCAACAATACATATGACCAACTCCACATAAATATGTGCAAATAGATATGAAAATGAATTTCATGCACATCTCATCCAATTTTATACTTGGTGGAGTTTCCCTTATATATTGGGTCAAATAAAGAAAGCATGCCAAAGAAACTAAAGCATGCCAAAGAAACCAAAAGGAGTAAAAATGCATGCTCAAGACTTTCAAGAGCTGAGACCAAGAGACAAAGAACTACCAAGCGAAGAAAAGATACCAAATGAATAAAACATCACTTGGAAGACATCAATTGAAAGATACATCAAGGAATGAAATATCCATTGATACACGCAAAAAAGAAAGATGTCAAACTCCCAAAAGAGAGAATGGTTCCAAACAAACCAAGCCCTCTATAAAGTTTCATGATGGCACAAAGTACCAAAAAGAAACAACTTGCCTTCCACAAACACACACTTGAAAAGGATCACACGATGAGTGTTTCATAGAAAATAGGATAGCTCCCCCAAGACCAGTGCATTATAGAGAATTTGCATTTGAATACAAAAAGCACAAGTTGGGATCACCACTTTCACTATATCTATACAAACACTAGAAAAGCTCAAGGAAATAACAAGATCCACAAGTGGTATGGAAAACAATGGGAGTTGACACAATCCTAGGCAAGAGATAAGGCAAAGAAAAGCAAAGGCCAATGTAAAGATGATCAATAATTTCTACCACACATAAGTGAGTACCAATTGTCAAAAGACAAGAAGTATTTGGAAATAATTCCCCTTGGTAGATAGCCATGATATCCAACATCATCTTCACACCATACACAAGCAAATTGCAACTTGTAGAGCTAACATGCCACCTAGGAACAAAATAATTTACAATATCAATTCTAGGTGACAATATCTCAAATGTACACATTTTCTAGGCTTGTAATATGCACATAGCATATTACTCCCCCATAATGTGATACCAATAAAAACTTAACAAGAGGCAATAAAAAGGATCCAACAAGAGATAATTAATGGACTATTTAGAATTTGAATTTCTCATGAGAAGACATACCACGTAGCGACTAGATAATCTTGAAATATCAATACTAAATGGTATTACTCATGTACACACATATATAGGATTGTGAGGTGCACAAAGAACATCACTCCCCATAATGGGATATTCCATTAATCTCTCACAAGAGCCAACTAAGAAATGAACAAGATGCAAAAGGCTCAATGCATGACACACATGTACATGATGTGCAAACCAAAACACACATACTTGATTGCTCAAGATAATCAAGTTGGAAGCACAACATATACAAACACATGCAAGGAACAAAACCAAACATGCAAAGGGGTAAGTAACTATCAATGTAAACACTTTAAGCATGAGTTACTGCATGGAGGAACATTGGATATAAGATAGAAACTTGATAATCCGAATGACTTGGCTTGAGACAATTAGAATGATGAAGTCCCCTTAATTCTTCATAAAGTAGCCAAGTCTCCAATGCCCTCCAACAACACCTATTGATCAAGTTTGAACTAGTTGGTCCCCAACCAAGTTGGGTCCTAAGAGGTTAGTCACAATAGGCTTGGATACCCAAATGGTTCTTTGCTTCAAACCACTTTGAGTACCAACAAACTTGGCAACCACATTTCCAACCTTATCCTTCCCAAGAGAATAGGCACCATCAATAATAATTGGGTTGGATAAGTTACCACTAGTGCATGAAGAAGCGAGGTGACCTTTCTCACGACATAGGTAGCAACGTCTACTCTTCACTTTCTTCCCACTTGATTTCTCAACTTGAGAAGCATTAGCTTGAGTCTTCTTGGGAAGAGGCCTTTCTTCAACTTGAGGTTGAGCATGAGAATGCACTTGTAGCCGCTTCCCTTGTTGCTTGTCACTAATGGCCTTCTTCTTCAATGGGCAAGATCTAACATGATGCCCTTCAATTTTGCACTTGAAGCAAATAATCTTGGCCGAACTCTTGACTTGTTTTTGGCCCTTCTTGTTGTTGCTCTTGGACTTATTCTTCTTATTGGAGTTGAATCCAAGTCCACCTTTGTCATTGGGGGATTTTTGCACACTCAAGATATTGTTGAGTGTGGATTTCCCTTCATGACTCTTTTCCAAGTCTTTCTTCAAAGAATTGACTTGGGCCTTGAGCTCTTTGATTTCGTCTACATAGTTAGTCTCAACACAAGTACTAGAGGAAGTATAAGCTTCATCATTAGAGCAACAAGGCAAGGAAAGTAATTCATCACAAGATGTACCAATGTTATGCATAGACGAATTACGAGGACTAGCACAAGGCAATATAGCATTTTGACTAAAAGTAGTGCTAATGTCCACATGAGGCTCACTAGATGTTACCTTAGCAATCATAGCCTCATGAGCTATTTTTAGCACATTATGGGATACAAGAAGATCATCATGAGAGCTAGAAAGATTTTCATGACTTTCTTCCAATTTCCCATACTTGCTAGATAGCAACTCAAGTTGAGCCGTTAGCTCAACATTCTCCTTTAAAATGGATGCTTCACAAGAAATAGAGTTAGTAGCACAAGCATCATCATTAACAACAAGAGGAGAAGGCAACTTGGCAAGCTCTTTTAAATAAGAAGCTTCAAGTTGAGCATGAGACTCTGTGAGTTTGATGAGCTCACCCTTGATGACCCTTGAGCCATTTTCGAGGTGCTCAAAATCCTCAAGGAGTCTAGCATGAGCAACTTCAAGCTTAGCATTTTTAGTTTCAAAAACATTGGCCACCTCAAGAGCTCTATCATTAGATTCCTTCACTCTAGATAATTCTAGAGCAAAAGTCTCCTCAAGAGATTCGGAGGTGGTTTGTTCATGTTCAAGAGCTTGAGATAGCTCCATGATCTCATTTGCGTAATCACGCCCATGAGCTTCCATTTTCTCAATGGTGGCCTCATGCTCCTCTAGATGAGATTCCAACTCCTCAATGTATTTCTTGCCATCAATGGCAATGGACATTATTTCCATGAAGTTGGAATGAGCAATTTTATTTTTATGAAGAGCTTTAAAAATCATTCCCCCCTTAGTTTTTAAGGAGGCAACATTATCATTCTCTTCATCATTATCCTCATCATCATTAGCATCAACATCATCATCAAGAGACATATTGGGGTACAAAGTAGGAGATACCTTTGACGCCTTAACCATAAGGCAAAAAGCAATAGATGATGATGTAGGATCCCTTGAGGCACCATTAAACACCACATCTTGTTCCATGGAGTTCGGTTTCCTCTACATTGTTAGCACAACAATTCGAGGAAATAGATGCATTTTTATCATAGCAACAAGACATAGCAAGCATATAATCATGAGATTTAGTCAAGCAATTTCTACATGATATGCAAGGACTATCAACACAAGCATGTGAAACATTTGGAGTGCTCGAAGTGTTAAAGCCCAAAGAAGGAGCATTGCAATAATATAGTGATGAAGGATCATCCACAATAAGCATACTATCATCATTGCAATGACCAACACTACTCACCATATCATTACCTTGTGGCAAACCACATGTAGGTGAAGTAGAAGAAGTTGAGAAGACTATACGACCGGAGGTGGAGGGAGAACAATCATCCCCACAAATCTTGGACACACCATATTTATCTTGAAGCTTCGTCCACAACTCATGAGCATCCCGGAACGGTATGAGTTGAAATATAAGTACATTGCTTAAAGCATCGAAAAGCACATTAGAAGCTTGAGCATTGAGATAAGAGTTTTTCTCATCCTCTAAATATAATCTTTGGGGATCCTTTGGAGGAGAAAAACCCATATCTACAATTCGCTCTAAATTTGGGTCCATGACCCTAGAGAGATTAAGCATGCGAATTACCCAAACATCAAAATTTGTGCCATCGAAACTAAGGGTGTCAGAGAATCCTAATCCCCTAGTCGACATCTTTACTCTCTAGGCGGTTAAGCCCAACAAAGAGAGATGAGGCTCTGATACCAAATGAAGGATCGAGGATGTCGCCGAAGGGGGTGAATAGGCGCTTTAAAATAATTACGGTTTAGGCTTGAACAAATGCGGAATAAACCTAGCGGTTAATTTGTCAAGCACAAAACCTAAAACAACTAGGATCACCTATGTGCAACAACAACTTATGCTAAGCAAGATAAGTAACTATGTGATAGCAAGATATATGACAAAGAACAATATGGCTATCACAAAGTAAAGTGCATAAGTAAAGGGCTCGAGTAAGAGATAACCGAGGCACGCGGAGACGACGATGTATCCCGAAGTTCACACCCTTGCGGATGCTAATCTCCATTTGGAGCGGTGTGGAGGCACAATGCTCCCCAAGAAGCCACTAGGGCCACCGTAATCTCCTCACGCCCTCGCACAATGCAAGATGCCGTGATTCCACTAAGGGACCCTTGAGGGCGGTCACCGAACCCGTACAAATGGCAACCCTTGGGGGAGGTCACCGAACCCGTACACTTTGGCAACCCTTGGGGCGGTCACCGGAACCCGTCAAATTGCTCGAGGCGATCTCCACAACCTAATTGGAGACCCCGATGCTTGCCCGGAGCTTTACACCACAATGATTGAGCTCCGAACACCACCAACCGTCTAGGGCGCCAAGGCACCCAAGAGGAACAAGCTCTAGGGTGCCAAACACCCAGGAGTAATAAGCTTCTCAAACTTCACTTCCACGTATCACCGTGGAGAACTCAAACCGATGCACCAAATGCAATGGCAAGGGCACACGGAGTGCCCACGTCCTTCTCTCCCAAATCCCACTAAAGCAACTAATGCTAAGGAGGAAAATAAGAGGAAGAACGAAAGAAGAACACGAAGAACTCCAAGATCTAGATCCAAGGGGTTCCCCTCACTTAGAGGAGAAAGTGATTGGTGGAAACGTGGATCTAGATCTCCTCTCTCTTTTCCCTCAAGAACTAGTAAGAATCATAGGAGGGATTGAGAGTTAGCAAGCTCGAAGAAGTTCAACAATGGAGGAAGAACACGAGCTCAAAGGATAAGGTTCATTGGGGAAGAAGACCCCCTTTTATAGGTGAGAAAAAATCCAACCCTTATGATCACAGCCTGCACAGAACGGTGCTACCGCTCCAAGGAGCGGTACTACCGCTAGGGTGGTAGTACCCCTTTGAAACACAACAGCGAAGAGGAAAAAAGGCCAGAAGAACCGTCGGAGTGGTAGTACCGCTTGACCTCACGGTACTACCGCTAGGGGTAGCGGTACTACTGCTAAGGGTAGCGGTACTACTGCTGCGAGCGGTACTAAAAAATTACATCCGTGCCTACCACCGCTGGACTTGTGACGAGTTTTTGGTCCCGAGCGGAAGTAGCCACGGAAGTAGCCGCGTTAGTACTGCTCCAGGCAGTAGTACCGCTCCCAAGAGGGGTAGTAAAAAATTACTTCCGCTCCTGTCCGCGGTAGTACCGCTGCAGCCTTTTCAGAACACCAAAACTGACACAACTTCTGCAAACGGACTCCGAATTCGACGAAACCAAGTTTGTTGGAAAGCTAGAGACAAGGGCTAACACAATATTGATATAAATACCAATAAGAAGCAAATGAGAAAAGGCCCAAAAGAAAATGGTGAGAATCCTTCCTCGGAAAAGATCGGTAAAACCTCCAACACCGAAAACATCATAGAAGACGCATGCACACTCCGTTTTCGATGAAATCAAGCTTGTCATCAATATGACCATAAGCTCTAAGACTCACAAAGAGAACCAAACAATAACCAAGAAACATGATGCAAGGATGCAATGGTTTGAGCTCTCGACGAACGATACGGTCAAGCTACTCACTTGAGAGCCCCCCTTGATAGTACGGCTATCGATCTTATAACCCGGTCTCCAAACTATCACCATGAGACCGGTAAAATATAAAACCTATCAATGGCAAACCTTTGCCTTGCACGAAATCCACTTGAGCTAGATGATGAAGATCTTGACTCCCTCAAGTTGGACCACCTTTCTTGATTGCGTTGGCTCGATGAAGACTAGATGATTGCTCCCCCATAGTCCACTATGGGTGAGCCACTCTTCGGCACATCTTCACAAGTCCATTGACACCACAATGGATGGCAAGATTCAAGCAATTGATCTCTTCGTGATGCTCAACTTGAACTTGCACATGGCGATCTTGATGACGATCACCACTTGATGCCATCCTTTCCATGGGTTGTATGATATCTTCCTCTTGACGCAAGCCCATGGACACGTACCTAACCCCACATAGAACTCTCACATAGACCATGGGTTAGTACACAAAGTGCAATGGACAATGCTTACCATACCATGGGATCACTTGATCCCTCTCGGTACATCTTCTACGCTTTGTGAGTTGATCAACTTGATTCACTCTTGACTTAGTCTTGATCAACCTTGAATCTTTCCAACTCTCTTCATATTGATGATCTCTTGAAGGTAAACATGAATGATCACACAATCTTCTTCTTCAAGACATGCTTGCAATAAGCTCAAAACTCACATGACCAATCTTTGGATAATTCCTTAATAGCACCTTGGTCAACTCATAAACTCCTTGAAACCAACACATGGAATTCAAGAAAAGCCTATGGACAAATCCTTAAAATATAACTCAAGAAAACCATTAGTCCATAGAGATTGTCATCAATTACCAAAACCAAACAAGGGGGCACTTCATGTTCTTTCACTCGTAGCTGACATCGTCGGTTGGGTCATGCTCGGAAGAAGCGCTGCTGCTGTCCGAAGAGGCGCTGCCGCTGTCGGAGGAGTCGCTGGCATGGCCAAGGGCAAATTCTCCATCGGTGGCCCTGTCGCCGCAACCTCCTCCATTAGAACAACACCCCAAGCATCGACCTTCCTCGTCGAAGATCCAGAAGAAGAGTGTCAACGCCCCATCGTACGTGAAGTAGATGGCGTGGGCCCCTTTCGGGCGGCACACGTGGGCAATCACGCCCCACCCACGGGTCATGAAGGCGTCGCCGGCATCCACGACCTCGACATCTGCTTCTGTAGCCTGGCCGCAGCACCCGTCGTTCTGCAACCACAACTCGACAGGTCCCCTCGTCAGTACCTCCCCCGTGAAGGGACTCGAGAGGCGAATCCATGTGTGCAGCAGTGTTGCGCCCCACACGATGAACTCCCGGGACGAGCCTTCAGTGTGGGTCCGCGAAAAAGGCAGCCTTGCGGTTGTCGTTCGCCTTCCTCCACGGCTCCGGTCCTCGCTACGCCGGTCATCGTGAGCAGGGCCCTGTCCACGGGCGAACAAGGGAACCAGGAAGCCCGGCGGGGCCCGGTCGTGCCAAGGCTGCATCACCACGGCCTCATCAGCATCGCCCCAGGAGTGGTCCGACCTCTTCTTCGGCGGGAGTAGCTCGGGTTCCATCTCAGGGGCTTTTCCCTTCTCCGCTGCGGAGAACCTCCTGATCGGCGCCATAGGTGCTCTGGCAAGACGGTGGAGCAAGGAGAAGGAGGAGCAAGGAGCAAGAAACGGAGATGAGCAGGGGATCCACCCGCTCCCACATTTATTGCCAGGAGAAGGTTAATCGTTGGCCTCCCATGCTCTTAAGTAATGATGATTCTCTCTGCATGCAACATGCAGTTATCAAGTCGAGGTTGCTGAGGCGACATGGGGAAGCGGAGACGCCCACGTCCCATCAAGCGCCACATGTCGGCTCGGTCCACAGGCGATTGGGGCCCGCGGCGTTCCGCACTTACCCTTTGGCTTCGCCTTGAAGCCAAGTGCGGGCGCGCCTTGGGCCCGAGGCCTTCTGTTGGCGTTCTGGGAACCAGTGTAGCCAGACCTACCTCCCTGGCCCATGACATGGCCTCATCGATGGCCTGGTATGGCCCAGCTTCAACTACGGCAACACAAGATCCTCGCGAGGGACCAAGCCTCGCGAGGCGGGCGACATCAAGGTCTACCGAAGGAGCGGCCTCCTTAGGCGGCCTCCTGAGCGGAGCGGAGATTTCTATGCAAGACCCAACCTCACGAGGCTGGAATGACATCAGCCATGACGACCAAGGCCAGGCGCCGCCAGCGGGCGCAGAGCAGCAGGTTTCCTCTTTGGTGCAAAGGAGACAAGCGTAGGTGTGGAGTCCCAAGGAATCAGACAAAGGTGCCATTTGCGTGCAACGAGACCCAGACCGCCAGAACGGCAGGATGGATGTCATCACCGAGCCCAGCACGACGTCATGCTCAAAGGCTTTGCAGGTGAAGACCACCTTTTGTCAGGATTAGATGTACCTCTTGTTCCCCTTCAAATTTGGCCATTATGGGATCCCTTCCCGCCTAGTTTTTGAGGAAGAGGACCAAGGCCATTATTAGTAGAGCCTAGCCACCACCGTAGAGAGGGGTCGATCGACTCACGAAGGGATCAGCTCATCGAACCACCAAGAGCTCACCACAAGAACACGCCTCATGAGGCTGTTATTCTACATGTACTAGTTCATCCTCAACCCCTCGCGAGGCTAATCCACCACAAAGCAGGAGTAAGGTATTACACCCCAAGGTGGCCCGAACCTGGGTAAACTGCTGTGTCTTTCTCTGTCGTGTTCATCGAGCTAGGTCATGAGAGCAGCGGATCGAGAGGCTTGAGAGGTTGAGTTCTTCGCACACTCCCCTGAGTTCGAACCTTTCTTGGATTTGCGGAGCCCGGAATCCGACACGCTGCTACTACTGTTGATGCTTATGTAGCTCCTACTGCTACTCCAGAGGAGGAGGACTATTACTATGATGGGATCGGTCAAAATCAGAACTACATGCAACCACCAGCACCACCACCACTAGGTCATCCTCATGCGTATAATCACAACGGTAGGGCTACACCACCACCTCAAGTATGAGATTATGACCATATACCTAGTGGTATGTTTATAAGCACATTTCATATATATAATTTTGGCATACAAATATATCATCTGTTGTGATTCGACCATTAATAATTGCTGTGAACTTGTGACGCCCGGATAATCAGGCTACAATAATCCCACGTTAACGATGCCACGTCACCTCCCTTACTGTTGATAAACTCTCAATAGTTCAAAACCGATCCAAATTCAAATTTAATTAAAGGCAAACATCAAAGTTTTCAAACATTAAAAATAAAATGTTCTGGTTGGGCCAAATAATGTTTAGATATTTAAGGTGAAGGAAACACACTTTTACAGAATACATAAATATTTTAAATTGAATTAAAACATAAAAGGAAATAAATAAAAGAAAAGGAATAAAAAAAGAAAACCTAACAAAACTAAAGAGAAAAGGAAACAACCCCCCTCCCCCTGGCCAACTGGGCCAAGGCCCAGCCGGCCGACCCAACTGGCCCACCCCACTCCCTATACACCCCCTGCCCAAACCCTAATCCACCACCACACCCCACTCGCCCCCACGCGCTCCACTCCCTCCCCCGATTCCCCTGTATCGAGATCGATCCCCCCCACTCTCTCTCGCACTCCTCCCGCTCGATCTGGAGCCGCCGCCGCCGCCCGTCTCCGGCTCGCCTACCCCCCCCCCCCCCCCCCCCCCCGCTCCTCTTCCTCGATCCGATCTGGATCGGGAAGGGGCAATGAGCCCGATGCCCCCTTCATCGACGCCGCCGCCGGTCGCCATCGCCACCTCGCCGGAGCCTCTTCGCCTCGACCACCTCGCCTTTTCGCCGGAACGTCGCCCCGTCCTCGTCTCCCCCTCGACGGCTCCATCGAGCCTCGCCGCCCCGATCCCCTGCAGCCGCTGGTGAGGCCCACTGGCCTCCTCTTTTCCTCACATCCCGCGCTCACCACGACCCCGCCGAACCCATGGCCGCACCTTCGCACACGTGCCCGCATCCGGACCACGCCCGCACGCGCCCCCTGTCGCGCTCGCCGCGACCTCCATTCCCCCTCCCCCCGCGTGCACGACCCTGGACGTGCCCGTGCCCGTGACCCCCGCTCCAGCTCTGCTCACTGCCACCGGCCCCCTGCGTCCCGCCTTCGCCCGCACGCTCCGGTTCCGACCCCACCGCTGTTGCCGTCTTGGTAGGCCGCCGGCGCCCCCCCCCCCCTGTGCGTGCACGCATGCCCGACCACGGCCTCTGCCTTGCCTGGCTGTGCCACTGCCAGCGGGCCCTACCTAAGTTAATTAGGGCCTCTGACAAACGGGGCCCAGCCCCAGAACATTTTATTAAAAAAAAGGAAAATAAAATAAAAATAAATTATTAATTAATTAATTAATTAATTAGTGGATTAATTAAGTTAATTAATCACGTTTAATTAATCTAATTAACTAGTTAGTTTACTTAAACAGTAATTAGTTTAACCTAAACCCTAATCAACCTAACAGTGTATGACAGGTGGGTCCCACTGGGCCCACACGTCAGTTTGACCAGTCAACACCTCTGTTGACTGCTGATGTCATGCTGATGTAATGATGATGTCAGCAAACACTGTTATGGATAATGTTGAATTAAATTAAATTAATTAAAATTCTAAAAATGATTTAAATCTTTTAAAATTCATATAAAATAAACCGTAGCTCGGATGGAAAAACTTTGTACATGAAAGTTGCTCAGAACGACGAGACGAATCCAGATACGCAGCCCATTCGTCCGCCACGCGTCCCTAGCATAGTGAACCTGCAACATTTCACCTCCGGTTCATCTGTCCGAAAACGCGAAACACCGGGGATACTTTCCCGGATGTTTCCCATTTCGCCGGTACCACCTACTGCCGCGCTAGGGCACACCTAGCACTGCGTATTGCCATGTTACGCTTTGTGATACTTTGATTGCTCTGTTATTTATTGTGTTCCCCTCCGTTACTTCTTTCCGGTAGATCCTGAGACTGCCGGTGACCCCCAGTTCGACTACGGAGTTGACGACCCCCTCCTTGCCAGAGAAACCAGGCAAGCCCCCCCCCCCTTGATCACCAGATATCGCCTATTCTTCTCTATACTGCTTGCATTAGAGTAGTGTAGCATGTTACTGTTCGGTTACTCCTATTCTGTTGCATAGCTTGTCATTGTTGCTACAGTCATTGATACCCTACCCGCAATCCTAAATGCTTAGTATAGGATGCTAGTTTATCATCATTGGCCCTACATTCTTGTCAGTCTGCCTTGCTATACTATTGGGCCGTGATCACTCGGGAGGTGATCACGGGTATATACTATACATACATACATACTATACAGACGGTGACTAAAGTCAGGTCAGCTTGTTTAGTACCCGCAAGTGATTCCGATGTGGGGGCTGAAAGGACAGGTGGCTCCATCCCGGTAGAGGTGGGCCTGGGTTCCCGACGGCCCCCGACTTTTACTTTGTGGCGGAGCGACAGGGCAGGTTGAGACCACCTAGGAGACAGGTGGGCCTGGCCCTAGTCGGCGTCCGCGGTTGCTTCATAATAACACGCTTAACAAGATCTTGGTATTTGATCTGAGTCTGGCCATTTGGCCTATACGCACTAACCATCTACGCGGGAGTAGTTATGGGTATCCCGACGTCGTGGTATCAGCCGAAGCCTTCTTGACATCAGCGACGGAGCGGCGCGCGCCGGGTTGGACTGCGTTAACGCAACTTCCTTTGTAATGGAGGTTGCTAGGTCTGCTCACCGGCCGCGTATGCAACGTGCAGGTGTGCAATGGGCGATGGGCCCAGACCCCTGCGTGCATAGGATTTAGACCGGCGGGCTGACCTCTCTGTTGTGCCTAGGTGGGGCTGCGACGTGTTGATCTTCCAAGGCCGAGCATGACCCAGGAAAGTGTGTCCGGCCAAATGGGATCGAGCGTGTTGGGTTATGTGGTGCACCCCTGCAGGGAAGTTAATCTATTCGAATAGCCGTGTCCCTAGGTAAAAGGACGACCCGGAGCTGTACCTTGACCTTATGACAACTAGAACCGGATACTTAATAAAACACACCCAGACAAGTTCCACAGACAACCTGGTGATCGCTTTTCCACAGGGCAACGAGGAGAGGATCGCCGGGTAGGATTATGCTATGTGATGCTACTTGGAGATGCTACTTGGAGGACTTCAATCTACCCTGTTCTACATGCTGCAAGACGGAGGCTGCCAGAAGCGTAGTCTTCGACAGGATTAGCTATCCCCCTCTTATTCTGGCATTCTGCAGTTCAGTCCACTGATATGGCCCTTTACACATATACCCATGCATATGTAGTGTAGCTCCTTGCTTGCGAGTACTTTGGATGAGTACTCACGGTTGCTTTCTCCCCCTTTTCCCACTTTCCTTTCTTTCTGGTTGTCGCAACCAGATGATGGAGTCCAGGAGCCAGACGCCAGCGTCGATGACGACTACTACACTAGAGGTGCCTACTACTACGTGCAGGCTGCTGACGACGACCAGGCGTAGTTTAGGAGGATCCCAGGCAGGAGGCCTGCGCCTCTTTCGATCTGTATCCCAGTTTGTGCTAGCCTTCTTAAGGCAAACTTGCTTAACTTATGTCTGTACTCAGATATTGTTGCTTTCGCTGACTCGTCTATGATCGAGCACTTGTATTCGAGCCCTCGAGGCCCCTGGCTTGTATTATGATGCTTGTATGACTTATTTATGTTTTAGAGTTGTGTTGTGATATCTTCCCATGAGTCCCTGATCTTGATCGTACACGTTTGCGTGCATGATTAGTGTACGATTGAATCGGGGGCATCACAAGTTGGTATCAGAGCCGACTGCCTATAGGAATCCCCCTTCCACACTCCTTGGCCGAAGTCGAGTCTAGACGTTGCAAAAACTTTTACTAACATGGTTGTGTGTCTTACGGGCACACGTCGCCATTGGGTGGTAGTAGGATCTTTTATTCCTCGACCTATACTCTAGGACTCTGACATCTCTTCTATTCGGGTTAAACGATTTTATTAACTCAGACTCTAGGTTCTCGATAATACTTTCTCCCGGAGAGCCCCTTCAGTCCAGATGATCGCCGGCTGCACCAGAAGATTTCAAAGATA
The DNA here is from genome assembly GCA_963921465.1 of Triticum timopheevii. NCBI lineage: Eukaryota > Viridiplantae > Streptophyta > Magnoliopsida > Poales > Poaceae > Triticum > Triticum timopheevii. The sequence continues at coordinate 240,543,023 of OY997268.1, forward strand.
CTCTCCGATTTTCTCTCGAGACCTTGTGCCCGTTGCTTTTGCAATTCCCTTCCACCGAAATATCCCTATGGATAAATACTTACACCTGTCGTGCTTACTTTTATTCCCAGTCGATCTTTTTATTACAAGATATCCTGAGAATATTTTGTGCCTACTGCCTTGCAGTTCTTTGCCACCTGAATACCCCTAAGAAAAATTTCTCACACTTTCCGAGTATCCGCTCATCCCCAGTTGTTCAGATGTTTCACAAAATTCTTTGAAATACTATTCGATCTTCCGTAAATCTCGAGCATCCTATTGCTCTTGAAATTCTTGATTGCTTGCATTATGGTTAATCCCATAAGTCTAGTAATCTTGTTGACATCCATTGTCATTGTCATTTTGAGTCCGTTGATTCGATTTGTTGCGAATGCTTGGAATCCTCTAACAGATCCCAGAATTCATCCTTCCGGCTCAGACGCCATTTTAATCATGAGCTGGTTCTCGCCAATTAAATTGTCGTCGATTGTACCCCTAAGTCTATTGAACTTATCCATCCTTGATCAGAGCGTCTGCTTCTGATCCTTCACTTTGTAAATCATAATTCCTTAGCAATTGAGCTCTAAGTTATTCAGTTGTTTCTATAATCCAATGTAATTGCCTTGCTTCTTCCTTTGGTTGTGTGCCGATACCCACCCCAGATCCTTTGTTGGATTTTATCCGACAATGTCCTTCATATTCAATAACCTTGAGCCTTTCCTAGGATGTATATAATGCCTTTGGTAAATTGTATCATCTGCTTTTGAACTTGCTCTACTATCGAGTTTGTGTTAATTACTCCTAAAGTTCGTGGTATATGTTCTAAGAAGCCCCGATGGCTTGAACCTATGCCTTCCTTAATATATGTGAACTCAAAAGATTTCACGGGCCGTACTCATCTGGTATTTCACCAGGTAAAACTTTCAGCACTAATACCATTATCAAAACCAGAAGTGAATGTAAGGTTCTGCTTTGGAGAAGTGGGAGTCGACCTTGAACTTTGTGTTCATGCCCATGGACCCGATGTGAAATCTATCATGAAAGCTTCTTGTATTTATAATGGTCCCCTTGTTATAAGTTCATCTTGTATCTATGTTGGACCTTTGCGACCGTGGTTCCGACCATGATTGATCATCTTTGATCCTTTTCTCGGACAAGTTGAACCACTTGTCCTCTGCCGATCAATGCACCCGTCCAACCTCTATTATGATCTACCTTCGAGTATTACCCCGTGGTATCTCGATAATAACACAGAACCATATTACTTCTTATGAGTTCTTCAAGTATTGTTTCTCACCGATTCCAATTTTCCCCGGATTATGAGTTGTTAGACACTCAAGGACACCGATAAGTGAATCAATTTCGCACTCCGATTCAATAGCTCTAAGTAATCTCCATTGCTTATGAGTTTATTAATCCTTCAAGTCATTCCTAGCCTGATCGGCTATATCATTATCATGCTAAACCTTAACTGTGCTACCTAGTCCTTAATCTCGGAGCACAACTTTCGATGATGAGCTAAGCTTGCGTCGATCTTCCTCGTCCTATCAATTCTCCTTGAACAGCAAACTTGATTCCAAGTTTGTGTCGTACCCTTGGTTCCATTAACCTTTCGCTTCATCATTCCTTTGACTTGATGTCATCGTCGATTTATTACATCTTCGAGGAGCCTCTCGACAAAATTTGTCGTGATCATCACATTTTGACTCCTTCCAGGATATCAATCAAATTCATGATGACAAGTACCATCCTTGCCCCTCGATGAGTTGTGTTATCATCGACAACATTATTGCTTTCCCTCCAACACAAACTTGTTCATGTTTTGTGTTGTACTTTGAGTTCCTTGCTATCCAACTTATGTTATGATTCTACCGCGGAGTATTACCGTCTTTGATGTCAGAAATGTTATGAGGATTGCTCCACCTCTTCAGAATTCTTGCTATAACGATACTTCTCACCATCACCATTCTTTCTTGGTCCACGTGTTGATTCCAACCGGGGTACCCACAAGTGAACGGTGTTGTTTGGATTCTGCCCTTCTAGCAACCCTCTTGCTTTGAAGTTAATGTTTGACTGTTCATCCTTAGCCTATTGATTATTGAATCACAATTCCGACATTGGTCGTGCAACCCAGCCCATATTCGGGTGCACCTTTCAACGAATGTTTAATTGTGTATGTTTTCCTCGAGCATACATCATTATACCATTTGATCTGACAAATGTTATCTCCTTGTTCACATAATTTTGGAAATCCGTCTTTTGTTAAATCTCGATGAATTGCCGATGATTCCATCGGAGCCCAATGCTAAATGTTTCTTACTCAATTATCCAGGCACTGTTGTGTGGGTAATGTCATGAAGTTTCTCTCCCCTGACCTAAAGGGTTTTCTACTTTGTATCCCGTCTTGCATATCATGCCTTACTTGTCCGTGGGAAGGATATACCCATGGGATATGTGTTCTAACATGTTTTCCTTTCCATTGTTCTGTCTAATCTGATAATGATATAATCCTTTCCATTGTTTGGTTTAACCTTTCTGGTGATCTATAAGATCTAAGCAGTAATATTTTCCTGCTTACGAAAACACCTCGGTGTACCACCTTATCAGTCAGACCCTGTTACTATTGTTGATGACATTTCGGTAACCACCGATGGACGGGAACTTTGCCTATTGGTCCGCCTCGTTCAACGAGCAGGAAAATGGTTCTCTTCGTCCCTCGCCCTTGGTATTGATGTTGTTGCCGACATAACTAACAGGCTACCCTCTGACATGCCTTGCTATTGTGACCGTGCAAGATGTCAGCCCCCCTTCCTACCTTTAACCCACATGGTGGGCCCATAACCCACAGTTCCACAGGATCGAAACCTGACTCTCCTGTACACCCCCTGTTCCCAGAGTTATTCCTCGTGCGTGGACTCGTATGTAATCCACGGACCACCGTCCCAAGTGATCTATTTTGGTATCAGACGCAATACTTATTCTCGTTGCCCTGAACCCCTTTCACCTTCTGGTTAGGCATCGAACGCTTGCCTATCCGTTTGAAACTTCTCATGGTACCTCCTTACTTTGCTCTCGATATTTTCTTAAGATTCAATTCGAGAGTAACTTCCGCCACCTTCCTCGATGTTATCGACCAGATAGTCAACCTTGTAGAGGTTTGTCCTTTTGAAGCTACCCCTTATCCTTTCCGTAAGTACGATGAAGATCCCCAAGGAAGGACGACAACTTCATCATGATGACCCGAAGCAGAGAACTGAAGACATCAATGTAATGGATCGACCTCTTCGAGAAGAACAACCAACACCGAGAAGACTCGTTAGAATTTCGTAACCAAATCCCTTCCCCCTTAGTTCCCCTCTTAAATCTCGGGACGAGATTTCTTGTAGTAGAGGAGAATTGTGACGCCCGGATAATCAGGCTACAGTAATCCCACGTTAACGATGCCACGTCACCTCGCTTACTGTTGATAAACTCTCGATAGTTCAAAACCAATCCAAATTCAAATTTAATTAAAGGCAAACATCAAAGTTTTCAAACATTAAAAATAAAATGTTCTGGTTGGGCCAAATAATGTTTAGATATTTAAGGTGAAGGAAACACACTTTTACAGAATACATAAATATTTTAAATTGAATTAAAACATAAAAGGAAATAAATAAAAGAAAAGGAATAAAAAAAGAAAACCTAACAAAACTAAAGAGAAAAGGAAACAACCCCCCTCCCCCTGGCCAACTGGGCCAAGGCCCAGCCGGCCGACCCAACCGGCCCACCCCACTCCCTATACACCCCCTGCCCAAACCCTAATCCACCACCACACCCCACTCGCCCCCCACGCGCTCCACTCCCTCCCCCGATTCCCCTGGATCGAGATCGATCCCCCCCACTCTCTCTCGCACCCCTCCCGCTCGATCTGGAGCCGCCGCCGCCGCCCGTCTCCGGCTCGCCTACCCCCTCCCCCCCCCCCCCCCCCCCCCGCTCCTCTTCCTCGATCTGATCTGGATCGGGAAGGGGCAATGAGTCCGATGCCCCCTTCATCGACGCCGTCGCCGGTCGCCATCGCCACCTCGCCGGAGCCTCTTCGCCTCGACCACCTCGCCTTTTCGCCGGAACGTCGCCCCGTCCTCGTCTCCCCCTCGACGGCTCCATCGAGCCTCGCCGCCCCGATCCCCTGCAGCCGCTGGTGAGGCCCCCTGGCCTCCTCTTTTCCTCACATCCCGCGCTCACCACAACCCCGCCGAACCCATGGCCGCACCTTCGCACACGTGCCCGCATCCGGACCACGCCCGCACGCGCCCCCTGTCGCGCTCGCCGCGACCTCCATTCCCCCTCCCCCCGCGCGCACGACCCTGGACGTGCCCGCGCCCGTGACCCCCGCTCCGGCTCTGCTCACTGCCGCCGGCCCCCTGCGTCCCGCCTTCGCCCGCACGCTCCGGTTCTGACCCCGCCGCCGCTGCCATCTTGGTTGGCCGCCGGCGCCCCTCCCCCTGTGCGTGCACGCATGCCCGACCACGGCCTCTGCCTTGCCTGGCTGTGCCACTGCCAGCGGGCCCTACCTAAGTTAATTAGGGCCTCCGACAAACGGGGCCCAGCCCTAGAACGTTTTATAAAAAAGGAAAATAAAATAAAAATAAATTATTAATTAATTAATTAATTAATTAATTAGTAGATTAATTAAGTTAATTAATCATGTTTAATTAATCTAATTAACTAGTTAGTTTACTTAAACAGTAATTAGTTTAACCTAAACCCTAATCAACCTAACAGTGTATGACAGGTGGGTCCCACTGGGCCCACACGTCAGTTTGACCAGTCAACACCTCTGTTGACTGCTGATGTCATGCTGATGTAATGATGATGTCAGCAAACACTGTTATGGATAATGTTGAATTAAATTAAATTAATTAAAATTCTAAAAATGATTTAAATCTTTTAAAATTCATATAAAATAAACCGTAGCTCGGATGGAAAAACTTTGTACATGAAAGTTGCTCAAAACGACGAGACGAATCCAGGTACGCAGCCCATTCGTCCGCCACGCGTCCCTAGCATAGTGAACCCGCAACATTTCACCTCCGGTTCATCTGTCCGAAAACGCGAAACACCGGGGATACTTTCCCGGATGTTTCCCATTTCGCCGGTACCACCTACTGCCGCGCTAGGGCACACCTAGCACCGCGTATTGCCATGTTACGCTTTGTGATACTTTGATTGCTCTGTTATTTATTGTGTTCCCCTCCGTTACTTCTTTCCGGTAGATCCTGAGACTGCCGGTGACCCCCAGTTCGACTACGGAGTTGACGACCCCCTCCTTGCCAGAGCAACCAGGCAAGCCCCCCCCTCCCCCTTGATCACCAGATATCGCCTATTCTTCTCTATACTGCTTGCATTAGAGTAGTGTAGCATGTTACTGTTCGGTTACTCCTATTCTGTTGCATAGCCTGTCATTGTTGCTACAGTCATTGATACCCTACCCGCAATCCTAAATGCTTAGTATAGGATGCTAGTTTATCATCATTGGCCCTACATTCTTGTCAGTCTGCCTTGCTATACTATTGGGCCGTGATCACTCGGGAGGTGATCACGGGTATATACTATACATACATACATACTATACAGACGGTGACTAAAGTCGGGTCAGCTCGTTGAGTACCCGCAAGTGATTCCGATGTGGGGGCTGAAAGGACAGGTGGCTCCATCCCGGTAGAGGTGGGCCTGGGTTCCCGACGGCCCCCGACTTTTACTTTGTGGCGGAGCGACAGGGCAGGTTGAGACCACCTAGGAGACAGGTGGGCCTGGCCCTAGTCGGCGTCCGCGGTTGCTTCATAATAACACGCTTAACAAGATCTTGGTATTTGATCTGAGTCTGGACATTTGGTCTATACGCACTAACCATCTACGCGGGAGTAGTTATGGGTATCCCGACGTCGTGGTATCAGCTGAAGCCTTCTTGACGTCAGCGACGGAGCGGCGCGCGCCGGGTTGGACTGCGTTAACGCAACTTCCTTTGTAATGGAGGTTGCTAGGTCTGCTCACCGGCCACATACGCAACGTGCAGGTGTGCAATGGGCGATGGGCCCAGACCCCTGCGCGCATAGGATTTAGACCGGCGGGCTGACCTCTCTGTTGTGCCTAGGTGGGGCTGCGACGTGTTGATCTTCCGAGGCCGGCCATGACCCAGGAAAGTGTGTCCGGCCAAATGGGATCGAGCGTGTTGGGTTATGTGGTGCACCCCTGCAGGGAAGTTAATCTATTCGAATAGCCGTGTCCCTCGGTAAAAGGACGACCCGGAGTTGTACCTTGACCTTATGACAACTAGAACCGGATACTTAATAAAACACACCTAGACAAGTTCCACAGACAACCTGGTGATCACTTTTCCACAGGGCAACGAGGAGAGGATCGCTGGGTAGGATTATTCTATGCGATGCTACTGGAGATGCTACTTGGAGATGCTACTTGGAGGACTTCAATCTACCCTCTTCTACATGCTGCAAGACGGAGGCTGCCAGAAGCGTAGTCTTCGACAGGATTAGCTATCCCCCTCTTATTCTGGCATTCTGCAGTTCAGTCCACTGATATGGCCCTTTACACATATACCCATGCATATGTAGTGTAGCTCCTTGCTTGCGAGTACTTTGGATGAGTACTCACGGTTGCTTTCTCCCCCCTTTTCCCACTTTCCTTTCTTTCTGGTTGTCGCAACCAGATGATGGAGTCCAGGAGCCAGACGCCACCGTCGATGACGACTACTACACTAGAGGTGCCTACTACTACGTGCAGGCTGCTGACAACGACAAGGTGTAGTTTAGGAGGATCCCAGGCAGGAGGCCTGCGCCTCTTTCGATCTGTATCCCAGTTTGTGCTAGCCTTCTTAAGGCAAACTTGCTTAACTTATGTCTGTACTCAGATATTGTTGCTTCCGCTGACTCGTCTATGATCGAGCACTTGTATTCGAGCCCTCGAGGCCCCTGGCTTGTATTATGATGCTTGTATGACTTATTTATGTTTTAGAGTTGTGTTGTGATATCTTCCCGTGAGTCCCTGATCTTGATCGTACACGTTTGCGTGCATGATTAGTGTACGATTGAATCGGGGGCATCACAGAACTATTTCATATTGGCATGAAAATCATATAAAAGGATTGTTGACTAGTCACTTGTTTATTTTGCAGACAAGTGCGACAAGGCACAAAATTCTTCTACTACAAATGATCAAGTGACGGAGTCAAGGAGCTGGGCATGAAGGAATTAGTAAGCAGAGGGGCAAGTTAAAGGAGAGAGGGACCTTCTTGTGAAGGAAGAAGAAAAGGAGAAGGGCCATTGTGCAATTGGGAAGATCTAATAGGAGGGGAACAAAATCCCTAGCGACATCCTTCTTTCTCCTTAGGCCTGGCTACACATCTCTCCCTCACCCCTCCTTTCGATACTCCAGCCACCACCACGGCCACGCCGGTGTGGTGTCACACCATCAGCTCCTCCCCACGCCTCCACTAGCTCCACCGCGCCGTCTCCACCACCCACCGCTGCACCATCCACCATCAGCACCGCCACCCGAACCCCGAACTACCAGCAACCCACGCCGGCACCGTCTATCCACCTTTCTCCACCCTCCAGCACCACCGTCATCCGCTGCATCTCCCTTCACCGCGCCACCACTCAACCTGCCTCTTCCTCTGCTCTCTGCTTGCTGCTTCTTCTTCTTCTTCTTCCCACACCTCTCTACTGTTCCTCTCCCACGTCTCCTGCTGCTGTTCCTCCCTCTTGCTTCGTCCCTGTTGCTTCTCTTCTTCCCCTGCCTCGCTGCTGCCCTTCTTCTTCCCCTCGCCATTCTGAATCTTCTCCATTTGCTGCTGCTTCTTTTCCAAGCCTCCACGCTGCTGCTGTTCCCCTTCCTTGCTGATGTTTCTTTCTGAAGAAAATGACCCTGATGTCCTTCTCTGAATCCCTAACTCGCTGCTAGAGTTTCTATCTCCTTCTTTCTCTTTAATTCACAGGATTTAGTACTTGTATAATATAATGTATGTGTTCTGGGATCTGACTAGTTGATGCACCTATATAAAATAAGTTCGTGAATGTTATATTTGTCACCTATGGGATACATGTATGTTTGTCATTTGCACTGAATTTACGTAATTCCAGTGCATGTATGTGTTGTCACAGTGTGTTCCCTTTTTTGCATAAATATATATCTACCACCAGTGGTAGTTACCACCACTTGAGTTTTGTATGTTGTATGTAGTATCTATCAAATCGGAGAGTATGTACGCGTAGTATGTAGTATATAAGAATGTTTAGGTAGTATATATATACTATTTTTTGATAGTATGTATCGTATTTTGAGTATGCTCTCTTTTACGTACAAATATGTACGTATTTCACAAATATAATCAAACCATGGGCCAACTTGCAATTTTTTTTATGTAACTCACTTTGGAGTATCTTATATATAGTATATGAACATACTTAAAATGATAAAGTAGAATATATACTACCACATGGTAGTATATGAGACATGTGGGGTAACTACCCCCAGGTGGTAGGATGGATTTTCCCTATATATATATATATATATATATATATATATATATATATATATATATATGTATGTATGTATATATATATACACACACACACACATATATTCTCTCCTACAACCTTGTTTCTTCCCTCTGTTCATGTTTGATAGTTATATGTGTGTCCTTGTCATGTTACATTCATGTCCTTTTACTTATGTTGTCATTGATGTTAGCTTGTGTTAGTATTCTAATTTCTCAAGCATTATGAAAACACCAAAAAGATAGCGAGAAAAATCCGAATCTCCCTGTGTCGTTTGCATTTCCTTTGTCGATGATCTACGGGAACGACCTTGTTAGTTTAGGTTTTATTTTCTGCATTCGTCTCTTAAAATTGTATTAACTAGATTTAGCCGAGCATAGTCACCGTTGCCTAGTCCCTGTAGGGATCATTACATCCCAGTTTGGGCGTAAAACCCCGTTGTATTATCAATCGATCATTTTGCCTCCCCTGACCGGCGATGCACTGTCCCTCTCCAACGGCAGCGCCGACCTGCTATTCTCCAACCCCACCGCTCGCTGATGTTCGTCTCCAACTCCGACGACCGCCGCTGCGGCATCTCCTCGACACCAACAGCGGGGCACCGGACTCCTGGTGGTGCTCTGCTCTGGGTGGTCGGCTGACCTCCCGCGAAGGCCACCACGATTCCTCCCCAAGGCAGGGCCCTCTGCTGCTAATCTTCACCAAGTCTTCTTCACCATGCTGCAGCTCTACCCCAAGGGTCCTCCTCTGCTACTCTTCTTCAACGTCCACGCGGAAGCTTCTCCCGCTACAGATCATCTCAAACTTGTCCCTGCTATTCCTCTTCTTCGACTACAACATCTACAACCTCAAATTGAAGATCATCGCGACCCATAGGCTCTGAACCTCTCTCTTCTCTTGTTTCTATTCTCTAAATATATGCACTGTTGGGTCTGAAATTTACTTTGTTACCTGTGTACCTTTGCTGAACCCCCATGTATCCTTGCTGAATTGTTGTTATCCTTTGTTGGATATTGAGTTAGTAGTTATTTTCTTGTGAGCTCGTAGCAATTTAATTGGTTGCATGAGATGTGCGTGATGGCTGGACCATCTTCCATGTGCTAGTGTTACTTGTCTGTTTGATTTCAAGAAAACCACCATAGAAAAAAGACAATCCTATTTCTGAACCCTTGACCTTTGTTGTTTATTATTATTTTTTACTTTGATCCAGTGGCTACTTGTTATCACTACTATTTGTTTCATCTATTCAGTTGTTCTGAATGTTTTGAATGTGTGTTTTGAAGTTCCAAATCTCTGTGGAGAACACGACATCCGTAGTTTGGGAAAAATATTCCACTACATTTACAATCGATCATTTTGGCGCCGTTTCCGGGGATCTAAATTTCATTAGCACATTAGTAGAAGCACATCAAGATTTATTTTAGGTAGATTCCATAGTATTGCTGGCAACTAACCATTTCCTAACATTGGCTGCAGTTTTGAGAAAAACTAGCATGTGTCAATTTCAGGAACTTTACAGGAAATTGTCTTATGTCACAATTTGAAGGAAGTTCACTAGAGCCATTTGATCTAGAAATTGAAGGACTTCATTGAGAAGAAGAAGAGAGAATCAAACACGGTTTCAAGTTGCTGAAATTTTGCAAGATCCAGAAGAAGAAAAGATGCCTGATCCAGTGCCTTTGCTCAGGGACTTGTGGATCCCAAGAGATCATGGGATACCAGGAGAAGTGGTGCAACCAATTATTTAGGCAAACAATTTTGAATTTAAGCCAGCTCTGATTAACATGGTACAGCAGTCCAGATTCGGTGGAACAACTTTAGAAGACCCACATGAGCATATAAGGACTTTCTTGGAGTATTGTAACACCCGCAAGCAAAATGGAGTTTCACCGAGTGCTATCAGATTGTCACTATTCCCATTTTCCTTGAGAGATGGAGCAAGAGTATGGCTTCACTCATTGCCTGAACATTTGAAGAATACTTGGGAGACTTTACTGCAGACATTTCTTGAGAGATACTTTCCACCAACAAAAGCTGCTGAATACAGGGACAAGTTAACAAGGTTTACTCAATATGATGGAGAAAGTTTGTATGATGCATGGCAAAGATTCAAGTCTTTAATCAGAATGTGTCCTCATCATGGTTTAGAAAGGTGGCTGGTGTTACAAACCTTTCACAAAGGACTGACCACTCAGACCAGAGCTTTTGTCAATTTTGCTGCTGGAGGAGGAATGATGAACAAAACTCTTGATGAAGCATTTGCATTGATTGAAAGTATGGCGTCTCATCATTTCCAATGGCCGAGTGAAAGAGCAATAGCACCACTGCATCGTGGTGTGTACAATGTGTCTGCAAATGATAGCATGGCGGCTTAGATTGACATATTGAACAAGGAGATGGGTAGTATAATGTCAAATTGCATGGGTACATCTGTAGCTTCAGTAAGTGTGCCTCAAATGTGTTATGTATGTGGCCAAGTAGGTCATCCTTCAACAGAATGTACCTTCTATTCAACAATCGGATCATCGGTTTCAGAAGTAAGTTATGCCCAAAGTCAAGGTCCATTCTCAAATAGCTACACTCCTTGGAGGAACCATCCAAACTTGTCGTACAAGAACAATCAGACATATGCAAGTGGATCGACAGTACAAGGAAATCAACCACCAAATCATCCAAGTCAATTTCAAGTGCTGAGGCAGAATGAACAACAAAATGTTCAGTCAACTGGAATGGAGGAAATCATGAAGATGCAGTTGGAATTGATGAGCAAGATGACAAATGAAGTTAATGGCTTTAAAGATTCTGTTAAGATGCTTGTGAGCAAAATGGATAGTATGGTGGGAGAAAATGAAGCAAAGCTGCCTGCTCAACCAATTCCAAACCCGAAAGCTCATTGTGGGGCACTATCTTCAGTTGATGCAATGACTACAAGGAGTGGGGTTATGACAAGACCATTACTTCCTACTCAAAAGACGTATGTCCCTCCTGCTATGAGGCCAAGTTCATCCGGAACTCCACCTTCAACATCATCCGAGAAACTAAAGGAGAAAGAAGTTGATAATCAAATTGAAACTGAAGTTGAATTTCCTGGTTTTCAAACAAGAGCTGAGCCTTTGCTAGAGGAAGCAATAACAACCAACAACATTCCCTTTTGTGAGAGGTTCAACAAACCCAAAGATGACAGGCAATTTGCCAAATTTTTGGAAACTATGAAAGGAGTTCAGATTACTATTCCTATTCTTGAAGCTGTCTTGCATGTTCTGATGTATGCCAAATATTTCAAGGAATTATTAACAAAGAAAAGAAGCATGTCCGAGCTAGAAGTAGTGACTGTATGAAAGTAACGCAGTGCAATAATTCAGAATTCCATGCCTGAAAAATTGGATGCTCTAGGAAGCTTTTGTGTACCCTGTGTTATTGGAAACAAAACTTACAGTGCTCTGTGTGACTTGGGCTCAAGTGTTAGTGTGTTACCACATTCAGTTAGCAAAAGGATATTCTTGGGAGAATTAAATCCAACAGCCATAACACTTCAGTTAGCCGACAGAACATATAGGAAACCGGTTGGAATTCTTGAGGATGTTCCAATCAAAGTTGGGAAGTTTGCTTATCCGGTTGACTTTGTAGTGCTAGATATGGAGGACAAAAGTGAGGCTGTGATTCTTGGAAGACCATTTTTGGCCACAGCTGGTGCACTTATTGATGTCCAAGAAGCAAAATTGAGCTTGAGGTTTGGAAATGGAAAGGTGGAGTTTGACATGAAGCATGCAACACACGTTCCGCAAAGAGAAGAACACTACTACAGAATTGATACACTACAGAAATGTGTGGAAAAAGGTTATGAAGAGAGGTATGGACGTAATTGTTGTGAAGTAGTTAAGGAGGACAATAGTGAAATTAGATATGAGGAAATCAGACCTGTGAGCATGTTGGAAAGTAGTGCAAGGCCATTAGAGAAGATGCAACCAAGGCAAATAGAAATGAAACAACTTACAGAAAGTTTGAAGTATGCATTCTTAGACAATGAAAACCAGTGGCCAATTATCGTAAACAGTGAGTTAACGGAAATGCAAATAAAAGGGCTTCAAGCAGTTTTGCAAAAGTACAAGGATGTTATTGGATATTCGATTGATGATATGAAAGGGATAAATCCTGCTGTCTACTCTCGTAGGATTTACTTGAAAGAAAGCAGTGTGCCAATTAGAGAAAGTCAAAGAAGGTTAAATCCCCATTTGCGAGAGGTTGTTAAAAAGGAGATTCTTAAATTGCTTTCTGCCGATATCATATACCCAATTTTGTACAGCGAGTGGGTGAGCCCCATTCACATGGTGCCCAAAAAGGAGGAATAACTGTCATTGAAAACGAACAAGGGCAAACGATTCCTAGTAGGACTGTCATAGGGTGGAGAATGGTCAATGATTTCAGAAAGTTAAATGAATTAACAAGGAAGGAGCATTTTCCTTTACCTTTTATTGGCCAAATGCTGGAAAGGTTTGCTGGGCATGAATATTTCTGCTGCTTAGATGGGTATTCAGGATTCTTGCAAATCCCAATTCATCCGAATGAACAAGATAAAACAACTTTCACTTGCCCATAGGGAACATTTGCTTACAAAAGACTAGCCTATGGACTTTGTAATGCACCCCCAACATTTCAAAGGTTTATGCCCTTTATATTCTCTGATATGATAGGAATCAAAGTGGAGGTGTCCATAGATGATATTACAGTCGTTGGAAAAAGTTATAAAGATTGCTTGAATAATCTGGCAGTAGTTCTTCAGAGGTGTTTAGAACACAATCTAGTCCTAAACTGGGAGAAGTGTCAGTTTCTGGTAAAGGAAGGAGTTATTTTGGGACATTTGGTATCTGAAAGAGGAATTGAGGTTGATCAAGCAAAAGTTGAAGTAATATCAAAACTTCCACCACCTGTAAATGTGAAGGGAGTGAGGAGCTTTTGGGGACATGCTTGGTTCTATAGAAGATTCATAAAGGATTTCTCCAAGATAGCCAAACCCCTCACTAATCTCCTAAACAATGATGTTAAGTTCAACTTTGATGCAGAATGTGAAAAATCCTTGAACTTTCTCAAGGAAGCATTGGTCACTGCTCCAGTAGTGCAACCTCCTGACCGGGAATCAGCATTTGAGGTAATGTGTGATGCAAGCGACTTTGCTGTAGGTGCAGTACTTGGACAAAGAAAAGGAAAATATTTGCATGTAATATACTATGCTAGCAAAACACTTGATGGTGCTCAAGCTAATTACACAACCACCGAAAAGGAGTTGTTGGCGGTAGTGTACGCCTTTGACAAATTCAGGCAATATCTTGTGGGGTCTCATTGTGTAGTTTACACAGACCACGCTGCAATCAGATATTTACTCAACAAGAAAGAAGCCAGACCAAGGTTAATTAGATGGATACTCTTGCTACAAGAACTTGATGTGAAATCAAGGACAAGAAAGGAGCTAAAAATGTCGTGGCAGATCACTTGTGGAGATTGCAAAACAATAGTAGACTCCTTCCCTATCAATGATGTTTTACCAGGGAGCAATCTTATGCAAGTGACAAGTATACAAAACTATACACCATGGTATGCAGATATAGTTAATTATCTGGTCTGTAACAAAGTTCCTACAGATTTTGGGTATTAAAAGAAGAAGAAATTCCTATCTGATGTGAAGCACTTCTTTTGGGATGAACCTTACTTATTCAAACATTATGCTGATGGTATTGTTCGAAGATGCTTGCCAGAAAGTGAAACTAAAAGTGTGATCTATCATTGCCATTCATCCCCTTATGGAGGTCATGCAAGTACTAGAAAGACTCAAGCAAAATTTTTGCAAGCGGGATTTTATTGGCCAACTTTATTAAAGGATGTACATTCCTATACTGAAGCTTGTGATCCTTGTCAGAGAACTGGAAAGATTTCAAAAAGGCAAGAGATGCCTCAAAAAGGAATTCTTGAAGTAGAGCTCTTTGATGTATGGGGAATTGATTATGTTGGACCCTTGCCATCATCAAAAGGGTGCAAATACATATTGGTGGCAGTGGACTATGTGGCAAAATGGGTTGAGGCTATACCAACCGTCAATGCTGATTCCAAGTCAGTTTGCAACTTATTCAAGCAAGTGATATTTCCAAGATTTGGTGTGCCACGGATTGTTATTAGTGATGGAGGAACACATTTTAACAACTCCCAATTGGAATATCTCTTAGCAAAATATGGAGTTCATAGTCACAAAATTACAAATCCATATCACCCACAAGCAAATGGACAAGTGGAGCTGTCTAATAGAGAAATAAAAGCTATCCTTGAGAAGGTAGTATCAAAGTCAAGGTCAGACTGGGTTCTGAAACTACCAGACACACCGTGGGCGTATAGGAAAGCCTATAAAACACCAACTGGAATGTAGCCATTCAGGTTGATATATGGAAAAGCATGCCTTCTAATAGTTGAACTTGAACACAAATCTCAATGGGCACTAAGGAAACTCAATATGGACCTTGATGCAGTAGGAAAATATAGAAAACTTCAACTCAGTGAAATGGAAGAATTGAGAGCTGACTCTTACGAGAGTGCAAGAATCTACAAAGAAAAGACCAAGAACTAACATGACAAGCATATATTGAGGAAAGAATTCATCTTGGACAGTTGGTATTGGTCTATGATACTAGGTTTCCTTTATTTCTCGGTAAATTCAAGTCAAGATGGTATGGCCCTTGCAAGGTGAAGAAGATTCTGAAAAGTGGTGCTATCTAAGTGCAAAGTACTTCTGGAGGTTTCTTCCTTGTAAACGGTCAAAGACTGAAGCCCTACATTCCTGGAGACCCACTTCTTATTTCTGAAGATGAGAATGCAAGCGAAGATCAAGACCCGGAGGAGGAAATTCAAGAAGGCGAGGGGAGCCAAGAGGTGGTGTCAATCCCTGCAGGACCCTGACCCCACTGAAGAGACATGGTCGAGCTAAAGACCTAAAACAAGCGCTTTTCAGGAGGCAACCTGAATCTTTAATAAGTTATTTTCCTTATTTAGTTTTCATAGTAAAGTTTTTATGTGTTTATGTCTCTCTTTTTCAGCAAATAAAGGCAAGGGGAGGACAAACAGGGAACACAAACAAAGAAGAGTGGATAGAAGAAACTAGGAGAGAATAGTATACAAATACTGGGTGATTTTGTTCCACTTGAAGCAACCTTTAGAAATTTCAGTACGAGAACTGGCATTTAATTGCATTGAAACTCTTTTTCCATTGTGACACCTTGCTCTTCACTGCAAAGGAGGATTCTCCCCAAGAAGATTGTTGATTCTCTTAATACTAAAACTATGCAGCTGTATTCTTCTTATGGTAAATTGTGATAATGAATACTTTATACCTTCGTGTAAATTTTCAATGGGAATGCCTTGAGTCTAAGTGAAACCTACTAATGAATTGATGTGTTGTGTCTAATGATCCCAAGTTAAGCGAAGTAACTGGTGGCACTTAAGTAGTAGCTATGATCTCTGGATCTGTAGTCTGTGTAAAATAGTGCCATTAGCTATGGATTTCTCTTTCAGTTACTCCTATTTTACTTAAGCTAAGTAATTTTCAAATAAATAAATAAAATAATTATTATAATTTAAGTCCGATCGACCTATAGTAGCATGTCATGTTCCCTGGATCGGTGGCTTGTGAAATTTGGTAGATTGGACTGTAAAAAAATAATATAAAAAAATGTAATTGTCGAACTAGGTGTATACCATGTTCTCTAGATCGGTGGTATGTTCCTTTGGGGAGACAAACAAAAAAACTAACTAATAATTGGTCGAGCCAGGTGTATACCATGTTCTCGGGACCGGTGGTATTTTCCTTTGGTAAGACTGATGAAATATTATCATTACTTTCTTCAAATTCAATAAGTGCTTTTAACTGCAATGTTGTGTTCCTAGTAATAAGTGATCTGATCACAAGTTTAAGTTCTTTTTGTTTTCGGGATCATGCTCTCTTTAGGAACCTTTTGGCACAGTCAACATTTGAACTTGCTAATCTTCGTTTATCATTGCAAAAGTTTAAAATGATCGAGTTTACTAGTGTCCTATTGATATGTAGCACTCTTAACCATTAATTTTTATTAGCAAAGTTCAAAGCACACATTGTTTGGGGATTTGATTTACTCGGACGTTCTCGAATTGGTTCACTGTTCATTATCCAGCCTTTGTCATATGCCTTTGCTTGAGGACAAGCAAATGTTTAAGTGTGGGGGAACTTGATAAGCACATTTCATATATATAATTTTTGCATACAAATATATCATTCGTTGTGATCCGACCATTAATTCTTGTTGTGAACTGTTGCATATTGGCATGAAAATCATATAAAAGGATTATTGACTAGTCACTTGTTTATTTTGCAGACAAGTGCGACAAGGCACAAAATTCTTCTACTAGAAATGATCAAGTGATGGAGTCAAGGAGCTGAGCATGAAGGAAAGAAGTAAGCAGAGGGGCAAGTTAAAGGAGAGAGGGACCTTCTTGTGAAGGAAGAAGAAAAGGAGAAGGGCCAATGTGCAAATGGGCAGATCTGATCGGAGGGGAACAAAATCCCTAGCGGCATCCTTCTTTATCCTCGGGCCTGGCTACACATCTCTCCTGCACCCCTCCTCCTACTCCGGCCGCCGCCACACCCAGGCCGGCGTGGTGGCGCGCCATCAGCTCCTCCCCACGCCTCAACTAGCTCCACCGCGCCATCTCCACCACCCACCACTGCACCATCCACCATCAGCACCGCCACCTGAACCCCGAACTACCAGCAACCCACGTCGGCACCGTCCGTCCACCTTTCTCCACCCTCCAGCACCACCGTCATCCACTGCATCTCCCTTCACCGCGCCACCACTCAACCTGCCTCTTCCTCTGCTCTCTGCTTGCTACTTCTTCTTCTTCTTCTTCTTCTTCTTCCCACACCTCTCTACTGTTCCTCTCCCACGTCTCCTGCTGCTGTTCCTCCCTCTTGCTTCGTCCCTGTTGCTTCTCTTCTTCCCCTGCCTCACTGCTGCCCTTCTTCTTCCCCTCGCTACTCCGAATCTTCTCCCTTTGCTGCTGCTTCTTCTCCAAGCCTCTGTGTGTAGCAACCAGACCTCAAACAGTCTGATCTCTGTGCTCAGTGTCATCCCTGGATCAGTAATGCTGACACCACAAAGTACTTGGAGGATTTATAACAGAGTAGCAATCACACACTTATTACATCGAATGTCTCAAAAGAGAACTTATTGAAATAAATATGGCTTAAGGCCATCTAAAACGACAACAGCGGAAGGCTTGGAAGATAAGCGAGTCCATCAACTCCAACGGCATCACTGAGTATAGAACCACGACCTAACAGCACCTTACTCGTCGTCTGAAAAGTCTGCAACATGAAATGTTGCAGCCTGAAAACGGGTCAGCACATGGAATATGTTGGCAATGTAACACATAGAGAATAACAATGGAGATAGGCTATACTACATGCATATTTGGCTGGTGGTAAAGCTCTATGGTTACAGTTTTTGCATAAAGCCAATTTTTCCCTACTGCAAAGGAATAAATTCATTTAACTATCATGGTGGTTGTTAAACATTGAGAATGGTTGACAGCATTGTCAATCCCAATTAAAAAGTACTCATTAAAACCCAACAATATTAATTAAAGTAACATGATGAGATTCACATGATAATCAAGTACTAGATACTTAAAACGTCCATAACCGGGGACACGGCTAACCATGACTAGTTTATACACTCTGCAGAGGTTTGCGCACTTTTCCCACAAGACTCGATCGCCTCCGTTTGATTTCTCGCACTACATGATGTTTGAGAAATGGATGACCGAGACATAGTCTTTCGGAAGCACTAGCACCTTACATGTGGGTAGACCGGTACACCTACTTTCCCCTACATCTGCTAGTCTACCCGTAAGAGTTCGCACAACTTAGTCAACTATGCCAGAGCCCATAATGGCTTGTGGCTGCACACGTAAGTTTCTAGTTTGAATAATCTCATGATCCCTTTGAGCCTGGGTGGCGGTCCGAAGAAAATACAGGCAAGTCCTGCTAGAAAACAGGTGCCTCAATCCACCCAGATGTGTGTTTAAGTTGCCACCTTAAATAAACCATTAATTAACAATCTCACATCTGTTATGGATACACTCACCCAATCCACGTCTACTAGCATAGCATGGCATAATAAGCAAACGTAGAAGTAACTCCCAAATGTTTGATAATAAAACAGAAATAGGTACTTACTCATCTACTTCCCATCCCACAATTTAATTAGATCCTAATCATGCAATGTTTGAGGATAGATCTAATGCATAAAAACTGGGTAGTAGAAAGGTATGATCAAGTGTTACTTGCCTTGCTGATGATCCGCGAAACCTAGGGACTCGAAGTAACAGGCGGCGCACTCCGGGTATTCTATCGCAGACAAACAAACAAGCATAAAATAAGTACTCATCTAATGCACAGGTAAAACTTGAATAAAAGATCCAACCAGAATGTTCAACTTAAGAACTCCGGTTTGCAAAAAGAATCAAATCAAATAAAGTAACGAAAGTCAAACGGCGAAAGAAAACAGCTTCGTTTTACTAATCTGGATGTAAGTCAAATTTTACAGAAGCAAAAACTTGTTTAAGTAGATTATTCGGAAAGAGGGTTTCGAGAGGAAACTCCAGGCGCTTGAATCGCCTGATTCCGATAAACGATCGAAAAGTTATACTAAAACGAAAATCGGATCACAAATCGCGATCAGAAAATAACCGCGAAAAATCCGACGAAAAAGAAAAAACGACGAACGAATTAATCGTTAATTAACCTAATGCGAAAATAATTAAAATAATAAAATAATAATAAAATAAAAAATAAATAGAAAATAAAACCGACAAAAAATATATTTTTTAAGAAAAAATTTCGGCACGGATTTCGAGGCGGCGGCGAACCTCGGGCGACGTGCAACTCCGGCGGTGGCTGGCGGCTAGGGTTAGGGTGCGGGGTGGGCTCGGGTGGGCTGGGGCGCTCGGGGCGGCGCTATATAAAGGCGCCCCGGGCGGAGTCCCGCTCGGGCACGACCTGTAGGTCGGTGCGCGTTTTTTTTAAAAAATAATTCCGCGCAGAAGAAAAATAAAAAGAAATACTAAACGGACTGCAAAAATCCCAAAGTAAATTTTCCCCGGCTTCTAAAATCAAGCCGGACTAGATGAACATTTATTTGGGACCTAAATGCAATTTTGAAAAACGCGCATTTTTCCTAAATTCAAATAAAAGCAAAAACTCCAAAATAAATCTTATTTGATTTTTTAATTAAATCTTCATTATTTCTTTATTTTGGGAAAGTCATTTTATTCCCTCTCTGAATTTTTGGTAGTAGAAATAATTGAAGATAAAATAAATAAAATCAATGATCCTATTTTCGAAATTTGAGAAATACTCAAATAAGAAAATAACGAAATCCCCAACTCTCTCCGTGGGTCCTTGAGTTGCGTAGAATTTCTAGGATCGAGCCAGTAATGCAACAAACTATGATATGCAATGATGATCTATGTATAACATTCCAAATTGAAAATTTGGGATGTTACAAACCTACCCCCCTTAAGATGAATCTCGCCCTCGAGATTCGGGTTGGCTAGCAAATAGGTGAGGGTGGTCCTTGAGCAGATCTTCCTCTCGCTCCTAGGTGGCTTCCTCCTCAGTGTGGTGGCTCCGCTGAACTTTGCAAAACTTGATAACCTTGCTGCGGGTAACTCTGCTGGCATAATCCAAAATCTTAACAGGTTTCTCTTCATAGGTCAAATCTTCTTTCAACTGAATTGTTTCCAATGGCACCGTATCTCTCAGTGGTATATCAGCCATCTCTGCGTGACACTTCTTCAACTGTGAAATATGGAACACATCGTGAACTCCTGACAATCCCTCAGGTAATTCCAACTTGTATGCTACTTCTCCCATGCGTTCCAAAACCTTGTATGGCCCCACAAAACGTGGCGCTAACTTTCCTTTAACTCCAAAACACTTAACTCCCCGAAGTGGAGATACTCGAAGATAAACTCTGTCTCCGACTTCGTATTCTGTCTCCTTGCGTTTCGAATCTGCATAGCTCTTCTGCCTTGACTGAGCTACCTTGAGCCTGTCGCGAATCAACTTTACTTTCTGTTCAGACTCCTTAATCAAATCTGGTCCAAACAACTGGCGGTCTCCAACCTCATCCCACAACAACGGGGTTCTGCACCTCCTTCCGTACAAGGCTTCGAAAGGGGCCATCTTCAAGCTGGATTGATAACTATTGTTGTAAGAAAACTCCGCGTATGGCAAGTTGTCATCCCAACTTGATCCATAATCCAAAACACAAGCTCTAAGCATATCCTCCAAAATCTGATTGACTCTCTCGGTCTGTCCATCTGTCTGTGGGTGGAAGGCTGTGCTAAACTCCAGTCTGGTTCCCAATGTTTCGTGCAACTGCTTCCAGAACTTCGAGGTGAATTGGGTTCCTCTATCTGATACGATACTCCTCGGAACTCCATGCAAACATACAATCCTCGTCATGTATATCTTAGCCAATTTGGCACTGCTGTAGGTAGTCTTTACTGGGATGAAATGAGCTACCTTCATCAAACGATTGACTACAACCCAAATTGAGTCATAGCCTGAACGAGTCCTGGGCAATCCCGTGATGAAATCCATGCCTAGTTTGTCCCACTTCCATTCGGGTATAGGCAATGGCTGCAACAATCCAGCTGGCTTCTAATGTTCTGCCTTCACCCTCTGACATACGTCACAAACTGCTACATAATCTGCGATATCCTTCTTCATTCCGGTCCACCAGAATGTTTCCTTCAAATCCAAATACATCTTTGTATTTCCGGGGTGGATCGAATATGGTGAATCATGTGCCTCTTGCAGAATCAACTTCCTGATCTCCGGGTTATTGGGCACATAAACACGGTCCTCAAATCGTAGGGTATCGTACTCATCCTCATGAAATCCCTTAGCCTTCCCCTTGTTCATCTGTTCCTTAATAGTGGCAACTTCTGTATCTGCCTTTTGAGCTTTTCTGATTTTATCCATCAACGTAGACTGAATCTCCAATGCTGCTACATAGCCTCTCGGAACTATTTCCAAACATAGCTCTCGAAGGTCCTCGGCTAACTCCTTGGGTATTTCTCCCGTCATTAGAGTATTGACATGGCTCTTGCGGCTCAACGCATCTGCTACAACGTTAGCCTTCCCGGGGTGATAATGCAATCTCATATCATAATCCTTAATAAGTTCCAACCATCTCCTCTGCCTGAGATTTAACTCCTTCTGCGTGAAGATGTACTTCAAACTCTTGTGATCCGTGTACACCTCACAATGATTTCCAATGAGAAATTGTCTCCACGTTTTCAGTGCATGCACTACGGCTGCTAACTCCAAATCATGAGTAGCATAATTCAACTCATGGGGCTTAAGCTGTCGTGAAGCATACGAAACAACTCTTCCCTCCTGCATAAGCACTGCTCCAAGTCCTCATCGTGAAGCGTCGCAATACACTTCATAATCCTTAGTCTGATCTGGCAGAATCAACACTGGTGAGGTAACCAAACGTTTCTTCAATTCTTGGAAACTAGCCTCACACTCCTCAGTCCAAATGAACTTAGTATCCTTCTTCAACAAATTTGTCATAGGCTTGACAATCTTCGAGAAATTTTCAATGAATCTTCAGTAGTATCCTGCGAGTCCAAGGAAACTCCTGATCTCTCCAACTGTGGTTGGTGCTTCCCAGTTTGTCACAGTGACTACTTTAGTGGGGTCTACTGCGATACCTTCTCCGGATATAACATGTCCGAGAAATCCAACTTCCTTCAACCAAAACTCACACTTGCTGAACTTGGCGTATAGCTGATGTTCCCTGAGCTTCTCGAGTACCAATCGCAAGTGCTCCTTGTGTTCCTCTTCATTCTTCGAGTAAACCAAAATATCATCAATGAACACCACGACGAACTTATCCAAAAACTCCATAAACACCTTGTTCATCATGTTCATAAAATAGGCTCGGGCGTTAGTCAGACCAAATGACATAATGGTATACTCATACAGCCCGTACCTGGTGGTAAAAGCCGTCTTCGGTATATCTTGCTCCCGAATCTTCAATTGATGGTACCCTGATCACAAATCGATCTTGGAAAACACCTTAGCTCCTTGCAACCGATCAAACAGATCATTGATCATTGGTAGTGGGTACTTGTTCTTGATTGTTACTTCATTCAATCCGCGATAATCAACAACCATTCTTAACGATCCATCCTTCTTCCCCACTAGAAGTACTGGCGATCCCCAAGGCGAAGAACTTGGGCGAATAAAACCTTTGTCCAACAACTCCTTAATCTGCTTCTTGATTTCATCCAAATCTTGGGCTGGCATCCTTTACGGTCTCTTGGATATTGGCCCAGTGCCTGGCAGTAGCTCAATTAAGAACTCAATGTCTCTATCCGGTGGCATGCCTGGAAACTCTTCTAGAAATACATCGGGGAAATCCCTTACCACTGGTACTTCCTCCTGCACAACTCCTGATAAGGAATTTACATGTGCTATTCTCGGCTCATGCCGTGATACATACTTGATCCTTATCCCTTCTGGCGTTGTAAGCAAAATTGTCTTACTAGCGCAATCAATGTTTCCTCCATACATCGACAGCCAATCCATACCAAGAATTACATCCAATCCTTGGGATTCCAATATAATCAAATCCGTGGGGAAAACATGCCTTCCTATACTCAATGGCACCTAGAAGCATCCTTGACTGACCATAAACTCAGCTCCCGGTGAACTTACTAGCATGGGTGTCTTAAGAGTCTTAGTGGGCAGGCTAAACTTATTCACAAATCCCCTTGATATGTATGAATATGATGCACCAGTATCGAAAAGAACAACTGCAGTAAATGCCTTAAACAAAAACTTACCTATTACTGCGTCTGGCTGAGCTTCAACCTCCTCCACGGTAACGTGGTTCACTTGCCCCCTGTTGAAAGGGTTCGGCTTCTTTCCTGAGCTTCCATTGCCATTTCCATTTTGGGCTCCAGGACAATCATTTCATAATGCCCCGTCTTGCGGCACTTATAACAAGTGATATGGCTCAGGTCTACCTTGGATGGTGTTGACGGGTTGGTGCGGCTTTGTCCATTGCTTTCTCCATTCTCGTTCCCATTCTTTGTGCCATTGTGATTGTGCGAGCTGCCTCCTCCATGATGCTGAAAATGTCCTCCTGACTTTGGGGTAAAGCGTGGCTTCTGCTGAGCTCCAGAATTATACTTCCCATGTGCATACTTCCTCTTACGATTATCAATCTGCTGCTGCTTCCCTTCAATCATAAGAGCACAATCTACTAACTCCTGGTAATTATTGAAAGTGGCTACCATCAACTGCATGCTCAGCTCATCATTCAGTCCTTCTAGAAACTTCTCCTGCTTAGCTGCATCCGTAGCAACGTCATCTGGGGCATAACGTGCTAGCTTACTAAAATCATCCACATACTGGCCTACTGTCCGTCCTCCTTGGCATAAGTTGCGAAACTCACGCTTCTTCATGGCCATAGCTCCTGCTGAAACATGGGCAGTACAAAATGCTTGCTAAAACTGATTTCATGTGACAGTGTCTACAGGGTAAGTGGCTGTAAAATTCTCCCACCATGCTGCTGCGGGTCCGTCAAGCTGATGTGCGGCAAACTTCACCTTTTCTCCATCTGTGCATCCTGCAGTGGTCAACTCCCTCCCTATCTTACGGAGCCAATCATCTGCTACTATCGGCTCGGTGCTACTGGAAAACACCGGCGGATTCAAGAGGGTCAACAGGGGGTGGTGGTGGGTTGTTGTTGTTGTTGTTGCCTTGGTCCTGTACCAATGTTTGAATCAAGGTATTCTACTGCTGAATCAACTGAGTGATCTCTGGCAGGAAAACAAACTCGGGGTCGCGTCTCGGAGGCATCTGAGGGTTTAAAGGGAAGAGTTAAGAATAGAATGAGGTCTAGTGAGAATACACTACCCATATGCACATGAGTCAAAAACACACAATATCATTCCAATCAATTCAAACAGGGGAATACAATGGTCTAACTATCGTTACAAAAGTGCTTGAACTAAAACTAGTTAAATGGTGGAAAATTCTACTACTGTTATGGTGGTCAACTAGAAAAACTGCTCCGATGCAGATTCCATGATATCTGCTCCAACACCATCAACATAGTCATCATCGCTGTCGTCGGGATCCGAGTCGGTGTCATCGATGATGATATAATTATCTGGACATGTAGGTTCATCCTCTTCTCCTCGGGGTGCTGAACCTCCCATGAATACTCCAATCTTCTCCTTAAGGTCACCGTTCTGTCTTACTAGAGCGATGATTTCTTCCATATAGTCTTTACGTGTAGCCTTGAGTTCTGCTTCTAGCTCCTTAATCCTAGTCATAGCCTTCTGTAGCTCCTCCATATCTGCGCACATCTGGTTCTCCTGGCGTCGGATGTGTTGGTTTAACTCCTGAATATAAGCTGCGATTGATCTGTCCCTCCTGGTGGTGATCATCTCCCAATGCTCATCTCGGCGCCCACAAATCTGGTAGATAGTATTCTTGAGATCGTTGTAGTAAACTTCTCCAATTCGTCCCATGGCGATGTGAGCTGCCATGCTCTTTCCTAGGCTCCATGTTGGCACATCAAAGGTAAATTCTATTGGTTCCGTGACTGGTGCAAACGTCCTTCCTGGAATGTAGACTTGAATCCTCCAGCGCTCCTCTTCGGGTAAAGTGGCGTTGAAGGTCCCAGTGAAGCTTGGTACTCCTATGTTCAAGTATCTAGCGGCTTCCTTCAAGTGACATCCAAAAGGTGAATTCTCATCGGGTTGCGCGAACTTGCTCCTTGCATCCGCCATCCTAAAGAATAGAAAAGATGAGGAGTCAGAAATGAGAAGAAAGAGTAGTGATCTAGGGCTTAAGCTTAGTGGCCGTGTCCTACAGTCAGGGTGTGCTCTGATACCACTTTGTAGCTACCAGACCTTAAATAGTCTGATCTCTGTGCTCAGTGTCATCCCTGGATCAGTAATGCTGACACCACACAGTACTTGGAGGATTTACAACAGAGTAACAATCACACACTTATTACATCGAATGTCTCAAAAGAGAACTTATTGAAATAAATATGGCTTAAGGCCATCTAAAACGATAACAGCGGAAGGCTTGGAAGATAAGCGAGTCCATCAACTTCAACGGCATCACTGAGTATAGAACCACGACCTAACAACACCTTACTCGTCGTCTGAAAAGTCTGCAACATGAAACGTTGCAGCCTGAAAACGGGTCAGCACATGGAATATGCTGGCAATGTAACACATAGAGAATAACAATGGAGATAGGCTATACTACATGCATATTTGGCTGGTGGTAAAGCTCTATGGTTACAGTTTTTGCATAAAGCCAATTTTTCCCTACTGCAAAGGAATAAATTCATTTAACTATCATGGTGGTTGTTAAACATTGAGAATGGTTGACAGCATTGTCAATCCCAATTAAAAAGTACTCATTAAAACCCAACAATATTAATTAAAGTAACATGATGAGATTCACATGATAATCAAGTACTAGATACTCAAAACGTCCATAACCGGGGACACGGCTAACCATGATTAGTTTATACACTCTGCAGAGGTTTGCGCACTTTTCCCACAAGACTCGATCGCCTCCGTTTGATTTCTCGCACTACATGATGTTTGAGAAACGGATGACCGAGACATAGTCTTTCGGAAGCACTAGCACCTTACATGTGGGTAGACCGATACACCTACTTTCCCCTACATCTGCTAGTCTACCCGTAAGGGTTCGCACAACTTAGTCAACTATGTCAGAGCCCATAATGGCTTGTGGCTGCACACGTAAGTTTCTAGTTTGAATAATCTCATGATCCCTTTGAGCCTGGGTGGCGGTCCAAAGAAAATACAGGCAAGTCCTGCTAGAAAACAGGTGCCTCAATCCACCCAGATGTGTGTTTAAGTTGCCACCTTAAATAAACCATTAATTAACAATCACACATCTGTTATGGATACACTCACCCAATCCACGTCTACTAGCATAGCATGTCATAATAAGCAAACGTAGAAGTAACTCCCAAAGGTTTGATAATAAAACAGATAATAGGTACTACCTCATCTACTTCCCATCCCACAATTTAATTAGATCCTAATCATGCAATGTTTGAGGATAGATCTAATGCATAAAAACTGGGTAGTAGAAAGGTATGATCAAGTGTTACTTGCCTTGCTGATGATCCGCGAAACCTAGGGACTCGAAGTAACAGGCGGCGCACTCCGGGTATTCTATCACAGACAAACAAACAAGCATACAATAAGTACTCATCTAATGCACAGGTAAAACTTGAATAAAAGATCCAAACAGAATGTTCAACTTAAAAACTCCGGTTTGCAAAAAGAATCAAATCAAATAAAGCAACGAAAGTCAAACGGCGAAAGAAAACAGCTTCGTTTTACTAATCTGGATGTAAGTCAAATTTTACAGAAGCAAAAACTGTTTTAAGTAGATTATTCGGAAAGAGGGTTTTGAGACGAAACTCCAGGCGCTTGAATCGCCTGATTCCGATAAACGAGCGAAAAGTTATACTAAAACAAAAATCGGATCAGAAATCGCGATCAGAAAATAACCGCGGAAAATCCGACGAAAAAGAAAACGACGAATGAACTAATCGTTAATTAACCTAATCCGAAAATAATTAAAATAATAAAATAAAATAAAAATAAATCGAAAATAAAACCAACGAAAAATATATTTTTTTTAAAGAAAAATTTTCGGCACGGATTTCGAGGCGGTGGCGAACCTCGGGCGACGTGCAACTCCGGCGGCGGCGGCGGCTGGCGGCTAGGGTTAGGGCGCGGGGTGGGCTGGGGCGCTCGGGGCGGCGCTATATAAAGGCGCCCCCGGGCGGAGTCCCGCTCGGGCACGGCCCGTAGGTCGGTGCGCGTTTTTTTAAATAATTCCGCGCAGAAGAAAAATAAAAAGAAATACTAAACGGACTCCAAAAATCCCGAAATAAATTTTCTCCGGCTTCTAAAACCAAGCCGGACTAGATGAACATTTATTTGGGGCCTAAATGCAATTTTGAAAAACGCGCATTTTTCCTAAATTCAAATAAAAAGCGAAAAACTCCAAAATAAATCTTATTTGATTTTTTTTATTAAATCTTCATTATTTCTTTATTTTGGGAAAGTCATTTTATTCCCTCTCTGAATTTTTGGTAGTAGAAACAATTGAAGATAAAATAAATAAAATCAATGATCCTATTTTCAAAATTTGAGAAATACTCAAATAAGAAAATAACGAAATCCCCAACTCTCTCCGTGGGGGCTTGAGTTGCGTAGAATTTCTAGGATCGAGGTAGTAATGCAACAAAATATGATATGCAATGATGATCTATGTATAACATTCCAAATTGAAAATTTGGGATGTTACACCGTGCTGCTGCTGTTCCCCTTCCTTGCTGCTATTTCTTTCTGAAGAAAACGACCCTGTTGTCCTTCTCTGAATCCCTAACTCGTCGCTGCAGTTTCTATCTCTTTCTCCCTCTTTAATTCACAGGATTTAGTACTTGTACAATATAGTGTATGTGTTCTGGGATCTGACTAGTTGATGCACCTATATAAAATAAGTTTGCAAATGATATATTTGTCACCTGTGTGGTACATGTATGTTTGTCATTTGCACTGAATTTACGTAATTCCAGTGCATGTATGTGTTGTCACAGTGTGTTCCTTTTTTTGCAGAAATATATTCAGTTTTGTAGTCCACGTATTAGCTCAAGTTCGTGTGAGATAAATGTGTGATATATATATATATATATATATATATATATATATATATATATATATATATATATATATATATATAGGGCTGGACTATTTTGTTACTACTATTCTGTTACTATCAGCTCTATATAGGAACCGATCACAACTTTGAAAAGACTCCTCTACAACAGTCAGTCCACCACCATCTTCTCCACAAAAAAACCACTCTACACTCGCGCATTCTACGTCGGGCGGGCCGCCGCCCTGCCCCCGATGCGCCACCGCCCCTGCCCCCGACGCGCCGCCGTCCCTGCCCCCTGACGCCCGCCCCCCCTCCCCCAGCGAGCCGGCCGCGCGGCCCCTCTCCCCCAACGCGCCACCACCTCCTCCTGAACGCGCCGCCGCTCACCGCCCCACACCGTCGCGGCTGGCCGCCCCACCACCACCCCGCCTCACCATGAAGGCTACCTCCCTGCACATCACCCATGCCTTCCGGTGCGCGACGACACACTGCCTGGCGTGCCGTCTCCCCCGTTGCTTCCTCGCCTCGGGTGCTGCTCCACCTTCCGGTCCTTGACGAGCCCCTGTGTAGAGGCTTCCTCCTCCTCCTCTCAGTTCTGCCCCCCTCTAACCCTCTCAGTTCACATTTGCTAAAAATCCACAGTACTGGTTTGGGAATTTTGGTAGTTCATTTTGCTAATCTACTGCAGCACAAGGGAGGGTGAACGGGTTGCAGATGGGAGACGTTAACCTCATCCTGCCCCCGAGCTGTTATGCTTTTGAATGTTCTGACTTTTTTGTAGATTTCTCTTTGGTGCGTGAGGATTAAAAGAATTCATTCTTTTTAGATGTTCCTGTATTTGAGAAAAGGAGAAAAGTAGAATGCAAAATATGATGTACCTATGATGTTCGGATTCTTATTTCAGTTCAATTTTTTAATTTCATTTAGTTCAACTTCTGTTGTACTGTTTGAACTTGCAACCTCAATGCCTTAACTCATCGTCTCAATAGAAAAATGTACTCATTTGTTTGCGGGTAAATAGAACTGTACTCATGGAGGTACTTCATGGATTGCTACGGACCAAAAATGTATAACCCTATAAGTTCAAAATATATAACCCTATAAGTTCATTGAAAAGCAGAAGCAAAATAAACCAAAGATAATGAAGCACAAAAAAGCAATGGAATTCGCAAGGAAAACATAATAAGTTATAAGGAAATAAATATATAAGTTCATATTTCAAAGCAAGCGAAGTATTTGGGAACTAAAATGAAGTATTTCAAAGTACAAAGATCTTTTTAGGTTTCTCTGTGAACATCTAATGTTACTGTACATGAACTTGGTTCTTTTTACATGAATTTGAACATTGGCCCCATCCGACAAAACCGTTTGATCTGCACTTTTATGCCCTCTGTGCGTCGCGTGCCTTGCTTGGCTTCCCCAATCGAGAAGGAAGGAGGAGCCTAGCCAGGAAGACGCTCAACGTCAGCCATCGACAGAGAAGGAGGAGCGCATCAGCAACCTCTAATTTTAGTTCAGTTCAATATTCTAATTTAGTTCAGTTAAATTCTTATTTTAGTTTATATTCTTGTGCTTCCATCTAGTCTGTATCAAACTTTTGGTTGTGCCATGCATCACTCTTCAAATCAAACATTTGCTGTTCCTAGATAACAAAAAAGAGTACTGTTAAATTTAGTAACAACTTACTGGTGTAGTTGTTTCTACCGAGAAACTCATGGAATTTATACTAGAGTTGCCGATACTACAAATTCTACTACAATTAGTGCACATTGACTATGTCATCTTTGCCATATTTGTGCAGACTCTTGGACTTTCACATGCTCTGCCTTCATTCATGTCGATCTGCAACCCTATTGTTGGCTTAGTAATGAGTACCAACCTAAACATAGTTCTTGTGATGAAAAATGCAGTACTGGAGCTAGATACTTTTACACATAACTCATACTAAACTGTAAGTTATCTCTGAAGCACTCTGTGCAGGAAATTATCTCACGAGTTGTGTGTAGCGTTTGTGCCTGGTGGGTGTTCGTATAAATCCCTAGGTGGCCACTGTTGGCCAGTTTTGTGTGCTTCAAACATGCTTCATATTCTTTTCTAAACAAATTATTAGTATGACAAAGGATTTTTTTCTTATTTTGCCGCACAACCATGGAAGTTTAGAATACATCAGCAGTCTATGTGCGTCCAGCAGAGGTGATTTTTGTGCTCGACTAATGCAAGCCTTTTTTTTGTGCTACTTAGTAGTTTATGTAAATGCTAGTGAGATGAATAGCTATAGAAGTGGTTTGTGCTGATAATACATGGCTCATATTTTTTTTAACGGATACTTGTGCAGAACGCTCGAGACACAGCAGCTCCCAGGCCGTTCACCGTCGGCACCATAGTCCGTTCACCACCGACACCCAAGGCCGTTCACTGACGCAACGATGAGATTTGGCCGTCGTCACCCACGACCGCGCACTCGCATCTCTCCAGCTTCAAGTAGTGTCCTCCTCTAGCTGCATGTCACGTTCTCCTCCAGCTGCAGGCTAATGCTATGGTGCACATTCAAGGCAGCAAGCAAACCACAGGTCGCAGCGCCGCCGTCGACCACATGAGCGCATGCATGCGATTGATGCGTGTGTGCTTTAGGTATGCATCTCAATGCCTCCTCCCTTCCTCTTCTCATGTAGCATATTCTGAAAAAATTAGACGCTTTCAACTGAATAAAAAATGTGTCACACAAGTTCAGGTATAACTGCGGCAGGACTACAGAAATCTGAACAAACAAAGCTCAAACCAAAAGCTAATGTACGTGTGATGTCCAGTTTCTTCCTTCGGTTCAGTTCAATTTAATCCGTTCAATATGTGCAGTTTAATGGATCTAGATCCTTTTAATCTGAAGGTAGTTTGCACCACTAAGGAAAGTAAAAAAACAGTATTTTCTATAGACAAGAAATGGGCATTTGGCTCAGTAATCGTCCATTACTAGAGGTATTGTCACTTGACCATTTTCCAGAACTAGTTTCAATTCGTGGACTACCGGCACTTGCAAAATCAAAGAGGCTGACCATACCAAAGTGCCCAAAGTTGAAGCAAAGGAGATGAGATGCTACAAAAAAGGTACACATGCTAACAGTAGTTTTATCTTCCAGCCTTTACTCTGCTCTTGTCTGAAGTTTCTGAAAGAAAATCATTAACTTGAAACTCCCCACCTCTTCAACGGGTCTAGCCATAGCTGCACGCAGCAGAGGATAAAAAATGCATGGATTAATTTGAACAAATCACACATAGGCTATGGGCTACAGATCACACACATATTAGCAAAATGTGCTATAGATTAGATTGATTGATACCTCCTAGTGTAGTATTTCTGTAACTGTATTTGGTCTGCACTTATAGGATTTAGGGAAGTACTGCAAAAATGTCTTGCATTTAGTTACAGAGGTAGTATCTGACAAACAACATCAGTTCTCATATAAAAAAAGTGTCTTAAGTCCACCTTGCAAAACAACATCAGTTCTGTACAAAACAACAATCTCTCACACAGTACAACAACTTGTTGTTACTTCTATGGAGGCACTGACCTCGTAATTTTTTTGGACCAACCACAGACTTGAGAATTAGACATGGTGCTCACTAGATTCTCTCAACCTTGATTGTCTTGCAGTGCTTATAAGCTTAATTGTGAATAGACCACTTTATTTCTTGTTTTTTTATACTCAGAAGAAACCTTGTGAATGTTCAGATCAGGGAAACAGGAGGGCTCACCAACAAAAGCCACTAAAAAGTATAGAAATTTATAGGGGTGGGTGAAGTACAAGAATATAAAAAGTTAAGAGTTGAGAAAGCGAAAAAGTTCAGAGGCCTCTTCCATTCACAAACACATGCCTCTGGCTACTTGAGATGCGCCGGCGTCATCGCCCATCCAAAAATCACAGTGCCTATCGAGCTGCTTTGTCAAAAGCTTGAATCGATAGTTAACCCGGTACTATTACTGTTACCTTCTATTATACAAAATTTAGAGCTTCAGTCCAACTATGTTGCTTCTGCGATTATCCGTACGTAGAAAATCACACTAAAGATTGTTTTGTTCTCTGAACCTAAACACATTTTTTCTTTGAGCTTAAATGCATTTGATTCTCTGAACATAAATGGGATGGTTCTCTGAACTTAAGTGTGTGTGTTCTGTGTGTATTCTGTGAGTGTTAGAGAACGATGAGTGTTGCCTGTCAACTACTAGTTTGGCCAGTTTCAAATTTTGGCCTGGTTGAACTTTTGATAGAGCATCGGTTTGTTCTCAGTTCTAGTGCACTCAAAGCATAAGGAGGGTTTGACCTGTTATTGATGGATCACTATAACTTAACTTATCATGTCAGTTCTAGTGCGACACTAGCTAAGGTACAAATGTACTGAATGTTCACACCTTTAATCTTTTAATTTTGTGAACAAACATCAATTCCGTAGGAAAAAGGAACATAATAAGTCAACTTTGCAAGTGCATCAGTTCACCTTGAATAAAATACAGAAGTGCACCATCAAATTTTCCATCAGTTCGCTTATAAAAAAATAGAAAGTTGGTTGTGTAAAGAAAACCGGAGAATCAATGTCAGCCTAGAAGTTCACTAGGGAACTCCAATCCAAGCAAGTGCACTTGTTAGAAATTTTTTGGTTTACTATATTTTATAGACTGCAGAAATTTTGAACTTACTATTTTGAAATTTTCGTTGTCATTATGCAAAGTTGTACGCTGGACTAAAAATTGCCTTTTTTGATCTTTTGTTCTGAACCGTTTTTCTGAACTTACTATAATGTTTGTGTACATTATCCTCTCGTTAGTTTTGTGATTTTAGACAAAGTTTCAGCCTTCGAGCAATAGCTCGTCCACCACGGGTGCTTGCAGCCGTCCAGGTCCAAGTCGAGGGTTGACGCGAGTCCAAGTAGAATCGCACCCACCATCTTCACTAGCACTGTGCAACCGCCAAGTCGAGCACACACACAAGGAAAAAAGTGAAAGTACATGTTTTGAAAATTTGTATGTTCAAAGACGGAAAGAGTTTCAAAACATTTTTGTGCTTTTTACTTCAGAGTTTGTCTGCTGTTTCAACTTTCGTTTTAACCTTTTTGTTTCTAAACTCTGCATCTTTTCTGTTTACAGATTGTTGGCATGATTCTTGAATTGGGGACTGGAGTTCAAGTATTAAATCCAGGCAAGTTCAAAAAATAAACTGCAATAAGTTCTTGTTTATTTAGCAATATATAAGTTGACTATGCAAAAATCAGTGGTTTAAATATGAAAGAAGAATGTAAAAGGTCCAACATGCGCATGTTGCCAGTGGCTCTAGTAGGCCTCTACCTCCGGCTGCCAGTGCAGCTCACGGCTACCTGTACTCCTCCAACATGTGCACGGTTGCTGCTCTCCTCTGCTTTCTCTCTCTCTTGCATGATGTTGTTGCTCCTCTCAAATCTCTCTAGCTCTATTAATTCATGATGCTGCCTCATCTCTGAATTGTTGTGGTGACGCTGAGGTTTTGTTGTCACCCACAGGATCCCCTGCCTCCATGTCCATATTCAGATGTGCTGCAAGTTCAATTGTTTCAGTTCGAGCGGGTGCACAAAACACAATGTGTAGTCCGTACTGTCCACATGTGCTGCAAGTTCAATTGTTTCAGTTCGAGCATTTGCTACCCTAGTCATTTGTTTGTTGCTAAAATGTCGGAGTTGTACCTCTCATTCTTGCATGAATTTTTATATACCATCGTGTTTATCTCTAAATGCCAGTCACTTTTTTTGCCGTCAGGTGTTTGCTTAAATGCCTAAACAAAGATCTATTTTAGTTCAGTTCAAATTCTAGTTTTAGTTCAGTGCAAATCTTATTTTAAGTTTAGTACAATTTCTTATTTTAGTGTGAGCAATCCTTCAAATGTCTTGCCTTATATTACTGCTCATCCATCATATCTTTGTGTACTCTTTCTTGATGTCAGTACACAGAACAAAAAAAAATTACATCAAATTGACAATTTTTAATATCTTCTATGTTAGTATAGGCTACATGTATACAACATTTAATCTGTAGTAGTAGTAGCAGTTTTGCTATGTAAAGGAGCAGCGGAACTCCAGTAATTTGTGAGAATATCACTTTAGATACATGAGTGCAGGATTAATACATTGTTAATTATTGCAGGTAGGTCAGTCCTTAGAAGCCACTTGCAGCCGCACTTGCCAGCACCCGCGACGAGCCACCCCACTCGCCCCCAAGGCGTGCCGTCCCACAGTCCGCTGGGCGTGGCGTCCTCCTGAAATAAAATAAATGGTCAGTTTGAATTTAAAACCATGATTAGTTTGAATTAAAAAAATTAATGATCATTTTAAATTAGAGAGAATAATCAGTTTGGATAAAAATTTGTTTTGAATTAAAGAAAATAATCAGTTCAAATTAAAAACAATGACCAGTTCGAATTAAAAAACATTTTGAATTATAAACAATGATATGTTCAAATTAAAAACAAGAAAAACGGTTTCAAAAATTAGAAACATAGAAGTCTTATGTCACATCCCTAGTTCTGGCCTGACCTATGCTAGCTAGTCATGTGTGCATCATGTTTAAATTCCATTTAAATTTGAAATGGGGATTTGTGAAACCCTCAGAAATTATTTTGGAAATGACCCAAATAAAAATTGCTCCAAAAAGGTCCAAGAAAATGCTCATGTTGCTCTCTGAAAATATTGGACAGAGATAAAAATCAAACCAATATTTTCAGGAGCCCATAAGTATTTATTTTGGGCAATTGGAATTAATGCATAAATATTTGCATTGGATATATATATTATATATAATTCATATATGTCCAATAATTCTGGAACATTTTATGTGGTCTGGTATATTTTAGTTCTAGCCACATAATTATTTTCAGGATTTTATAAAATGGTTTAGTATTTTTACTAAACCAAAACAAAACAGAACAAAATAGAAAACAATAAATAAAAACAGAGCAGAAACTTACCTGGCGCTCACCTCCCAGCCCACCTGGTGGCCCAACAGGACCGGCCCAGCTCAGCCCAGCCACCTGGCCCCCCTCCTCTGTCGTCTTCCTCCCCGACAGGAGGACGGGCGCGTGCCCGACGCGCGCGCACTGCCGCGCCGCGCCACCTCCTCCCTCCCTCCCTGCCTGCCCTCCCTCCCTCCTCGTCTGGATGCCCCGGAGACGCCACGCAGCCACCCCGACCTCTCTCGCACTCTCCCTCGCCCTCGTCCCCTCCTCTGTCACCCTCTCTCGCACGCACCGAGCGCAGCCGACGCCACCGCTCGCCGTTGCCGCGGCCACCGGCCACCCCACGCCGCAACAACGCGCCCCACGAGCTCCGCCGTTCCGCCCTCGTCCTCCTCGTCGACTCACGCGACCAGAAGGGCCCCGAGCAGCCGCCATCGTCATCGTCTTCAAGCTTCGGCTCCGGCGCCTTCTCCGTCGATTCGGCCACTCCGGCGCGCCCCCGAGCCCACTTCGACGACCACTGCAACCACCGTGAGCTTCCGCGTCGTAACCCCCTCTCCCCGAGATCATTTACGCCCTGTAACCATCGCCCCCTTGCCGACCGAATCGCGCCGCCGCCTGGCCTCGTCGCCGGCATAGCTCCGGTGACCATTTGGTCACGGGCGTGCACCCGTTGTGCTTTCCGCGACCCGTAGAGCCCCTCCAGCGCCTCAGCTCCCTCGTTTGTGAGCAGCAGCACCCAACCCGACCGCGCCCGAGCTCCGGTCGCCGCCTCGCTCGCCGTAGTTGCCGCTACCGGCCACCCCAGCCGCGGCCACAGCCACCGCTGGACGCACCGCGTCGTGGACGTTCCAACGAGCCAAACCGCGCGCCAAACCATCGCCCCTAGCTCAAATCCGAGCCGCGCCGCCGTGCGGAATGGTCGCCGCCGGCGATACTCCGGCGGGTTGACCGCTCTGACCGGGGGGTTTGACCTCTCTCTCTCACTGACGAGCGGGCCCAGGCCCCTGATAATTAGTGTTAGGTTTAATTAGTATTAATTAACTTAGTTAATTAGTTGACTCACTGACAAGTGGGCCCAGGCCCTAATTAATCTAGGTTAGTGCTAACCTGACGCTAACTAACTCTGTTAGTTAGTTGTTACACTGACATGTGGGTCCCAGCCGTCAGGTTTGACCTGGGCTGGCGCTTTTGACTTGATGACGTCACCCTGACGCAAAGCTGACGCAGTAATTGTTTTCTGGATTTAAAATAATTCAGGAAATTCCAGAAAATAACCAAAACTTCTAAAATTCATAGAAATTCAACCGTAACTCCAAATGAAATAAATTATATATGAAAAATTATCAGAAAAATTCAAGGAGTCCATCTGTACCATTTTCATGCATGTTTGAACAATGTTTGTCCCCTGTTTTGGACAAAACAAATAAAGGGCATTTAAATAATCATATATGGAGTTTGAATTTGGATCATGTATTCAAACCAACTTCATTTAAATCATAGCTAGATGCATTAGCTCAAATCACAGCATATTGCCATGTCATGATCATGCATCATATTGTAGCATTGCATTGATTGTGTTCTTCCTCAGTTGCCAGTGTTGTCCCCTCTCGATAGACGTGGTTCCGACGATGAGATCGATGACACCGATGAAGAGCTATAATATCTTCAGAAGTGCCAGGCAAGCAAAACCCCCTTGTTCATTCCGATACAATCCCACTCTCTCGCCCTGCTCTCTTTTACTGCATTAGGACAACAACGATTCATCTGTTACTTGCTGCGGTAGCTGAACCCCTTTATCCTTTGCATGACCTGTCATTCCACAGTAAATAGATGAAACCCACTAGCATGAGTAGAAGTTGTTTGAGCCCTGTTGTGCCTACTCATTCATGCTTGTCTGTCATGCCTGCTACTGCTTAGAGTTGAGTCGGGTCTGGTTCATCGAGGATGAATCAGGTGTGTGTGAACATGTCCTACTGTGTGTGAGCTAAGTGTGTGAACACGATTTGGTAAAGGTAGCGGTGAGAGGCCATGTAGGAGTACATGGTGGGTTGTCTCATTGCAGCCGTCCTCAGGAACTGAGTTCTGTGTTTGTGATCCATGATTCAGCTACTACCACGCATTGGGCCCGAAACCAATGGACCCTCTCGGCTTCTTAATCACCCTTGTCCTCTCTCTAGGAGTTGCAAGTAGTTTCTGGTGTTTGTAGTATGCTGGAGGCCGTGCGCAGCGCTGACCGTAGGGGTGGGCTGTGATGCGGTAGGCACGTGGCCGGGTAAACCGGGCGCCCGTTTGGTGTCACGGAACCCTGTTCACATCGTTTGGGGCTGTGAGCGAAACTTCGGCCGGATCTCCTCACGGATGGAACCCAAATAGGCGATAAACCTGGACTAGGGACCTGAGTGTTTGGGTAGGTCGTGGCCGACACCCACGTTGGGCTTCCGCTTGAAGGTTGCCGAGTACATGTCGTGTAAACGGCGGTAAGTGGTGAGAGCGTATGTGAAGAAGTACACCCCTGCAGGGTTAACATTATCTATTCGAATAGCCGTGTCCGCGGTAAAGGACTTCTGGGTTGCCTATAACAGTTCATAGACAAGTGAAAGTGGATACTCTAAAATACGCAAGATAAGTGTGAGTGCTATGGATGGCGTTCTCGTAGGGAGACGGGAGCGGATCCATAGTGGTGTATTGATATGGTGAATATGTGGACTCGTGTGCGCCACCTCAAAGAGTTACTTGCAGTCGTAGTTCAGGATAGCCACCGAGTCAAAGCTGGCTTGCTGCAGTTAAACCCCACCATCCCCTTGTTGATAATGATGCATATGTAGTTAGTTCTGATGTAAGTCTTGCTGGGTACATTTGTACTCACGTTTGCCTATTTTATGTTTTTGCAGAGAGACTTCAGTCTCGCTAGTAGCTCCACGTGGACTTCGACGTTTAGCTTGTTACCTCAGCTACGATCTTGTGCCCTCGGCAGGATCTGGTAGATAGTCAGGCTTCTAAGCCTTTTTCATTTGTAGATGTCTGTACTCAGACATGTTAGCTTCCGCATGTGTTTGATTTGTATGCTCTGAATGTTGGGTCATGAGACCCCTGCTTGTAATATCTCGCTCCTCGGAGCCTAATGAATAAATACTTGAGTCGTAGAGTCATGATGTGATGCCATGTTGTATTTGCACATATCGAGCATATTGTGTGTATGTTATTGAAATGCTTGGTATGTGTGGGATCTGACTATCTAGTTGTTTTTCCTTAGTAGCCTCTCTTACCGGGAAATGTCTCCTAGTGTTTC
The DNA here is from genome assembly GCA_963921465.1 of Triticum timopheevii. Classification (NCBI taxonomy): domain Eukaryota; kingdom Viridiplantae; phylum Streptophyta; class Magnoliopsida; order Poales; family Poaceae; genus Triticum; species Triticum timopheevii. Next base: position 240,581,696 of record OY997268.1, read on the forward strand.
CACTGGTAGCTTGCTACTGCTCCGGAACACTTAGGCTGGCCGGCATGTGTCCTTCTTCGTTCCTGTGTCTGTCCCTTCGGGGAAATGTCACGCGATGAATACCGGAGTCCTGTTAGCCCGCTACAGCCCGGTTCACCGGAGTCCTGCTAGCCCAGTGCTACAGCCCGGAACTCACTCGCTGATGGCCGACACGTTCGATGTTGGGTCATGGATGCCTGTCCCTGTAAGTCTGTGCCACTTTGGGTTTACGACTAGCCATGTCAGCCCGGGCTCCTTATCATATGGATGCTAGCGACGCTATCATATACGTGTGCCAAAAGGCGCAAACGGTCCCGGGCAAAGGTAAGGCGACACCCGTGGGAATACCGTGCGTGAGGCCGCAAAGTGATATGAGGTGTTACAGGCTAGATCGATGTGACATTGAGTCGGGGTCCTGACAGCGTTGGTATCAGAGCTTGACTGCCTGTAGGATTACCAAGCCAAACTGGTCGAAGTTGAGTCTAGACATGCTTTAGTTATGTAAGGGAATTGATTGTGGGTTGGAACGTAAGGCTCTTTTTACTCCTTATACCTCATGGCCTTCTGATCTGAGTCAACCTCTTCTCTTCTACGGGGTTTAAGAACTAGGCCTTCTCATCTATCTATCAGGATGACGTGTTACTAATCCATAGACTTATAGAATTGTTAGTTTCAAATCTCAGCTCAGTTTTACTACTTCCGTATGTTCATAACTGTTGATCTCGAAACCTTGATATTGTGCTTCGGAGTGGCTATGCCACCATTTTTGTAGCATGTCTCCAATCTTTTGAGCATTTACAGCCGTTATGCTGTCCGAGTCATCCCAGGTTTCTAAATAGTCTGATGCATTTGCAAATCCTTTCTTCCCGTTCCCGATGTCCTTTTGGTCAGAATAAGCACACTAACTGGGGAGTTGAGGTAATTTATTGCCTTGACATATGTGTTGCAGCTATTTTATGACCCTAGGTGTCTAGAGTATCACCTAGTAATTTAGCCATGTTTTGTGTTCCCCGTGTGATGAGTCTGGCCATCATTCTCGAAAGCATCCCGTGATGTTATTAGTTAGTAGGTATTCCATTCCGGGGTTCTGAACCCGAGATTCACCCCATTTACCTCATGTTGATAGTGTTTGCTAGTTCCTTTAGGAAATTAGTAACCTTTGCATTAGTCCCCAAGGTTCATGGTATATCCTTCTTCCAATACCATGAACCAATACGGCAGAAGTTCGGGAACCAAAAGATCACAACAAGAGTGCTCTCGATGAGTTCCCCTTCTATATTACGATTCTGCCAAACCTACCTCTCTGCATGGATTGTCGGGAAGAAATATGTTGAACTCGTTCGACATACTAATCTATGCATCCACAACTCAGAAAAACCGTATGTTCCTTTAAGCTATCCCGCTTTAGTTGTCTTCTGACCCTCGTCTATCAATTGATAGTCAAGAGTATGCGTGCATTTGTTTATCGATGCCTATTACTCTTGTGGTCCGTCAAGCCATTCTATTCGGAATGACCTGGAGAAACAAACTCCAGTACCTCATCCATATCCAGGATCGGGTCAAAACAGTTGAGCTCCGCAGATCAAAATGCCAACCCATCTTTTGAATTCTGCTCCACCTTGGAGTATTACCATCTTTATATCAAGAATATCATGGGAATTGCACACCATCCTATGAACTCTTAACACAGTGATACTTCTCTCCATCATTTTTCATTTCTCGGTCTCGTCTTGTTGTAACCGGAATGCCGACAAGTGAATCATGGTGTGTGAAATCAATACTGCTAGTAACTCCGTAGCTTGATAGTTAATGGACAATATTCTCATTCTTAGCGTGTTGGTTATCAAATCATCATCCTAAGATTGATCGTGCTACCTAGTCTCTATTTCTGGTGCACTCTTCGATCAAGGAGTTAGGATAGTGCCAATCCTTGCTTATTTGATCATATCGTCTTGCCCTGAAAAGCAAGATTGTTCTCGAGCTTAGTAACATATCGGTGGTTCGTCATTTTCCGAATATCTTCTCGGAGGTATTACCAGGTTGTCACCTGACCGCTATGTTGAGTTCGTGATCAAGTTGGTTTCATATAAACCACCCCTTCTCCAAGAATCTGTGTTGCATACCCCTGAGCTAGTTGGTTAAGCTAAACAACAACTTGGAGAGTTGGAAGATAAAAGCTTGTCCGACTTAGCTCATGTTAAGGGATATCTTTTGGTGTGCGTGTGTTGAAGAAAGATGATATCTTCATAGATTGATCCTCGTGGTCAATTGTTGGATCTATTGTCTGACCCCAAACCTTTGATTTGAGTATGGGCTATTATCAAATCAAATCAGAACCAACGATGTTCGTAATGTTGTCTTACTCGTGGTTGTTTCCTCGAGCATACACCGTTATGTCTTTTGGGTCTGACCAATACTATCACCTTGCTCACATAGTTATGGAATTCCATCTCCATGGGAACCTAGATGAATTGTTGTTGAGCCCATTGACAACATCCTTATCTTCTTCATGATCTGTGTTGAACATCCAGCTGGTATTGGAAACTTTTATAAGCGTTATCTTCATGACCCGTTCATGAAGCATATGTTTGGACGAAAGAAGTGAGTCCCTCTAATTTATGTGCATTTGATGCAAGTTGCCGCCATGAGTTTGAGAAGTCTTATTTTACCTCCTCCGGAATCTTCCCAAGTCAGTCATGCACGTGCAAAGTATTCTGTGGTCTGTTAGACTGATCATCTTCGTTCCATATGAACTCCGTAGCACATCAAGCCACTGATTGATTTGTTCAAGGAGAAGAAGCTCCTTCCTAAGAGTATACCTTATGCAAGGACTTCGATATCCTCGATGATGGTTCCCCACCGGAACTCGGTAGCGTTTTATTGTAAGACTACCATGTGATCTTGTTTGTCTGGGACAGCGTGATCACACGTGTGCAGCAGAATCAGCTCATGTTTTGGAGCTTGCTATCGTAGTTCATTTCCTGAGAATCTCGCAACGTCATCTCGTCGGTTTGTGTTGCAAACTTTCATTTTTCTTCCTAGACTCGATGAGTCTGGAATATTCTGACACCAACCGGATCCGAATCTCAGGCAGATATGATGGTTGGAATGTTTTCCAATGGTTACAATATTGGTCTCTCTGTAACCCGGTAAAATGGATGTCATGGCCAACACACCCAGTTGGAAGACCTATTATTGTAGTATCTTGACTGAAGAAGTTGGCCACCTCCCCATAAGGACATCGTAGGAATTACTCCCTAGCTGTCCCTTATGGTTTTTTGTGCTCCCGAAGTCCGACCTTTACTTGATGTTCTAGATACCAAACCATATCTATGAATGGGATACGCTAGTACATCAACGAGAACATTAGAAGCGGAGTGCTAAATGTCTCTCGGTCGATCATCCAGATTTTGTTTCCTTGGCCCCGCTAAGGTGAAATCTGAGAAGGTTATCTTCCTTTGCATCTGCATCGTCCATCGCAACTCGTCATGGTAGTATGTTGTGTTGCCAGGATCCTTGACACGGATGTTGGTAGAACCTTGATGATTATGGAAATGCTCAAGTTCTTGAGAGCACGCACAAGCATTAGGTGCTATCCTAGTTACTAACCGGGATTGTTCTCAGTTTCCTCGGCAATGCTACGACCTTTCAAACAGTGAATTCACTCTCTATTGTTGGGTTTTTCCCCAGTTACCAGAATTATTCCCAGCATTTGCATTTTGTTCCCAGCTTGCACCGCCAATGTGCCATTCTACCATGGGTCTCTTTCATTTCCGGTGGTAAGCAAATTCATCCATTACATTGTCTTCAACAAGGTAATCCACATCATCCATTCTGATTCGAGTATGCCATTCTACCGAACCCCTCCAAACGATCGCTCGAGATTTTCCTTAGGCTGGTATAAAGAGTTTCAATGATCTCTGAATCAAAGGTAATTCTTTTTGCCACTTAAGGGGATATCTCTACGAGTCACCTTCCCTAAGGTGCCCCGTTATGGTATCATGGCAACTCAACTCCTCGCTACGTTGACAACCGTTCACCACCGTCTTAAGCGTGAAAATTGTTGTCTACCTAGTGAACCTTCGTCATCTGCTACACCCCCTTCCTATGGATGTGTGTTTCGTGTCTCAGCTCGCGAGGTGTTTCTATGCCTCAATCCATGAATTAATCGTAAGTTGCTCGATCTTCGAGAAGATCGATTTCTGTATGGTTTCTTTCTGTCGCCGTTGTGTTGGATGAAGTTTTCGAAAGGAAAGACGTCAAGATCAATTTGAAGCAAAGAATCAACGTTCCTATGAAGTGCAACCTGGATCGTGAAGTTTGTGATAGTTTTGTGACCCCCTTTTCCTCTTACCTCACGTCTTGAATCTCGGGGCGAGATTCTTGTTTAGTGGGGGCGAGTTGTCACATCCCTAGTTCTAGCCTGACCTATGCTAGCTAGTCATGTGTGCATCATGTTTAAATTCCATTTAAATTTGAAATGGGGATTTGTGAAACCCTCAGAAATCATTTTGGAAATGACCCAAATAAAAATTGCTCCAAAAAGGTCCAAGAAAATGCTCATGTTGCTCTCTGAAAATATTGGACAGAGATAAAAATCAAACCAATATTTTCAGGAGCCCATAAGTATTTATTTTGGGCAATTGGAATTAATGCATAAATATTTGCATTGGATATATATATTATATATAATTCATATATGTCCAATAATTCTGGAACATTTTATGTGGTCTGGTATATTTTAGTTCTAGCCACATAATTATTTTCAGGATTTTATAAAATGGTTTAGTATTTTTACTAAACCAAAACAAAACAGAACAAAATAGAAAACAATAAATAAAAACAGAGCAGAAACTTACCTGGCGCTCACCTCCCAGCCCACCTGGTGGCCCAACAGGACCGGCCCAGCTCAGCCCAGCCACCTGGCCCCCCTCCTCTGTCGTCTTCCTCCCCGACAGGAGGACGGGCGCGTGCCCGACGCGCGCGCACCGCCGCGCCGCGCCACCTCCTCCCTCCCTGCCTGCCTGCCCTCCCCCCCTCCTCGTCTGGATGCCTCGGAGACGCCACGCAGCCACCCCGACCTCTCTCGCACTCTCCCTCGCCCTCGTCCCCTCCTCTGTCACCCTCTCTCGCACGCACCGAGCGCAGCCGACGCCACCGCTCGCCGTTGCCGCGGCCACCGGCCACCCCACGCCGCAACAACGCGCCCCACGAGCTCCGCCGTTCCGCCCTCGTCCTCCTCGTCGACTCACGCGACCAGAAGGGCCCCGAGCAGCCGCCATCGTCATCGTCTTCAAGCTTCGGCTCCGGCGCCTTCTCCGTCGATTCGGCCACTCCGGCGCGCCCCCGAGCCCACTTAGACGACCACTGCAACCACCGTGAGCTTCCGCGTCGTAACCCCCTCTCCCCGAGATCATTTACGCCCTGTAACCATCGCCCCCTTGCCGACCGAATCGCGCCGCCGCCTGGCCTCGTCGCCGGCATAGCTCCGGTGACCATTTGGTCACGGGCGTGCACCCGTTGTGCTTTCCGCGACCCGTAGAGCCCCTCCAGCGCCTCAGCTCCCTCGTTTGTGAGCAGCAGCACCCAACCCGACCGCGCCCGAGCTCCGGTCGCCGCCTCGCTCGCCGTAGTTGCCGCTACCGGCCACCCCAGCCGCGGCCACAGCCACCGCTGGACGCACCGCGTCGTGGACGTTCCAACGAGCCAAACCGCGCGCCAAACCATCGCCCCTAGCTCAAATCCGAGCCGCGCCGCCGTGCGGAATGGTCGCCGCCGGCGATACTCCGGCGGGTTGACCGCTCTGACCGGGGGGTTTGACCTCTCTCTCTCACTGACGAGCGGGCCCAGGCCCCTGATAATTAGTGTTAGGTTTAATTAGTATTAATTAACTTAGTTAATTAGTTGACTCACTGACAAGTGGGCCCAGGCCCTAATTAATCTAGGTTAGTGCTAACCTGACGCTAACTAACTCTGTTAGTTAGTTGTTACACTGACATGTGGGTCCCAGCCGTCAGGTTTGACCTGGGCTGGCGCTTTTGACTTGATGACGTCACCCTGACGCAAAGCTGACGCAGTAATTGTTTTCTGGATTTAAAATAATTCAGGAAATTCCAGAAAATAACCAAAACTTCTAAAATTCATAGAAATTCAACCGTAACTCCAAATGAAATAAATTATATATGAAAAATTATCAGAAAAATTCAAGGAGTCCATCTGTACCATTTTCATGCATGTTTGAACAATGTTTGTCCCCTGTTTTGGACAACAAGTAAAGGGCATTTAAATAATCATATATGGAGTTTGAATTTGGATCATGTATTCAAACCAACTTCATTTAAATCATAGCTAGATGCATTAGCTCAAATCACAGCATATTGCCATGTCATGATCATGCATCATATTGTAGCATTGCATTGATTGTGTTCTTCCTCAGTTGCCAGTGTTGTCCCCTCTCGATAGACGTGGTTCCGACGATGAGATCGATGACACCGATGAAGAGCTATAATATCTTCAGAAGTGCCAGGCAAGCAAAACCCCCTTGTTCATTCCGATACAATCCCACTCTCTCGCCCTGCTCTCTTTTACTGCATTAGGACAACAACGATTCATCTGTTACTTGCTGCGGTAGCTGAACCCCTTTATCCTTTGCATGACCTGTCATTCCACAGTAAATAGATGAAACCCACTAGCATGAATAGAAGTTGTTTGAGCCCTGTTGTGCCTACTCATTCATGCTTGTCTGTCATGCCTGCTACTGCTTAGAGTTGAGTCGGGTCTGGTTCATCGAGGATGAATCAGGTGTGTGTGAACATGTCCTACTGTGTGTGAGCTAAGTGTGTGAACACGATTTGGTAAAGGTAGCGGTGAGAGGCCATGTAGGAGTACATGGTGGGTTGTCTCATTGCAGCCGTCCTCAGGAACTGAGTTCTGTGTTTGTGATCCATGATTCAGCTACTACCACGCATTGGGCCCGAAACCAATGGACCCTCTCGGCTTCTTAATCACCCTTGTCCTCTCTCTAGGAGTTGCAAGTAGTTTCTGGTGTTTGTAGTATGCTGGAGGCCGTGCGCAGCGCTGACCGTAGGGGTGGGCTGTGATGCGGTAGGCACGTGGCCGGGTAAACCGGGCGCCCGTTTGGTGTCACGGAACCCTGTTCACATCGTTTGGGGCTGTGAGCGAAACTTCGGCCGGATCTCCTCACGGATGGAACCCAAATAGGCGATAAACCTGGACTAGGGACCTGAGTGTTTGGGTAGGTCGTGGCCGACACCCACGTTGGGCTTCCGCTTGAAGGTTGCCGAGTACATGTCGTGTAAACGGCGGTAAGTGGTGAGAGCGTGTGTGAAGAAGTACACCCCTGCAGGGTTAACATTATCTATTCGAATAGCCGTGTCCGCGGTAAAGGACTTCTGGGTTGCCTATAACAGTTCATAGACAAGTGAAAGTGGATACTCTAAAATACGCAAGATAAGTGTGAGTGCTATGGATGGCGTTCTCGTAGGGAGACGGGAGCGGATCCATAGTGGTGTATTGATATGGTGAATATGTGGACTCGTGTGCGCCACCTCAAAGAGTTACTTGCAGTCGTAGTTCAGGATAGCCACCGAGTCAAAGCTGGCTTGCTGCAGTTAAACCCCACCATCCCCTTGTTGATAATGATGCATATGTAGTTAGTTCTGATGTAAGTCTTGCTGGGTACATTTGTACTCACGTTTGCCTATTTTATGTTTTTGCAGAGAGACTTCAGTCTCGCTAGTAGCTCCACGTGGACTTCGACGTTTAGCTTGTTACCTCAGCTACGATCTTGTGCCCTCGGCAGGATCTGGTAGATAGTCAGGCTTCTAAGCCTTTTTCATTTGTAGATGTCTGTACTCAGACATGTTAGCTTCCGCATGTGTTTGATTTGTATGCTCTGAATGTTGGGTCATGAGACCCCTGCTTGTAATATCTCGCTCCTCGGAGCCTAATGAATAAATACTTGAGTCGTAGAGTCATGATGTGATGCCATGTTGTATTTGCACATATCGAGCATATTGTGTGTATGTTATTGAAATGCTTGGTATGTGTGGGATCTGACTATCTAGTTGTTTTTCCTTAGTAGCCTCTCTTACCGGGAAATGTCTCCTAGTGTTTCCACTGGTAGCTTGCTACTGCTCCGGAACACTTAGGCTGGCCGGCATGTGTCCTTCTTCGTTCCTGTGTCTGTCCCTTCGGGGAAATGTCACGCGATGAATACCGGAGTCCTGTTAGCCCGCTACAGCCCGGTTCACCGGAGTCCTGCTAGCCCAGTGCTACAGCCCGGAACTCACTCGCTGATGGCCGACACGTTCGATGTTGGGTCATGGATGCCTGTCCCTGTAAGTCTGTGCCACTTTGGGTTTACGACTAGCCATGTCAGCCCGGGCTCCTTATCATATGGATGCTAGCGACGCTATCATATACGTGTGCCAAAAGGCGCAAACGGTCCCGGGCAAAGGTAAGGCGACACCCGTGGGAATACCGTGCGTGAGGCCGCAAAGTGATATGAGGTGTTACAGGCTAGATCGATGTGACATTGAGTCGGGGTCCTGACATCTTAATTAAAAAATGATCAGTTCAGTGTTTTGAAAAAGATTTTAATGCAAAATCCTAGTAAGTTCAAAATAAAAAAAGATTCCATTTGAAGCGTTTGAAAAGTTTGAAAAAAGATTTTTGCTCAATTCCGGCAGATGTTCAATCTCTGTAGGTGGAACAGTTCGAAGGGTCAGAAAAGATGGTGTTAAAAAATTTAACTTCACGAAAAAATTATTGTTTAACTTCACAATGAGCTGCCAGATTATATTTGAAAAAACACACAAAAAAGTATAGTGCATCTTTCCCCTGTAATATGTATAGTGTGATGTAGTCAGTATGCTGAAGATAAAGTTTCTTGTCGAACTTTTTCAGTTAATATGATGAGTTAGTATTGTGGTACTCTGTTGCAAGAAGTACCATGCCAACTGTATGCAAGTACAGAAGTTGCACACAAACAGAAGTTTTGTTTTAGTGAGAAAAATGCATACTGTCTTCTATAACTCATTTCACTTCACGGTTTCTTCACCTGTTTGTTGTTTCCTATTTATCCTAATTTCTAAATGTTCTACTCAACTTCAGCGCCATGCTCAATCCAACCCCGTGGCTTCTGGGTGTCCGAGTTCGTCGCGACCATCAGTTCGGAGACCTGCGTCACTGCCCGTGACGCTACAATGGCCACCTGCATCATTGCGTGCTCCGTCAACAGCCTCCTGCACAAGGAAAGGCAACAGGAGTAGAGACGTCTGAGATGCTCTGTTCTAGCGAGGTGGCTGATTATGTTTGTCAGTTTGTAATACTTTGGCCGCAGCATACTTATGTATCTTTTTCTGGCCGGAGCACGATCGGAGCTTTTGTCAGTACGAACTTTGATTGTGATGGTACTACAAACTCTATAAAAACACCAGCAATCCATTTTTACTCGTACCTTTTGTACAATTCACATGGATTGTGCCCCTATTACCAACTGTGGTACAAAAATGCACTGTGCTCACCATTTTATTTTAGTTCGTCAGTTTGTAATACTTTAAAGAGAGGAGGTAAAAGTGAACCATTCAGTTTTGTATTATAAAAAGTGTTAATGTGAGAAACTTCAAAAACATCTTGTTTAACAAGTTCTACTTGTTCTGTGTATAGTATTTATTGAGCTAAAAATGGTATGGTTCATACATTCTTGTCGATCTCATTGTAATCGTCCTTGTTTTTGTGAGTTTCTTGATGCAAGTTTTGTGGTCAGACCACTGTACAAACAAAAATGGTGGTCCGTTCTACAAACAAAAAAATGATTGAATTAAAAATATTGATCAGTACAAGTTAAAAATGGTGGTCCGTTCGAAATAAAAGAAATGACAGAAATTCAACTTGTAGAAGTTCAAGCAAAAAGAAACCCCATGCAATTCAAATGGGAAAAGTACAAGTCGTAAAATAAGAGAAGTCCAGAACATCGTTCTAAAAAATGTTTAGTTCAAAAAAAGAATAAAAAACATTTTCTTAAAGAAAATATCAATCAGTTCGATGATATAACCATGCAAGTACAAGGGCGACGATACAATATACCGTTGAAAACTTGCGAGCAAAAAAATATTACCTAAAACAGAACAAAGTCTAGTTAGTGAAAACACGCTTAGTACAAACCCATGCAAACATCAGTTCAATTACTCTTTTTTTAGAATCTTTTAAATTACTCTCCGAAGAATACATCAGTACAAACGCACACGTAGATCAGTACAAGTACTCTGTTTTTTCTAACGGAAAAGCAACACGATGGGTCTCATCGTAATCCAAATTACTTTTTAACGGTTGCGAATTTGAGAAAACGTTCAACATGACTAAGTTTTGTATTTTCGATATCTTTCCAACCGTATATTATTTGCCTAATTTCGACAATTTTTTTTAAAAAATCGCGTTCAAAATCAAATTTGACCGTATTCAAATTCATTTTTAAACTGTAAGGAATTAAAAAACATTTCAATACAAAAAAGTTGCACATTTTCCATAGCTTTCCAACGCCGTATCATTTGTATCAATCCGACAAACCGTTTGCAAAAAATCGCGAAAATACATTTCGCCCAGAATTTCACCATTTTCCAAATTACTTTTAAATAGTATAGAATTAGAAAAAATAATAAATATATGGAATATGCGGATTTTCACCAGCTTTCCAACGCCATCTTATTTGCTCCATTCCGACAAATCGTTTGAAAATTGAGTCCAAATTATGATTCACATTTTCGGTTTTGAAAAAATGGTTTTTTCAAAACTGCTCTTAAACCATAATGATTTTGCAAAAACATTCAATATACTTGAAATATAGTTTTCAAGAGCTTTCCAACGATATATTACACGCCCCGCTCTGACAAAAAAATTACAAAAAAATTTTGAACTAAAGAAGACGATCTGTTAAACAAAACTGAAAGTATCAGTTCAACCGCTTCAAAATCATGAGTACAACCGCCTGAAACCGTCAGTTCAATTAGGGCAACGGAATAATAATCTGTTACATATATATATATATATATATATATATATATATGTGTGTGTGTGTGTGTGTGTGTGTGTGTGTGTGTGTGCGCGCGCACATATGTGTGTGTCTTTGATGTAAGACATATTCTCTCCTACAACCTTGTTTCTTCCCTCTGTTCATGTTTGATAGTTATATATGTGCCCTTGTCATGTTACATTCATGTCCTTATACTTCTGTTGTCGTTGATGTTAGCTTGTGTTAGTATTCTAATTTCTCAAGCATTATGAAAACACCAAAAAGATAGCAAGAAAAATCCGAATCTCCCTGTGCTATTTGCATTTTCTTTGTCGACGATCTTCGGGAACGACTTTCTTAGTTTAGGTTTTATTTTCTGCATTCGTCTCTTAAAATTGTGTTATCTAGATTTAGCCAAGCATAGTCACCGTCGCCTAGTCCTTGTGGGGAACACGACACTTGCAATTTGGGCGTAAAACCTGTATTATCAATCGATCAGAGGACTATTATTAGGATGAGGTTTATCAAAATCAGAACTACATGCAATCACCACCACCACCACTAGGTCATCCGCATGCATATAATCACAACGGTAGGGCTACACTACCACCTCAGGTATGAGATTATGACCATATTCCTAAAATGAAATTGAATATTCCACCATTTGAGGGTAGATACATCCCTGGTGTCTATCTTACTTGGGAATTAGAAACTGAACAACGTTTCACATGCTTACAATATCCTGAGGATAGACGTGTTGCTGCCGCTGTTTGTGAATTCACTAGTTTTGCTTCTGTTTGGTGGTCTGAACATTGTAGATCATATCATGATAATATCCCTACTACTTGGGCTGCCTTGAAAATTGCTATGCATAATCGTTGGGTTTCACCATATTATCAACATGAATTACTCCAAAAATTGCAGCGTTTAAAAGAAGAAAAAAAATTCTGTGGAGGAATATTGTCAGGAATTACAAACTGGCATGATCAGATGTGGTATTGTTCAGAATAATGAAGCTATGCTTGCATGTTTTATGGGTGGATTAAATAGAGAGATTCAAACTATTCTAGAGTATAAGGAGTATAATAATATCACTCGTTTATTCCATCTTGCTTGCAAAGCTGAACGTGAAGTGCAGGATCGACAGGCATTTGTGCAATGGACACCACGTACATCCTCTACTTCTAGACATCCTATTGCTGCACCACTGACTTCAGCCACTAATTCCAACTGAGGTACAAGAAAACAGGCACCACCACCACCACTTGCCAGGAGCACACCTTCTGTTCGTGCACGAAGCTCTTCTTCATCCATGGCATCAACAAGGCAAACACATGAGGTTATATGCCGTCGCTGCAAGGGTGGAGGTCACTGCGAGCAAATGTCCATCTCTGCGTGTGATGATTGTTACTGAGGATGGTGGGTATGAGTCTACTAGTGACTATGATGAGGAGACTTTGGCTCTTATTGCAAGTGAAGAACACGGTGGGGATGATTCTTAACATGAGACGCAATACATGGTTGTTGAAGATGCTAACAGGTATGAGAGTTTAGTTGCTCAATGTGTTTTGAGTGTGCAAGTAACACAAGCTGAGAAAAATCAAAGGCACAATTTGTTCCATACAAAGGGAGTTGTGAAGGAATGTTCTGTCCGCGTCATCATTGATGGAGGGACTTGCAACAACTTGGCCAGCACGGAGATGGTGGAGAAGTTGTCTCTCACCACTAGACCACATCCGCATCCTTACTACATCCAATGGTTCAACAATAGCGGCAAGGTTAAGGTAACATGTACTGTTTGTGTGCATTTTAGAAATGCTACATAGTCTAATTATGTTGATTGTGATGTGGTGCCCATGCAAGCATGTTCCTTATTACTTGGTAGACCATGGCAATTTAATAACAATTCTGTACACCATGGTAGAAACAATCAGTATACTCTTGTTCATAAGGATAAACATATTAATTTGCTTCCTATGTCTCCTGAGTCCATTTTGAAATATGATATTCATAGAGCTAGTAAAGCAAAACATGAGCAAAGTAAGAGTGAAAATCAGATTGTGGCAAAAGAATTTTAGCAACAATTGAAGCCTAGTAATAAACAATCTAGTGTTGCTTCTGAAATTAAATTGAAAAGTGGATGTTTACTTGCCATAAAATCTGATATTGATGATCTAGATTTTAGCAAATCTGTTTGCTATGCTTTTGTGTGCAAAGAGGCATTATTTTCATTCGCGGACATGCCTCACTCTTTTCCTCCTGCTGTCACTAACATTTTGCAGGAGTTGCCTGACGTCTTTTGACAAGACGTGCCATCGGGATTACCACCTATTCAAGGGATTGAGCATCAGATTGACTTAATTCCCGGTGCTTCGCTGCCAAACCGTGCGCCATACTGTACCAATCTAGAGGGGATGAAGGAGATTATGCGTCAAGTACAGGAGCTGCTTGACAAAGGTTATATACGCGAATTTCTTAGTCCTTGTGCTGTTCCTATTATACTAGTGCCAAAAAAGGATGCTACATCGCGTATGTGTGTCGATTATAGAGGCATTAATAATATTACTATTCGTTATCGTCATCCTGTTCCTAGGCTAGATCATATGCTTGATGAATTGAGTGTCTCTACAATATTCTCCAAAGTTGATTTGCGTAGTGGATACCATCAAATTCGTATGAAATTGGGAGATGAACGGAAAACAGAATTTAAAACTAAGTTTGGATTATATGAGTGGTTAGTCATCCCCTTTGGGTTAACTAATACACCTAGTACTTCTATGAGATTAATTAACGAAGTTTTACGTGCTTTCATTGGACGATTTTGGTAGTCTATATTGATGATATACTGATTTATGGCAGATCTTTGGAGGAGCATTTACATGTTGTTTTTATTGCTCTATGTGATGCACGTTTGTTTGGTAAAGAAGGAAGAACATGGACCAAGTTCATCGTTAATGATGGATTTGTGTTCCGTCCTAACAAGCTATGCATTCTAGCTAGCTCCATTCGTCTTTTGTTGTTGCAGGAGGTGCACGGAGTAGGATTAATGGGACACTTTGGCGTGAAGAAGACGGAGGATGTACTTGCTACACATTTCATTTGGCCAAAGATGAGACGGGATGTTGAGTGTTTTGTTGCTTGCTGCATTACATGTCAAAAAGCTAAGTCACGACTCAATCCTCATGGTTTATAAATGCCTTTGCATGTACCTAGTGTTCCTAGGGAGGATATATCTACAGACTTTCTTTTAGGGTTACCTCGAACAAAGAAGGGGAGGGATAGCATATTTGTTGTCGTGGATAGAATTTAAAAAATGGCACACTTTATACCATGTCATAAAAGCGATGATGCTTCTAATGTTGCTGATTTGTTCTTTCATGAGATTATTCCCTTGTATGGTGTGCCAAATACAATTGTTTTAGATCGTGATAAAAAATTTCTTAGCCACTTTTGGAGATGTTTATGGGCTAAGTTGGGGACTAAACTACTTTTTAGTACTACATGTCATGCCAAAACTGATGGACAAACTGAAGTAGTCAATAGAACATTATCTACTATGCTTAGGGATGTTTTGAAGCCTAACCTCAAAATGTGGGAAGAATGCTTGCCTCATATTGAATTTCCTTACAATCGTTCGTGGCATTCTAGTACTAAGATGTGCCCTTTTGATATTGTGTATGGTTTCCTACCTCGTGCACCTTTTAATTTGTTGCCTCTTCCATCTTTGGAGAGGGTTAATTTTGATACTAAACAACATGTTGAATTGATCTTAAAAATGCATGAGTTAACTAAGGAAAATATTGAGTACATGAATGCTAAATATAAACTTGCTGGAGATAAGGGTAGAAAACGTGTTGTCTTTGCACCTGGAGATCTTGTTTGGTTACATTTGCGTAAGGATAGGTTTCCTGATTTGCACAAGTCTAAGCTAATGCCACATGTTGATGGTCCTTTTAAGGTGTTACATAAAATAAATGATAATGCATATAAACTTGAGCTACCTGCAAATTTTAGGGTTATTCCCACTTTTATCATTGCAGATTTAAAGCCTTATTTGGGTGAGGAAGATGAGCTTCCGTCGAGGATGACTTCATTTCAAGAAGGGGAGGATGATGAGGACATCAATACCATTGTTACACTCACAACCCCTGCTGCTATATATACTGGACCAATTATTAGAGCTCGCGCACACCAATTAAATTACCAGGTACTTGCGTTTCTTGGTAATGATTCTAATGTTCACGAGAGTATGATACTGCCTAAATTGGATACATTTGTTTTGCTTACAAATGAAGGGCCTAGCTTAGACAAGAAGGATGAACATTGGAGTAAGATTGAGCATGGAGATGATGGCATGCGCAAGGGGAACAAGAACGGAGTTTCCAGTGATGATTTCAGGACTTTGAAGCCACCATAATGAGTGCATGAAGGCATGGACGAAATATATAAGATGTCGCTTCATAAATTTCGTTCAGAGGCTACTATAGGTGCCGCGTCACCTTATTATTGGGCCAAGCCCATGTAATTTCGAGATACTTCAGTATAGGCTGTTTTTAGAGTCCGTATGTGTGGGGAAACAGAGTTAGGGTTGGTTTTGCACCCCTCCTCCATGGGGTCACGAAATTCCCCCTACTCCTCCATATATACAACCCTTGGGGCAAAGTTTAGACTTCGGATTTTGTTTAGATTAAAAGTTTGCCATAGTTGCAACTTCGCGTACTTCCTTTGTGTTCAACAGCCAGATCAACATGTCACATAACTTCACCTTCATTAATAAAGCTTTCCTCTTATATTGGCAATATCCATATAACAATTTTAGTTTCTTGATTGTTCTTCGTTTGCGTGTAGGAAACAGACCCTCGTGGTCAGGTTGGTTGTGCTCCGGCGTGGTCAATAACCTCTCGGAGTTGGTTTAGCGATTGCTAAGGTGCGACGTCTTTGCACTTTCGTAGTCCGATCGTCAAAGTCTACTCCACCAAAAATGATAGCCACCATCTTATCGAAAGACGGGACACCTTTTCCTCTATCAAGGTTACCAAGCAAAGCCCCCCGAGAGTTTGAACCCTAGTTCTTGGAGAGTTTCATGGACGCAGATCCTAGACTCCGACATTTGGCGCGCCAGGTAGGGGGACTTTTTGTCTTTGCGCCTTCGACCTCGACATCGACATGGATGATGATGACCCATAAGATAGGGGATTAATCATAGTCCTTTCGGTAAGTAATAGTGTCGAACCCAACGAGGAGCAGAAGCAAATGACAAGAGGATTTCAGCAAGGTATTCTCTGCAAGCGCTGAAATTTATCGGTAACAAATAGTTTGGTAGGAAGGAAATTTTTAATGGGTAACTATCAACGGGTGTAGAAAGGTGGACCAATCCTTTTTATACTAAAAGACAAGCCTGGACGAACTCTTATATAAAGGAAAGCGCTCCTGAGGGCACATGGAAATTATCATCTAGTTAGTTTTCATCATGCTCATATGATTCACGTTCGCTATTTTCATAGTTTGATATGTGGGTGGACCGGTGCTTGGGTGTTGTCCTTACTTGGACAAGCCTCCCACTTATGATTAACCCCTCTCGTAAGCATCCGCAACTACGAAAGAAGAATTAAGATAAATCTAACCATAGCATTAAACATGGGGATCCAAATCAGCCCCTTATGAAGCAACACATAAACTAGGGTTTAAGCTTCTGTCACTCTAGCAACCCATCATCTACTTGCTACTTGCCAATGCCTTCCCCTAGGCCCAAATCATGGTGAGGTGCCAAGTAGTAGATGCTCACATAACACCACTAGAGGAAAGACAACATACATCCCATCAAGATATCGAACGAATACCAAATTCACATGATTACTTATAACAAGACTTCTCCCATATCCTCAGGAACAAAAGTAATTACTCACAAAGCATGCTCATGTTTATGATCATAGGGGTATTAAATATCATTTAGGATCTGAACATATGATCTTCCACCAAATAAACCAACTAGCATCAACTATAAGGAGTAATCAACACTACTAGCAACCCACTGGTACCAATATGAGGTTTTGAGACAAAGATTGAATACAAGAGATGAACTAGGATTTAAGATGGTGCTGGTGAAGATGTTGATGAAGATTGGTCCTCCCAAGATGAGAGGATCATTGGTGATGACGATGGATTTTGATTTCCCCCTCTCGGAGGGAAGTTTCCCTGGCGGAATCGCTTCACTGGAGACCTAGATTGCTTCTGCCCAGGTTCCACCTCAAGAAGGCGGCGCTTCATCCCGAAAGCCTTCTCGTTATTTTTTCTAGGTCAAAACACTTCATATAGTAGAAGATGGGCACCGGAGGCTGACCAGGGGGCCCACATGCTTAGGGGGCGTACACTGGGAGGGTAGGGCGCGCCCCCAGGCATGTGGCCACCTGGTGGGTCCCCTCCTGGTATTTCTTCGCACAATACTTTTTATATATTCCAAAATAATTCTCCTTAAATTTCCAGGACATTTGGAGTTGTGCAGAATAGGGATCTCATATTTGCTCTTTTCCGGTCCAGAATTCCAGCTGCCAACATTCTCCCACTTCATGTGAGTCTTGCAAATATAAGAGAGAAAAGGCATGAGAATTGCATCATAAAGTGTAATAACAATCCATAATTCGATAAATATCAACATGAAAACATGATGCAAAATGGATGCATCAACTCCCCCAAGCTTAGACCTCGCTTGTCCTCAAGCGAAAAGCTGAAATTGATAATCATGACCACATGTTTAGAGATAGAGGTGTCGATAAAACAAAATATGGACATGAAGGCATCATGATCATCATTAGAACATAAATATATTTTGTAATATAACTTCTCATGCGAAAGTGATAGTTCGTTCACAAGGTAAAGTATGAATCCATAAACTTCATTGAAAACTAACAAACTATGATCTCAATCTTGATGCAATTACAATTTGTCATAATGTTAGAAAGAGTCAATGTAAGATCTTTTATTTAGCATGTTCACATACTCAACCATCATTTAGCCTTTCATAATTGCTAACACTCACGCAATACTTATGAGATCAATGCTTCAGTCAAACACATAGAAAGATAGGGGCTTATAACTTCACCTCCCAACCATATACCTCAAGGGTGATGTCAACAATAATAACTCATGATCACCTATATCCGACTGGGTATGTGTGTCTAGATCATTCCCCAACACATGATGCTTGCCAAAAAGAGAAAAATAAAAGGAATGGTGAAGATCACCACGACTCTTGCATACGGGTAGGTAATTTAAAGGTAATGGATAGGCCCTTTGCAAAGGGAAGCAGAGGCTGTCATGTGCTTTTTATTTGGATGAACAAAACCTTAATGCAAAGGAATGTCATTGTCGGATTTAGGGATCCGCAAACCCTTGAGAGGTTCGAACTCTAGGGTGCGTGCGGAGATCTCAACCTGCCCAGCCTACCTACTCGCGATCCTCCTAAGACTAGCGCGTCGAGATCAAAGAGACACAAAGACACAACGATTTATACTGGTTCGGGCCATCGTTGTGGTGTAATACCCTAATCCAATGTGGTGTGGTGGATTGCCTCGGAGGGCTGATGATGAACTAGTACAGTGGATGAACAAGCCTCAGGAGGTGAGGTGTGATGACCCACAAGTATAGGGGATCTATCGTAGTCCTTTCAATAAGTAAGAGTGTCGAACCCAACGAGGAGCAAAAGGAAATGATAAGCGGTTTTCAGCAAGGTATTCTCTGCAAGTACTGAAATAAGTGGTAACAAATAGTTTTGTGATAGGATAAATTGTAACGAGCAACAAGTAACAAAAGTAAATAAAGTGCAGCAAGGTGGCCCAATCCTTTTTGTAGCAAAGGACAAGCCTGGACAAACTCTTATAATAGGAAAAGCGCTCCCGAGGACACATGGGAATATCGTCAAGCTAGTTTTCATCACGCTCATATGATTTGCGTTCGGTACTTTGATAATTTGATATGTGGGTGGACCGGTGCTTGGGTACTGCCCTTACTTGGACAAGCATCCCACTTATGATTAACCTCTATTGCAAGCATCCGCAACTACAACAAAAGTATTAAGGTAAACCTAACAATAGCATGAAACATATGGATCCAAATCAGCCCCTTACGAAGCAACGCATAAACTAGGGTTTAAGCTTCTGTCACTCTAGCAACCCATCATCTAATTATTACTTCCCAATGCCTTCCTCTAGGCCCAAATAATGGTGAAGTGTTATGTAGTCGACGTTCACATAACACCACTAGAGGTTAGACAACATACATCTTATCAAAATATCGAACGAATACCAAATTCACATGACTACTAATAGCAAGACTTCTCCCTTATCCTCAGGAACAAACGTAACTACTCACAAAGCATATTCATGTTCATAATCAGAGGGGTAATAATGTGCATAAAGGATCTGAACATATGATCTTCTACCAAATAAACCAACTAGCATTAACTACAAGGAGTAATCAACACTACTAGCAACCTACTAGCACCAATCCCGGACTTGGAGACAAGAATTGGATACAAGAGATGAACTAGGGTTTGGAGATGAGATGGTGCTGATGAAGATGTTGATGGAGATTGCCCTCTCCCGATGAGAGGAGCGTTGGTGATGACGATGGTGATGATTTCCCCCTCCCGGAGGGAAGTGTCCCCGGCAGAACAGCTCTGATGGAGCCCTAGATTGGTTCCGCCAAGGTTCCTCCTCGTGGCGGCGGAGTCTCGTCGCAAAAGGTTCTCTTCTATCTTTTTCTCATCGAAAGACTTCATATAGGAGAAGATGGACATCGGAGAGCCACCAGGGGGCCACGAGGTAGGGGGGCACGCCCAGGGGGGGGGGGGGGGGGGGCGCCCCCACCGTCGTGAGCAGGGTGTGGCCCCCCTGGCCTTCATCTTTGGCGATGATTTTTCTTTATTTATTTTAAGGTACTCCGTGGAGTTTCAGGACTTTTGGAGTTGCGCAGAATAGTCCTTCAATATTTGCTCCTTTTCCAGCCTAGAATTCCAGCTGCCGGCATTCTCCCTCTTCATGTAAACCTTGTAAAATAAGAGAGAATAGCCATAAGTATTGTGACATAACGTGAAATAACAGCCCGTAATGCAATAAATATTGACATAAAAGCATGATGCAAAATGGACGTATCAACTCCCCCAAGATTAGACCTCACTTGTCCTCAAGCGAAAAGCCGATAACAATAAATATGTCCTCATGTTTAGAGGTAGAGGCGTCGATAAAAATAAAATACGGACATGAAGGCATCATGATTATTTCATAACAGCAACATAAATAGATTTTGTCATATGATTACTCAAGTTCAAGTGATGATCTTTTCACAAAGCCAAAGCATGAATCAGAAATCTTATTAAGCACCAACAATTATAATCTCAGTCATTGAAGCAATTGCAATTTATCAACATCGGTAAGAGTCTATGTCAGAGCTTAAAAGCAAGTCCACATACTCAACTATCACTTAGTCCTTCATAATTGCTAACACTCACGCAATACTTGTGGTTACAGAGTTTTAATCGGACACAGATAAAGATAGGGGCTTATAATTTTGCCCCACAACCTTTTACCTCAAGGGTAATGTCAACAATAATAATTCATGCTCCCCCACATCCAATTAGATATATATATATATCATGTTCTTTCCAACATGCTGATCTTGCCAAAGGATAAAATAAAAAAGGAAAGGTGAAGATCACCGTGACTCTTGCATAAGTTAGAGGATAATAATAAAAGATAGGCCCTTCGCAGAGGGAAGCAGAGGTTGTCATGCGAGTTTAGGGTGGATGCACAAAATCTTAATGCAAAAGAACGTCACTTTTATTGCCCCTTGTATGTGAACCTTTATTATGCAGTCCATCGCTTTTATTGCGTCCACAACAAGTTCGTACAAAGCTTATTTCTCTACATTAATAAGTCATGCATATTTAAAGAGAAATTTTTATTGCTTGCACCGATGACAACTTACTTGAGGGATCTTACTCAATCCATAAGTAGATATGGTGGACTCTCATGGCAAAACTGGTTTAAGGGTATTTGGGAGCACAAGTAGTATTTCTACTTAGTGCTGAGAATTTGGCTAGCATGAGGGGGAAAGGCAAGCTCAACACGGTAGAGGATCCATGATAACATACTTTATCTCAGATGTAAGAAAACATAACTCATTATGTTGTCTTCCTTGTCCAACATCAACTCTTTAGCATGTCATATTTTAATGAGTGCTCCCAGTCATAAAAGATGTCAATGATAATATATCTATATGTGAAACCTCTCTTCCCTTATTACTTCCTATTAATTGCAACGATGACCAAAGCTATATTTGTCAACTCCCAACAACTTTTAATCATCATACTCTTTCTATGTGAAGTCATTACTTTCACTAAGATCAATATGAACTCTTTGATTCTTTTTTATTATTTTTCTTCTAATCACCCAAGATCATGGCAAAATACTCAAGCCCTTGACTCAACACTAATCTTTATTATATAGCTCACGGACTCGATTACAAAGAAGGATCATAAAGCAAAACTCAAAACTAGATCATGCCATGACTTTATTCTACTAAATCAAGATAATACTAATAGGATCAAACTAAGAAAAACGATAAAGATAGGAGTTGTGATGGTGATACGATACCAGGGCACCTCCCCCAAGCTTGGTAGTTGCCAAGGGGAGTGCCCATACCCATGTGATTATGTCTCCTTCTTTGTTGTTGGCGGTGGAGGTGTTGTTGATGATGCAAGCTTGTCGTCCACCTTCCATGGCATAGGCTTACCATCATAGAAGGATGATCGAGTCTCCGGAATCCTCAAATCTGCAGCCAAACTCATCCTTTTGAATCTATATTCATACTCATAGTTTTGGTTTTGCAGATCATAGATTTGGGCTTGGAGGTGCTCGATCTTCTCATGTAGCTTGAAGATGGCTTCCTCGGTCTTCTTGGCATCCGGCTCATAGTTGTTGGTGAACTCTGCGAGCATCTTGTGTGTAGCGTTGATTCCATGCTCCACCATCCCCTGGCACTTGAAAACTTGTTGCTCCATTGCTTCGAGCCTCAACTCCACGCTTCCGGTCCCCTTTGGTCCCTCAACATCGCGGATATGCAGCAACCCATCACGCATCTCAATGGTTTGAGGGTGTCGCAGCACCTCCGCGAGGTAAGGGTTGATCACCTTCTCGAAGAACTTGTCCTTGGATGCACTTGGGGTGTAACATCCCAAATTTTCAATTTGGAATGTTATACATTAGATCATCATGCATTACATATTTTCTTGCATTTATCGATCCTAGAAATTTCACGCAACTCAAGGACCCACCGAGAGAGTTGGAGATTTCGAAATTTTCCTATTTGAGTTCTCTCAAATTATGAAAAGAGGATCATTTGATTTTATTTATTTTATCTTCAAATATTTTTCCAATATCAAAAAAATAAGAGAGGGAATAATATGACTTTCCCAAAATTTAGGAAAAATGAAGATTTAATAAATAAATCAAATTTTGGATTTTCTCGGAGTTTATTTTCCTTAGGGAAAAATGCGTGTTTTCAAAAATTGCATTTTAGGCCCCGAATAAAAGTTCATTTTGTTCGACTCATTTTTAGGAGTCGGGGAAAATTTACTTTGTAAATTTTGGAGTTCGTTTAGATTTTATTTTATTCGTTTTCTGCGCGAGATATTTATAAAAAAAACTGCAGCGCTCGCCGCCTGGGCCAAGGCCCAGCTGGCCGAGCCGGCCCAGCTGCCCGCCTCCCTTGCGCGCGCGCTCGCGCGCAGCACTGCTGCCGCCGAGTCCTACTCGGACTCCGCCTACGCCGCCGCCTTGCCCCCTCCCCCAAGCAGCACCCCCCTCCTCCTATAAATACCCCCCCTCTCCTCCCCAACCCGCAGCCGCCGCCGCCCCAAGCAGCAGCAGCAGCAGCCGCGCGCCACCGCAGCCGCCGCCGCCGCCTGCTTGCGCCGCCGCCGCCCGCTAGCGCCGCCGCCTGCCGCCGCCGCCGCCGCGTCGCCGTCACCCAGCCGGAGCCCCACCTCGCCGAGGTAGCCGCGCCGCGCCACCCTCCCCTCGGTTCGGTTTTTTTATAAAAAACCATTCCGGTTTTCTTTTCTCGCCATTTCGGTTTTTTTTTTCCGAAACCCTAGATCGTTTTATTTTCCGGTTTTGTTGTTTAGCAAGCGTTCGCCGGACCGTTCGTCTTAACGAACGTGATCATCGGTAATTCCCGGTTAACGAATGTCCGTACGTTTAACCGTTCGTCGTTTTTCTTTTTAAATCGGATTTATTCCGTTATTTTCTGATGGCGATTTCAGATCCGATCTTCGTTCTAGTTTATCTTCTCACTCATTTATCGGAATCAGGTGATTCAAGCGCCTAGAGTTTTGTTTCGAAACCGCCGTTCCGACTAATCCACTTAAACAAAGTTTTGCTACTGTAAAATTTGACCTAGTTTTCAATTTGCTAGAACCGAGTTGTTTTCTCTCGCCGTTTGACTTCCGTTGCTTTATTTGATTTGATTCTTTCGTAACCAGGGTTCTTAAGTTGAACTCTCTGGTTAGATCTTTTATTCGAGGTTTACCTATGCATTAGATGAGTACTTATTGTATGCTTGTTGTTTGTCTGTGATAGATCACCCGGAGTGCGCCGCTTGTTACTTCGAATCTCTAGGTTTCGCGGATCATCAGCAAGGCAAGTAACACTTGATCATACCTTTTTCTACTACCCAGTTTTTATGCATTAGATCAATCCTCAAACATTGCATGATTAGGATCAAATTAAATTGTGGGATGGGAAGTAGATGAGGTAGTACCTATTACCTGTTTTACTTATGAAACCTTTGGGAGTTACTTCTGCGTTTTCTTATTATGCCATGCTATGCTAGTAGACGTGGATTGGGTGAGTGAATATCCATGACAGATGTGAGATTGTTAATTAATGGTTTATCTAAGGTGGCAACTTAAATACACATCTGGGTGGATTGAGGCACCTTGGGTATCCAGTGATTGCCTATTTTTTTGGAAATCCCGGGGTACCGTGTGATTTTCCTATGGACCGCCACCCAGGCTCAAAGGGATCATAAGATAATTCATGCTAGTAACTTCCGTGTGCAGCCACAAGCAATTATGGGCTCTAGCATAGTTGACTAAGTCGTGCGAACTCTTATAGTGGTGGACTAGCAGATGTAGGGGATGTAGGTGTACGGGTCTGCCCATCGTAAGGTGCTAGCGCTTCTGAAAGACTATGTCTCGGTCATCCGTTTCTCAAACACCATGTAGTGCGAGAAACCAAACGGAGGCGATCGAGTCTTGTGGGGAAAAGTGCGCAAACCTCTGCAGAGTGTACAAACTAATCATGATTAGCCGTGTCCCCGGTTATGGACATCTTGAGTATCTAGTACTTGAATATTCTGTGTATCTCAACATGTTACTCTAATTTAATATTGTTGGGTTTGTTAATGAGTACTTTTTAATTGGGATTGAGGATGCTGTCAACCATTCTCAATGTTTAACAACCACCATGATAGTTAAATAAATTTATTCCTTTGCAGTAGGGAAAAACTAGCTTTATGCAAAAACTGTAACCATAGAGCTTTTCCACCAGCCATATATGCATGTAGTATAGGCTTATCATTCATTATTCTCTATGTGTTACATTGCCAGCATATTCCATGTGCTGACCCGTTTTCGGGCTGCAACTTTCATGTTGCAGACTTTTCAGACGACGAGTAAGGTGCTTTTAGGTCGTGGTTCTATACTCAGTGATGCCATTGGAGTTGATGGACTCACTTATCTTCCAAGTCCTCCGCTGTTATCGTTATTAGATGGCCTTAAGCCATGATTACTGTAATAAGTCCTCTTTTGGACAAATGATGTAATAAGTGTGTGATTGCTACTCTGTTATAAATCCTTCGAAGTCCTGTGTGGTGTCAGCATTACTGATCCAGGGATGACACCTGAGCACAGAGACTTGACCATCTGAGGTCGGGTCGCTACAGAGATGGTATCAGAGCACACCCTGACTGTAGGACACGACCACTAAGTTAAAGCCATAGATCACTGTTCTCTTCTCATTTTCTAACTCCTCATCTTTTCTACTCTTTTAGGATGACGGACGCAAAGATCAAGTACGCCCAACCAGATGAAGGCACACCTTTTGGATCCCACTTGAAGGAAGTCGCTAAGTACCTGAACATTGGACTACCAAGCTTCACCGGGACTTTCAATGCCACTCTGCCTGAAGAGGAGCGCTGGAAGATTCAAGTTCATGTTCCGAGAAGGACATTCGCGCCAATCACCAAGCCTATAGATAGTGTTTTCAGTGCACCAACCTGGAGTCTGGGAAAGAGCGTGGAAGCTCATATCACCATGGGAAATATTGGAGAAGTTTACCAAGAAGACCTCAAGGACACTATCTACCAGATTTGCGGACGCCGGAATGAACAATGGGAGATAGTCAGCACCAAGAAGGATAGATCCATTGCAGCTTTCATCCAGGAGTTAAACCAGCACATTCGACGCTAGGAGAACCAGATGTGCAATGATATGATAGAGTTGAAGAATGCGAAGGGAAGGATCATCAAACTTGAAGGAGAGCTGAAGACTCTACGCAAGGACTACATGGACGAGATCGTAGCTGTCATAAGGCACAACAGCGATCTTAAGTATGAAATTAGGGAACTCAAGAAGAAGTTAGCACTCAAGAATGAAGACAAGTACGTCGACTGTCCGAGCAACTACATCATCGTCAACGACACCGATTCGGATCCAAGTGAACCCGACTTTGAAGATGAAGCTGGAGCAGACATCATGGAGTCTTCCACCGGTTCAAATTAATAAATGACCCCCACATATTAGTAGTGTTTCCCCCATGTAAACATTATAGTACAAGCACTTTTGCGATAGTTAGACCGTTGTATGCCCTTTGTTTGAATGAATGAAGTGATTTTGTGTGCAATTGTCTCATAAGCATTTGGGTAGTGTTTTCTCCTTAGACCTCGTTCTATTCTTAATTTCTTGTCTTTTCTAAACCCCTCAGATGCCTCCGAGACGCGACCCCAAGTTTGTTTTCCTTCTAGAGATCACTCAGTTGATTCAGCAGCAGAATACATTGATTCAAACATTGGTACAGAACCAAGGCAACAACAACAACAACCCGCCACCACCCCCACCTACGGATCACTTGACTCGTTTCCTTAGGCTGAATCCGCTGGTGTATTCCAGTAGCACCGAGCCGATTGTAGCAGATGATTGGCTCCGCAAGATAGGAAGGGAGTTGACCACTGCAGGATGCACAGATGGTGAGAAGGTGAAGTTTACTGCACATCAGCTTGACGGACCCGCAACAGCATGGTGGGAGAATTTCACAGCCACTTACCCAGTAGAAACTGTCACATGGGATCAGTTTCAGCAAGCTTTCCGCACTGCCAATGTTTCAGCAGGAGCTATGGCCATGAAGAAGCGTGAGTTTCGCAACTTACACTAAGGAGGAAGGACTGTTGGCCAGTATGTGGATGATTTTAGTAAGTTAGCACGTTATGCCCCAGATGACGTTGCTACAGTCGCAGCTAAGAAGGAGAAGTTTCTGGAAGGACTGAATGATGAGTTAAGCATGCAGTTGATGGTAGCAAGATTCAATAACTACCATGAGTTGGTAGACCGCGCCCTCATGATTGAAGGAAAATAGCAGCAGACTGAGAATCACAAGAGGAAGTATGGACAGGGGAAATATAACTCTGGAACCCAGCAGAAGCCCCGTTATACCCCTAAACAGGGAGTTCAGTTTCAGCATACCCATGGAGGAGGTAGTTCGCACAACCATAATGGCCACAAGAATGGTAATGGAAATGGAGGAAGCAACGGCCAGAACCGGACCACACCATCAACCCCAACCAAGAAAGACCTGAGCCATGTCACCTGTTACAAGTGTTCCAAGACCGGACATTATGCAAATGATTGTCCTGAAGGCCAAGGTGGAAATGGAAGCTCTGGAAAGAAGCCAAACCCTTTCAACAGGGGACAGGTGAACCACATTGATGTGGAGGAGGTTGAAGCTCAGCCCGATGCAGTAATCGGTAAGTTTTTGGTTAAGTCATTTACTGCACTTGTTCTTTTCGATACTGGTGCATCGCATTCATACATATCAAAGGGATTTGTAGAAAAGTATAGCCTGCCCACTAAGATTCTTATAACTTCTATGCTAGTAAGCTCACCAGGAGTAGAGTACATGGCCAGACAAGGATGTTTTCAAGTGCCATTGAGTATAGGAAGGCATGTATTCCCAACGGATTTGATCGTTCTGGAATCCCAAGGATTGGATGTGATTCTCGGTATGGATTGGCTGTCGATGTATGGAGGAAACATCGATTGCGCAAGTAGGACGATTTTGCTCACAACGCCAGAAGGAAGAAGGATCAAGTATGTATAGCGACATGGACCAAATAGGAAACAAGTATATTCCTTATCAGGAGTTGTGCAGGAAGAGGTACCAGTGGTGAAGCATTATCCTGATGTATGTCCTGAGGAATTGCCAGGAATGCCGCCAGATAGAGACATTGAGTTTTTGATTGAGCTTTTGCCAGGTACAGGTCCTATATCGAAGCGACCATACAGGATGCCCGCACAGGATTTGGCGGAAATCAAGAAGCAGATTAAGGAGCTATTGGATAAGGGTTATATACGCCCAAGTTCTTCGCCTTGGGGATCACCCGTACTATTAGTGGAGAAGAAGGATGGATCGTCAAGGATGGTTGTTGATTACCGTGGATTGAATGCAGTAACAATCAAGAACAAGTACCCACTACCAATGATAAATGATCTGTTTGATCATTTGCAAGGAGCTAAAGTGTTTTCCAAGATCGATTTGCGATCAGGGCACCATCAGTTGAAGATTCGAGAGCAGGACATACCTAAGACGGCATTCACCACAAGATATGGACTGTATGAGTATACCGTTATGTCATTTGGACTGACTAACGCACCTGCCTATTTCATGAACCTGATGAGCAAAGTGTTTATGGAATTTTTGGATAAGTTCGTCATGGTGTTCATTGATGATATTTTGGTTTACTCGAAGAATGAAGAGGAACATAAGGAACATTTGCGATTGGTTTTGGAGAAACTAAAGGAACATCAGTTATATGCCAAGTTCAGCAAATGTGAGTTTTGGCTAAAGGAAGTTGGATTTCTTGGACATGTTATATCCGGAGAAGGTATAGCAGTTGACCCCACAAAGGTTGAGACCGTAACCAAATGGGAAGCGCCAACGACAGTTGGAGAGATCTGGAGTTTTCTTGGACTTGCAGGATACTACCGGAGATTCATTGAGAATTTCTCAAGGATTGCAAAGCCTATGACGGAGTTGCTGAAAAAGGATACCAAGTTCATATGGACTGAGGATTGTGAGGCAAGTTTTCAGGAGTTGAAGAAAAGATTGGTTACCTCACCAGTGTTAATTTTGCCAGATCAGACCAAGGATTATGAGGTGTATTGCGACGCTTCACGTCGAGGACTTGGAGAAGTGCTTATGCAGGAAGAAAGAGTTGTTTCGTATGCTTCACGACAACTGAAACCTCATGAATTAAATTATACCACACATGATTTGGAGTTAGCAGCCGTAGTGCATGCCTTGAAGACATGGAGACATTTCCTCATTGGAAATCATTGTGAGGTGTACATGGATCACAAGAGTTTGAAGTACATTTTCACGCAGAAGGAGTTAAACCTTAGACAAAGGAGATGGTTGGAGCTCATCAAGGATTATGATATGAGATTGCATTATCATCCCGGAAAGGCTAATGTAGTAGCTGACGCATTGAGCCGCATGAGCCATGTCAATACGCTGATGACGGGAGAGATACCAAAGGAATTAGCAGAAGATCTTCGTGAGCTATGTTTAGAAATAGTTCCGAGAGGCTATGTAGCAGCATTGGAGATTTAGTCTACCTTGATGGTTAAAATCATAGAAGCTCAGAAAAATGACAAGGAGATCGCGGATATAAAGAAGAAAATGAGCGAAGGAAAAGCGAAGGGATTTCGTGAGGATGAGCACGATACCCTATGGTTTGAGGACCGCGTATATGTGCCAAATGACCCGCAGAACAGGAAGTTGATTCTGCAAGAGGCACATGATTCACCCTATTCGATTCACCCAGGAAATACCAAGATATATTTGGATTTGAAGGAAACATTCTGGTGGACCGGAATGAAGAAGGATATTGCGGAGTATGTAGCAGTTTGTGATGTATGTCAGAGAGTGAAGGCAGAACATCAGAATCCAGCAAGATTGTTACAACCATTGCCGATACCCGAATGGAAGTGGGATAAACTAGGCATGGATTTCATCACGGGTTTGCCAAAGACTCGTTCAGGCTATGACTCGATTTGGGTTATAGTCGACCACTTGACAAAGGTAGCTCATTTCATTCCAGTCAAGACTACCTATAGCAGTGCTAAGTTGGCAAAGATATACATGACCAGAATTGTGTGTTTGCACGGAGTTCCGAGGAGTATTGTATCAGATAGAGGAACCCAATTTACCTCAGAGTTTTGGAATCAGTTGCATGAAATGTTGGGGACCAGGCTGGAATTCAGTACAGCTTTTCACCCACAGATAGATGGACAGACTGAGAGAGTCAATCAGATTTTAGAGGATATGCTAAGAACTTGTGCACTAGATTATGGATCTAGTTGGGACGATAACTTGCCGTACGCAGAGTTTTCTTATAACAACAGTTACCAAACCAGCTTGAAGATGGCACCTTTCGAAGCTTTATACGGAAGGAGGTGCAGGACACCGTTGTCATGGGATGAAGTTGGAGACCGTCAGTTGTTTGGACCAGATTTGATTAAGGAGTCTGAACAGAAAGTTAAGTTGATTCGCGACAGGCTCAAGGTAGCCCAGTCCAGACAGAAGAGCTATGCGGATTCAAAACGCAAGGCGATAGAATATGAAGTTGGAGACAGAGTTTATCTTAGAGTATCCCCACTTCGGGGAGTGAAACGTTTTGGAGTTAAAGGAAAATTAGCACCACGTTTCGTTGGACCGTATAAGATCTTGCAACGCATGGGAGAAGTCGCTTATAAGTTGGAATTACCAGAAGGACTATCAGGAGTTCATGACGTATTCCATATTTCTCAGCTGAAGAAATGTCACGCCGAGATGGCAGAGGTATCGCTAAGAGATACAGTGCCACTTGAAACAATCCAGTTGAAGGATGATTTAACATATGAGGAGAAACCAGTCAAGATTCTCGAACACGCCAGCAGGGTTACTCGCAGCAAGGTTATCAAGTTTTGCAAGGTTCAGTGGAGCCACCACACCGAGGATGAAGCCGCCTGGGAGAGAGAAGAAGATTTGCTCAAGGACCACCCTCACCTATTTTCTAGCCAACCCGAATCTCGAGGGCGAGATTCATCTTAAGGGGGGTAGGTTTGTAACATCCCAAATTTTCAATTTGGAATGTTATACATTAGATCATCATGCATTACATATTTTCTTGCATTTGTCGATCCTAGAAATTTCACGCAACTCAAGGACCCATGGAGAGAGTTGGAGATTTCAAAATTTTCCTATTTGAGTTCCCTCAAATTATGAAAAGAGGATCATTTGATTTTATTTATTTTATCTTCAAATATTTTTCCAATATCAAAAAAATAAGAGAGGGAATAATATGACTTTCCCAAAATTTAGGAAAAATGAAGATTTAATAAATAAATCAAATTTTGGATTTTCTCGGAGTTTATTTGCCTTAGGGAAATATGCGTGTTTTCAAAAATTGCATTTTAGGCCTCGAGTAAAAGTTCATTTTGTTCGACTCATTTTTAGGAGTCGGGGAAAATTTACTTTGTAAATTTTGGAGTTCGTTTAGATTTTATTTTATTCGTTTTCTGCGCGAGAAATTTATAAAAAAAAACTGCAGCGCCCGCCGCATGGGCCAAGGCCCAGCTGGCCGAGCCGGCCCAGCTGCCAGCCTCCCTCGCGCGCGCGCTCGCCCGCAGCTCCGCCGCCACCGAGTCCTACTCGGACTCCGCCTCCGCCGCCGCCTTGCCCCCTCCCCCAAGCAGTACCCCCCTCCTCCTATAAATACCCCGCCCCCCCTCTCCTCCCCAACCCGCAGCCGCCGCCGCCCCAAGCAATAGCAGCAGCAGCCGCGCGCCACCGCAGCCGCCGCCGCCGCCCGCTTGCGCCGCCGCCGCCCGCTAGCGCCGCCGCCTGCCGCCGCCGCCGCCGCGTCGCCGTCACCCCGCCGGAGCCCCACCTCGCCGAGATAGCCGTGCTGCGCCACCCTCCCCTCGGTTCGGTTTTTTTTATAAAAAACCGTTCTGGTTTTCTTTTCTCGCCGTTTCGGTTTTTTTTCGAAACCCTAGATCGTTTTATTTTCCGGTTTTGTTGTTTAGCGAGCGTTCGCCGGACCGTTCATCTTAACGAACATGATCACCGGTTATTCCCGGTTAATGAACGTCCGTACGTTTAACCGTTCGTCATTTTTCTTTTTAAATCGGATTTATTCCGTTATTTTCTGATCGCGATTTCAGATCCGATCTTCGTTCTAGTTTATCTTCTCGCTCGTTTATCGGAATCAGGTGATTCAAGCGCCTGGAGTTTCGTTTCGAAACCGCCGTTCCGACTAATCCACTTAAACAAAGTTTTTCTACTATAAAATTTGACCTAGTTTTCAACTTGCTAGAACCGAGTTGTTTTCTCTCGCCGTTTGACTTTCGTTGCTTTATTTGATTTGATTCTTTCGTAACCAGGGTTCTTAAGTTGAACTCTCTGGTTAGATCCTTTATTCGAGGTTTACCTGTGCATTAGATGAGTACTTATTGTATGCTTGTTGTTTGTCTGTGATAGATCACCCGGAGTGCGCCGCTTGTTACTTCGAATCTCTAGGTTTCGCGGATCATCAGCAAGGCAAGTAACACTTGATCATACCTTTTTCTACTACCCAGTTTTTATGCATTAGAGCAATCCTCAAACATTGCATGATTAGGATCAAATTAAATTGTGGGATGGGAAGTAGATGAGGTAGTACCTATTACCTGTTTTACTTATGAAACCTTTGGGAGTTACTTCTGCGTTTGCTTATTATGCCATGCTATGCTAGTAGACGTGGATTGGGTGAGTGAATATCCATGACAGATGTGAGATTGTTAATTAATGGTTTATCTAAGGTGGCAACTTAAATACACATCTGGGTGGATTGAGGCACCTGGGGTTTCCAGTGATTGCCCGTTTTTTATGGAAATCCTGGGGGTACCGTGTGATTTTCCTATGGACCGCTACCCAGGCTCAAAGGGATCATAAGATAATTCATGCTAGTAACTTCCGTGTGCAGCCACAAGCTATTATGGGCTCTGGCATAGTTGACTAAGTCGTGCGAACTCTTATAGTGGTGGACTAGCAGATGTAGGGGATGTAGGTGTACGGGTCTACCCATCGTATGGTGCTAGCGCTTATGAAAGACTATGTCTCGGTCATCCGTTTCTCAAACACCATGTAGTGCGAGAAACCAAACGGAGGCGATCGAGTCTTGTGGGGAAAAGTGCGCAAACCTCTGCAGAGTGTACAAACTAATCATGATTAGCCGTGTCCCCAGTTATGGACATCTTGAGTATCTAGTACTTGAATATTCTGTGTATCTCAACATGTTACTCTAATTTAATATTGTTGGGTTTGTTAATGAGTACTTTTTAATTGGGATTGAGGATGCTGTTGTAACGCCCTCGATGCGGCTATATCTCCCACGTGTCGAAGCACGACTTAGAGGCATAACCACATTGAAAGAAATGTTGCAAGTGAGGTAATCTTCACACAACCCATGTAATACATAAGGGAAAGAGATACATAGTTGGCTTACAGTCGCCACTTCACACAATACATAAATAAACATCCATCATTCAGTTTACACTCAAGGTCCGACTACGGAACCAAAATAAAAGAAGACTACCCCAAATGCAACACAAATCCCCGATCGTCCCAACTGGGCTCCACTACTGATCGTCTGGAAAAGAAACATAGTAACGACCAAGGGCCTCATCAAACTCCCACTTCAGCTCAGTTGCGCCATCTGCGCTGGTGTCACCGGTAACTGCATCTGTTTTGGTAGAATCTGTGAGTCACGAGGACTCAGCAATCTCACACCCGCGAGATCAAGACTATTTAAGCTTAAGGGAAGGGTGGTGTAATGAGGTGGAGCTGCTGCAAGGGACTAGCATATATGGTGGCTACATCGCAAAAGAGAGCGAGAAGAGAAGCAAGGCAAGGTCGTGAAGCTGGTAGCGATCAAGAAGTGATCCTGAAACTACTTATGTCAAACATAACTCCAACACCGTGTTCACTTCCCGGACTATGCCGAGAAGGGACCATCACGGTTACACACGCGGTTGATGTATTTTAATTAAGGTCAACTTCGGGTTTTCTACAACCGGACATTAACAAATTCCCATCTGCCTCATAACCGCGGGCACGGCTTTCGAAAGTTAATACCATGCAGGGGTGTCCCAACTTAGCCCATCACAAGCTCTCACGGTCAACGAAGGATAAACCTTCTCCCGGGAAGACCCGATTAGTCTCGGAATCCCGGTTCGCATGACATTTCGACAATGGTAAAACTAGACCAGCAAAGCCTCCCGAATGTGCCGACAAATCCCAATAGGAGCTGCACATATCTCGTTCTCAGGGCACACCGGATTGTCCAAACTTCCGATAGGCCATGCTAGAATTGCCCCTGGTGGCCACCGGCGGCTGACAGGTTGGACCAACACTCACGACGAGCGCTGGCCCGGGGGGGTTAAATAAAGATGACCCTC
This sequence comes from Triticum timopheevii, assembly GCA_963921465.1. Classification (NCBI taxonomy): domain Eukaryota; kingdom Viridiplantae; phylum Streptophyta; class Magnoliopsida; order Poales; family Poaceae; genus Triticum; species Triticum timopheevii. The sequence goes on from OY997268.1 coordinate 240,615,559, forward strand.
GGGCTCGCGAAAACCCAAGGGAAAAAGGCTTAGGTGGCAAATGGTAAAACCAAGGTTGGGCCTTGCTGGAGGAGTTTTATTCAAAGCGAGCTATCACGGGGGTCCCATAAATCACCCAACCGCGTAAGGAACGCAAAATCAAGGAACATAACACCGGTATGACGGAAACTAGGGTGGCAAGAGTGGAACAAAACACCAGACATAAGGCCGAGCCTTCCAGCCTTTACCAAGTATATAGATGCATTAATTAAAACAATAGATATTGTGATATCCCAAAATATCCATGTTCCGAACCAGGAACAAACTTCATCTTCACCTGCAACTAGCAACGCTATAAGAGGGTCTGAGCAAAAGCGGTGACATAGCCAAACAATGGTTTGCTAGGAAAGGATGGTTAGAGGTTTGACATGGCAATATGGGTGGCATGATATAGCAAGTGGTAGGTAACGTAGCATAGGCATAGCAAAAGAGCGAGCATCTAGCAAGCAAAGATAGAAGTGATATCGAAGGTATGGTCATCTTGCCTGCAAGGTTCTCAGAGTTGTCGAAGGCTGGATCCTCGTAGGCGTTCTCAACAGGTTCCTCGTACACGTACTCGTCTCCCGGCTCTACCCAAGGCAAGAACACAAGCAATGGAACCACAATCAAACATGGAACAATGCACAAGCAACATGATGCAATACATGCCATGATATGCGAGATGTGATATGCAATGCATATGTGTGCTCCGGAAGGAAAATGATGAACCGGGCATCAACTTGGCAAACCAAGTATGCCGCTGGAAAGATGGGATGATTTTGCTTGAAATCGATATGAAGATCACCGGAATCGGATGCACGGTTTGCAAATGACTAGCAAAACAAGAATGATGCGAATCTGCGTTTAACAGCACGATGCTACTTAGCATGCAACAAGAAACTATGCTACAACACCCCAACATAAAAACAAAGCATATGACAGTGATCTATAGGAGATGCTTAACAAAAGAGGAACACTGAGCCACAGCTAGATCACATCATAACAGGCTCAAACAAGCATGGTGAAAGTGCAAAAAAATATCAGGTTCACAGACTTAGTGAAAATACTAGTATGCCAGAAATTAACATCAGGAAGGCATGTTTAGAGCAAGCAAACAACAAGCTACAGGAACTTATAATAGCAAAACAAGGCATGACATGATTCTACTCAAAGCATAGATCAAAAGTCCCTTACTGACCATAAGCCAAAAAGGACAATAAGAAATGATGGCACCCATGTAAACATAGCAAGTTTCATTACAGATCTCAGACTTAGCAGAAAAACTGGACATGGCAAAAACAGATATCAAGTAGGCATGTTCGTGAGCTCGATGCACTCACTACAGAGCATCACATGATAAACTAAGCATACTCCCATCAAGAAGACATGGCATAGAAGCTATACATGGCAAGAACAACATCATAGCATACACGGATCAACTACAACAACCTTGTGAAAATTGAATATCATGCAAACAATCTGCCAGGAAACATTTTGAAGCAAAAGTAGAGCACGAAAATGACATGCTATACTACTCCATAAATGCCAACAAAGGCATGGATGGATAGAGCACATCCATATGTTCAAAACACCCTTAATGATCATGCTCAAAAAGGGCATAGATCTCTCTGTAACAACATGAACATATGGCATAAAAATAACAGCAGGACATGACTTAGTGAAAACACTAAGTTTCTGAAATCAGCAACATTATCATCCCTAGTTTGCATGCTTGTTCTAGTCACCACATAACTCACAAAAATACATGGCATACACCCCTGTAAAGATGGCATGGCATAGTTCAACACACATGTAGGACTCAAGTTCATAAGGTGCACACATTAATCATGGCAAAAATGATAAAAGTGCAAGTTCTGTTAAGAAATAGAAACTAACATCACATAGCCCTCTTCCAACAGCATTTCGGGCATCAAGATGAGCTCAAATGTAAATGATGCAATGGAAGGAAATGATGTACTCTTCGATACGAACAATTTTATATGCTACACGCCCAAAACGGAGCCACGGGTGCGAAGTTGTGATGCAATGAAAATGCAACAAAATAATGACAGATTATGACTTAGTGGATTTCGGGGAGAAGAAAGTCAACCGCTGGGTTCTGGATCTGGATCCGGATCGGGGCCGCCGGAGTACGAGGTCACCGGCGTGGGAGATCGGGCTGGAGGGAGGAGAGGCCGGGGCTGCGGCCGGAGCGGGACCGGGCGGCGGCGGCGGTCGGCGCGGCGCCGGGGCGGCGAGGTCTGACGTGGCGGTGGACGGCGCACGGCGGACGGGTCGGCCGGCGGGGTCGGCGCGGAGCTCCGGCGCGGCGGCGCGGGACAGCGGCGGCGGTCGGCGGCGGAGATGCGGCGGCGGAGTCCTCGGGCGCGGGAGGCAGAGGCGCGGGCCGCGGGGGCCGGAGACGGGCCTCGCGGGCCTGGCGCGGCCGGCAGCGATGGCGGAGGCCGGAGTGCCACGTGGCACGTCGCGGTTGGCTGGGAGGCGCGGACGGACGCGTCCGGTCCGATCTGGACGTGTCCGGCGGCGCGGAGGGGGAATTTTTAGGGTTTGCCCGTGAATTCGGGGGAGGGATCTATATATAGAGGTAGAGGGAGCTAGGAGTGTCCAAATGAGATGCGGTTTTCGCCCACACGATCGTGATCGAAGACCGAGAGCATGGAGGGGAGTTAGATGGGTTTTGGGCCACTTTGGAAGGGGTGTTGGGCTGCAACTTAAAAGAGACCTTTGCGAGGGTGCGCTTAACTGTTGGAGTACCAAACGAGCTCCAAATGACCCGAAACTTGATAGGTGTTCTACCGGTGCTATACCAGGGCCACTTGGCAAGGCTCGGTCCATTCCGAGAATGTTCAACACCCGCACATGAAAAAGGTACAAGTGGGGGGTGCGTCGGTGCACGTGGGAGTGTCGGAATGCAAAACAGACAACGGGGAAAATGCTCGGATACATGAGACGAACACGTATGCAAATGAGATGCACATGATGACATGATATGAGATGCATGACATGAACAAAATGCAAAACAAAAGACAAAACCCAACCACGGAGGGAATATCATAGCACGTAGCCGAAAATGGCAAGAGTCGGAGTTACAAATATGGAAAGTTACATCCGGGGTGTTACAACACTCCACCACTACAAGAGCATCTCGTCCCGAGATCTAGGACTGAAAGAACTCCGGATTTTCAGAACGGAGGTGATCCTCGCGCTCCCAGGTGGCTTCTCGGTCGGAATGGTGTGACCACTTCACTTTCAGGAATTTGATTGACTTGTTGCGAGTCTTGTGCTCGGTTTCTTCAAGAATAGCAACGGGGTGCTCATGATAAGAGAGATCTTCTTGGAGGTCAATTTCTTCAAAGTTGATAGTGCGCTCAGGAATCTTGAAGCACTTGCGGAGCTGTGACACGTGAAACACATCGTGCATGTTTTCAAAGTTGATAGGCGAGATCGCCTCTTTTGCCAATGATCTTGAAAGGACCCACGTATCTAGGGGCAAGCTTCCCTTTGATACCGAAGCGACGAGTGCCTTTCATTGGAGAGACGCGGAGGTAGACATGGTCTCCGATTTCAAAAGCCACATCACGGTGCTTGTCATCATAATAGCCCTTCTGGCGCGATTGCGCGGCTTTGAGATTCTCACGAATGACTTTGCACATCTCTTCGGCTTCTGTGATCAAGTCGTTGCC